>OY979769.1:14621727-15139727 GCA_963855975.1 Andrena chrysosceles | reverse complement strand
ATTGATTTATAAGAATTTTCACAGATAATCGACTATTGATTGAGGGAAGTTCCCATAACACGTGATGGTTGAATCAATCGTCGACATCTGTGAACTGACTACAATGAGGATATCGCAAAGATTTAGAAATGAATTTCGAAAAATAGCCGGCACGTAACAGCATCACGCGCAGTGAGCGGACCACCCCTTTTCTTCCTGTGGCTCTCCGCGAGGCGTACTGGTCTTTCTGCAGAATAATTTCGTTTCCTACCCCATTACCAAGGAAACATTCTTCGATCTAACATAAGAACATCTTCTTCTTTTGGTAATTGTGCGGACCTTAAAATTAATTTTCGTCACGGTCAACGTTCCGACCATACTTTTTATTCTTTTATACTGTAGGGAAACAGGGTTTAAGATAAAAGTACCAATAACTGGACACTTAAGGATATCAAAGTTGTACATCTTAAAAATGGACAAAAAATAAATGTCCTTTTGAACAAATGTGTCAATATTCAGATAAATGTTACTTCTTTCTATCAAATGAGCTACTAAAAAGTTGTTTTCAGTGCGTTATTTTAATTAAATTGCGTAAAAACACAAGTAGTTATGTGTACCACTACATGGACAATAGAATTCTGATTTGTCCCAGCATCCCATTTGTGGTGTCCCAATACCTGGTCAATAGGGAAGATGACGCAATGCTCGGGGCAGAGGGCGCCACTAGTGTTTGTGTCAATGATTATGTTGAAAATGTAGCATGCAATTGAATAAAAATATGACTTAAAAATAGAAAGCTATTAATACAGTATACTTAGTACAGTATACTTGTACTTACACTTTTGATGTACCTACAAAAATTTGAGGAAACAGAGACACATTATCGGTTTGACAATGCCTTCAGGTATTGGGACATCACCTAACCGTTCAAAGTGCTGACAGGCCGACCAACTGGACGGCTGGTCAGTTATTGGGACAGCGTGCAGAGGGCAAGATTATTATGTACCGGTACATGAACACGTATATTTTTAATTAAAATCAACATTAACCGATCAATGTTTTGTCTTGTATGTGACAAGAAACTTCTTAAGATTCTTTACATACGTTTTTTCTCAGAAAAACTATATATAACGATGATTATCACCTTAACAACTAACTGTATTTTTCTTAAGAATTACCTAAGAAATCTACGCAGAATTCAAGTGCACGCACCTCCGTTTGTAAAGACTGTTTTATATATTAAACTTTACATTTAGGGCTTTCTTATTTTTTTATATAAGAGATCAAGTTGCAAAATAGCATATATTCCCAACAATATTGTTCTAAACTTTCTATGAAGGTTAGTAAGTAAAAATATAAATGTCATTGGTGTCCAGGTATTGGGACGTGTTCAGATATTGGTACTTTTACCTTATTGCCTGCCGAGCGTAGAGGAATTAGCTTGTAGCTGTGATATCCCACTATTTTTCGCGCGGTACTATTCTAAATACTTTCCCATAAATCTCAAAATCACTCCACCAAAGTTCTTCAAACTCAACTCTTACCCCTTTTCCCCAATCGCTAATCACCTTGACGATGTACCTTAGCGGTGCCCATCTCAAGATGGTCGGTACGAAACCTCCTTCGCCTGTTCGCCCTATGAGGCACGAATCCTTCCCTCAAAAAAAATCTAAACAAGTCCCTCATTCTAAAACCATCTTAAATCGAGACCACGTCTCACTCCGCTCTTTACGACTCACTGAATCCAAGCCATTCTAACCCCTTTCCTATTAAAACACCCAAAATCCATTCGACGGGTTGAGTATCTCCTTTCACAGTTTATAAAAACCCCAGAAGTCTAATTGCGACGAATATTTGGTGTACGTGTCATAAATACGTCTAATAATAGACGTACCGTTTATAAAAACCCCGGAAGTCCTACTGCGACTTATTTCTTAAATATGTCAAGGTCCCTACCGCGCGTACTCCCGCAACATTCCTGTAAAGATACATAAATATGAGGTCCCGAGAGGCCGGAGGATTATTATTCGTTCAATACTCAGTGTTACCGAACATTAAAGGAGTATTATTATTCATAACTCAGTGTTACCGAACGTTAAAGAAGTATTATTATTCATTCAATTCAGTGACCAGCAATCACCGTTCATCAATCATTGTAAGATATTACAATTACCATTTATAACATTGTATATCACCACCATCATTTATATTTTGTATTATCATTTCTATTACTTTCTATATTATTTTGTATTATCAACGCTTATTGTCGTTCATATTATCTCGCATTTTAACGCTTATTGCAAACATTTATTATTTTGTATTATTATTCTATATTAATTTCTATATCAATGTTTATTGCTTATATCATTTTACTTAATTATCGCATATTGTGTTTCATGTCCATATTCTTATATTGTGGTTAATTACCGTTAACAGAAAAAACGTACTCGTGTTTAAAGTTAATAAACCCCTTTATTTTTAAATCACGCTTCGAATTATTGTGTGCATCCTTTGGTTACAAAGATTCCAAACCAAGACAGGCTGCCGCAACAGCTGATTTCTGTTCGTGAACGCGAGAGCGCTTACACTGTTTACACACATACTTTTGCATGAGCCGTGCAATTCACGGAAATATTACGTGTGGTTTTCTTTACATAAATGCAACGGTAAATCCTCTTACCAAAATCAAAACAAACATAAAGTGCTCTAACGGGTGTTCCCCGGGTGTGTATTCACCTTTTAAACCTTCCTTGGTCGATTAGAGTGTTGGATTTGAGATTCGCGCCTGACCTCCCAAAAACCCTCAGTGTGATGGATTAAAGATTCACGCCTGACTTCCCTCCCCCTCCCTAGTCATCGTTCCTAAAGACCTCACCCGGGACGTGGCATAGAAATTGGGGATTAATCCTAAAAATTGTTCCGCTGTTCTGCAAGTTACTTGGCAGATGTTTCCTAATTACTTTATATCGTGTAGGGGGGCCGAAGGTCTAGTGTCATGAAGCTGTAGTAAACCGTGGCCCGCTAACAATCCGTTTAGGGCATCACTCATCACGCTACATCATGGAACTTCGCGCCTGTGTCGATAGGAACACTGCACATTCCATGGCATATTTATCAAATTCTTGTAGTTTTATTGGAACTATTAACGCTAATTCATGACGAATTGACGTTATTTTCTTAAATAACGTCAAACTTATATATTAACACTTTTAGTATCAATTTCCTTAATAATATTCGGCATTTTTAAATTGCAAAATTCAGGATGATGCATTTTTTCCCATTTTTGGGATTTACCCCCACTGTGCTACATAGAATACACGTATTTAATCCATAACTGCAAAATATTCGCGAATGCTTTTTCCGCAGTAGCAAGGTCTAGATTATGTTGATTAGAAAACAAACAAAAAATTGGTTCCGAAGTTCCCGGAAGTGGAACTAAAAAAGGGATGATTGCTGACAATTTTTCAATTGGTTTCTTATGGAAAGGAAACTGTATGTAACTAATTATTTGCTATTACTTAACAGAATCGACACTACTTATTTTGGGGCTCCAAAAATTGTATTCTTTTATATCACCAAAAATTAAAAGACTCGATTTAAAATTCTGCACGAAAAATACATAGAATCACAGACACGTGTTTGCACACAGATCAAAAGTAGGCGTCATGATATTTTAACCGTTTTTAGGTGCTCATATTAGTAGTCTACAGGTAACATAAAAGTACATATCTTTTGAATTCTGACTTCTTTCCTTATTTCTTGGGATTCTGTCACACTGTGTCAATGGGTCGCAGTGCCCAGCCTGCGACTACGTATAATGGGAAACAGACCCTCCTCTCATTGTGTTGCCTCTCGAGTAGCCTAGGCTGGTACTCAAACAGACTCGCCTCAGGCTCCTACGTCTGGCGCATACCCGACGATCGCAGTCGCATGTAGGAGAACAGATACATGCTTTCCCATTGCACCAGTATACTGCGACCAATCGCAGCGACCAATCGCGGGTAGGAGATCCCGCCTTAAGTGGTTATACCTAGTCAGAAAGTCGAAAAAAAATCGATTTTCCAAAAATCATATTTGCTGAAAGTACATCCTTTTAGGAATAGTTCCCCAAAATTTGAAGTGGATCCGATCAAAATTGACGGAGATATAGCCTGTCACGTACGCATACTTCTGACCGTTCGGAGCACCTCTGTCGTTTCGCGCAGATAAATTGAGTTAGCTTTGCCAGAAACAATATTTTTCTTTCTAACTGACCGGGAATCGTCTATTGTCCACTACTAAGGGGTATATTTTTATGAGTACATAATAAATTACCTCTATAGCAATGTCATGTCCGGGGAAACCCAGTTTCAGACAAAATTCAGGACCGCTCACAGTGTATCATTTGACACCGAGCTAATCGTTTGCGTTTCTATAGTTTTGTGTTCTGTCAGTAATTATGAGTGCGAAAAAAGGTTCGAGAGAGTTAAGAAAGACCACAAACTTTCAGAGATCGAGGCCAAAGAAGAGGAAAATTATTTCCAATAAAATGACAGCGAAACGTAATAAAAACAGTTTTAGTGCATCTGCAAAAAAAATTAAGATGCAAAAAGAAATAGTTGCATGTAATAGTAACATAGAGTATAGAGTCTTGAACTTTATTACAGTGTTTGCTGTAATTTCAACTTTTGTAAAGTGTAGAAAGTGTGACGGAAATATCAAATTCGAAACTGCGAATTCACGTGGCCTTGGCTTCAACATTGCATTAGTTTACAACAAATGCACGCCTAACATTACGCCTGACATACTTATGAAATAAATAGACGATTCATTTTTGTGATGAGAGTGCTGGGATTGGGATTGAAAGGTGCTCAGAAATTTGGTGGACTAATGGATATGCCATCGTTTCTTCAAAAGAGCACATACGACATGATCGTTAAAGATATACACGGTTGTGTAAAAACGATTGCGGAAAAGTTTTTAAATGTGCAAGAAAAGAAGAAATAGCTGAGACATGTACAGCAAAAAACGTTAAAGAAACGTGTGAATTAACTATATCGGGAGATGGAACATGGAAAAAGCGAGGATTTACGTCCTTGTACGGTGTTTCATCGTTAATTGGGTATTATACTGGAAAAATTGTCGATATTCTCATAAAATGTGGCTATTGCAAAATGTGCGGAACAAGAAACAAGATAGCGCAGATTATGAGAAATGATTGGAAAAACATGACGGAGAATGTTGTGCCAACCATAAAGGGTCTTCCGGGAAGATGGAAGTAGACGCAATCATAGAGATGTTCAACCGATCACAAGAAAAATATGGTGTGATGTACACGAATTACATTGGAGATAGTGATTCGAAAACATACACCGAAATCGTAAATGCTGCTCCATATGGCGACACACCGATAACCAAGAAAGAATGTATTGGACACGTTAAAAAAAGAATGGCATCTCGTCTTCGTGAGTGTGTAAAAAAATCAGTGATACTAGTCAACAGTAAAGATAATAAAAAGAAGAAAATAACGCTCGGAGGTAAAGGCAAGTTGACCGGTAAAATAATAGACAAATTATGTGTTTATTACGGTTTAGCAATTAGACGGAATAGCGATTCAGAGGAGAATATGTATAATGCGATACGGGCAACGTATGATCATTATAGTTCCAACGATGCTAAACCAAATCATAAAAGGTGTCCGATTGGTGCTGATTCCTGGTGCGCTTGGCAGCGCGCTTCGGCAGAAGGAGCGTTGGCGTCGTTCAAACACGACTATCAACCTTTTCCTGAAGATGTGTTGAGCGCAATAAAACCAATTTACGAAGACTTGAGTAAAGATACTCTACTGCAAAGATGTTTAGGTGGATTTACTGAAAACAACAATGAGAGCTACAACCAACTAATTTGGAAGATAAGTCCAAAAATTATAAATTATAACATGTTCCAATAAGTGCCAGTGTCCCTACTATTGCCATTTAATTGATCGTAGATAATAAAAAAGTTCCGTGTTGTCGAGTGAAAATCTATAAGTCCGTATTCAGAGCGAATTAATTGCTGGAATCTTGCTCAAATTTTACGAGAGAAATATTGCGCTCGTAAGATTGGAGCAAGATTCCAGCAATTAATTTGCTCTGAATACGGACTTATATATTTTCACTCGACAATACTGAACTTTCTTATTATCCGTAATCAATTCAATGGCAATAGTAGGGACTCTGGTACTTATTGGCACATGTTACACTTTTTTACAAATATCTTTTGTTGTTGTATATACTTTATGAATTTGTTTAAACCGTATGTGTTATTTAAGAAATTTATATAAAATATTGTCCACGTTCGCATACATTCCCTCGGGGGAAGCCAGTGGAATCTTAGACTAGTACGCGTGCCGAGATTTCAGGATCGCTCCGCGTAATTCTGTATTTAGTGCGAATTAATTGCTGGAATCTTGCTCCAATTTTACGAGCGCAATATTTCTTTCGTAAAATTTGAGCAAGATTCCAGCAATTAATTTAGTTGCGAAACCTGGCAACTAAACGGCAAGATTTCGGCAATAAATCCGCAACATATCCGGACTTAGAAATTTTCTCTCAACAATACGGAACTTTTTCATTACGCATAATAAATTAAATGTGAATGGTAAGGACACTATCAGTAATTGGCACGTGTAACTCTTATTTGCAAATCTCTTTTCTTGATATACCTATATAGTTTATGAGTTTGTTTATTGAGTGTTATATAGTGTTAATGAGTGTTATATAGTGTTATTGAGTGTATATATAGTGTTAATTGAATAATTGTATTAATTATTTATATCAGATATGTCAACAAATAGAATACAGTCTTACACTGTACTTGCAATTGTAAGCCGCGAGCCTGGAAAGCTAACACCGGGCCTGGGGTTTTTCCCTACGCCTGGTGACCGTGTGGTCGGTTTGGCGAGCCACCCTTGACTCGCCGAATACGCGGCTGAAGACGACGCGACCGTTTTATGATAGGATAGATAGAAGCGAGGACTATAAGGTTTAAGCAAACTGTTAAACTGCATACAACAATAAAAGATATTTGTAAAGAACTCTGATCTGTGAAATGTAAATCCACAAACACTAAAAACTAGAAAATAAAAAAAAATATAAACAAAATTTATGTTAAACGATTGTATTAAAAATGCGTTACAAACTAAAAAAACATTCTTTTTTTGTACAACGCAGGATATTTCATAACAGAATATGAATCAACTTAATACAACATCAAGTGTCGAAATGAATTTGTTGTGAAATATCCGCTCCACAATTAGGGAGATGTAGTGGTGTTTGTCAAAACAAATCTTCGTTTTTGAATAATTTGGGTTTAATGTGTTGCATGGTAGAATTATAAGTTCGAATACGGAAGCAATTTTCCTAATCAAGGATTATAGCTGCAGCGGTAAAGTGTTCGTCTACGGTGCTACAGGTCGCGGGTTCGAATCTCGCTGGGGTAAAGTATTTTCTATTTATAAAAGACACACGGACGTTATGCTACTACGATTCTGCACACATTCATGTCATCGGGTCCCCCTTACGGACACATCCGGAATATATGTGTATAAAATACCGTTATTTTTTTTTGGCCCTACTGCCCGAAACCTTGTGGGACCATTGCTGTAAAATCTCAGAAATGTTGCGCGACAATTGCTGTAAAATCTTAGAAATGTTGCGCGACAATTGCTATAAAATCTCAGAAATGTTGCGCGACAATTGCTGTAAAATCTCAGAAATGTTGCGCGACAATTGCTGTAAAATCTCAGAAATGTTGCGCGACAATTGCTATAAAATCTCAGAAATGTTGCGCGAAAATTGCTGTAAAATCTCAGAAATGTTGCGAGACAATTGCTGTAAAATTCCGAAACAATGTTGCAGAAATATATCCTGCAATGTTGCAAAGGGGCGGACATAGCAATTTACTTGTAACTTTTCAGCAACATTCAGTGCAATATTTCAAAAATTAAACCGCAATTTAAATGAAACATTCCTGCAATAAAGTGTGCTGTAGGGGCGAATGGCAGTGATCACCGCAAAACAACATTTTAAAATGGCTTCTTGGATATCGGTTGTAACTTTAATATAAATGTAAATATTTTTTTACGAAAAAATTACCAAATCTTCTTTAAATGTTGGTCTTTTAAGCGCAAAAGGTTTTGTAGCGGATTCGACGCTAGCTCGTTCGCGTGTACAACAGGCGATTTTACAGTTATGTGTTGGAGGCCCGGGTTTTCCCCCGTGCCCCTGGGTGAGTCAGGCTATGGCCGACGCTTCGCATCTGGTAGCCAGGCTAGCCCAGGTAAGAGATTTTCGGCGTGCGGACGCGCTTGTCGCGCCGGAATTCGCCGTGCGTTTCCGGCGTCGCTTGGGGGACGCGTCCCTCTGAGAGGGCTGTATAAATAGCCCTCCAAAGGTGACGCGCACTCTCACTCACCAGTACCAGCCCTTAGTGGTAACGCCGCGCGTCGTGTCGCTCTGCCAATGTTAATTCGATAAATACCCAAGTATTAACTGTACAATCATCTTCCGTATTGTATAAAAAGAGTGTGGTGTTTAAGCCGAACAATTATTTCCTTACATACCCCTCAATTTTGTAAAAATACATGCTTCCGTTTTTCCAAAAAAAATTGACAAACATTCGCCACTTTTCGGCCTCCTGACTAGGTATAACTCCTTAAAGGACGAGCTGTCAGTATATTCCGTCGTAGTACAGTTAGTTGAAGGGTTCGGGATTGATGAAGAAGGAATTTGCTGAATATTATTGAAGTCTAGAGGGTTACGGGACAATGCATCCGCATTTGAATTTACTCCCTAGTTGATCTAATATTTCCGTTATATTAGGAAGTGGGTAGGCGTCACTAACAGTTTTTTCGTTCAACAGGCGATAATCTATGACCATGCGCCAACGTGGTTTACCCGTGGAGTCTGATTTCTTTGGGACCACCCAAACAGGTGAGTTATATGGGGAAGTTGACTGTTCAATAATATTATTTTCCAACAATGCATCGACTTGTTTCCTTATTTCCTCCTTGTGAATAGGAGGAAACCTATACTGTTTTGTGCTAATTGGGGTTTCGTTTACAGTTTCAATCGAATGCTGGATGGTATTTGTGGTATTCAATTTATCGGATGGAAGGTAAAACTGATAAGGGAATTCTTTAATAATTTCTAGGATACTATTTTGCTCCTCCTCATTCAAACCATTTAATTCTAATACTTTAGCTATCTTGACTAATCTACTCGAGCCGGCCCTTGATGGATCTACGTTAGGATTTCCTGTGCGAGACGAACGCGGCGAAGGTGGACGCTCTGTGAATGCCTCTAACTCAACAGGTGGTGTAGTTACAGTGACAGGATTTGGAGTGGTATTGATTGCGTATAATTTAACAGACCCGTTTTGTTGTCTAACTAATGCTTCTCCTATATAAACGCCTGAGTCAGTGGTCAATCTCCTAACATAACCCTCTTTAATTCCAGAATACTTCACAGGTAGAGCTATAAGGGTTCTAGCACGAGGGGGTAAACTCAAGGAGGAGGATGAAAGAAGGAAAAATTCCCCGTCACCGATCTGAAGGCTATTAGGCTCGTCATTTCCAAACTTCATTACCGCATTTTGATTTTCCAAGAACGGTATTCCTAATATCCCCGTCCCAGGAATGGGAAGGTCGTCATCAACAATTTGGGGTCTCACGTTGACGTGATGGACTTTAATGATAACTTCGCCGCGGGTAAATATATCCCCTGAACCAACACCCGTGATTTTATAGACGATATTGTTATTCATTATCATATCAGATATTATTCCTTTTCGTTTTATCAGATTAAGTTGAGAACCCGTATCAATAAGGAAACTGGCGGAGCCTTCATGGAAACAACGGTGGATTAAGTTAATCAGAGGCAAAGAACCTGATCGCTTTATTTGGATCTGGAAACCATTGGTGGCGCTGGCAATTAAGGGTTGGGTCCCCGTCGCGCCCCTTCGCGGAACCCCTTTTCAGTTTAAATTACTCCGACTGGAAGCTTCATCACCGGGACGGACACCACCCTGGTTTCTCTTTGTGAAACAACGAGCTTCGAAGTGACCCGTTTTCCTGCAATACCCACATCTAATCTCCTCGCGGTTGGGAAAATGTGTTCTAGTTGCCTGAGGACAATCACGGCGTAAGTGCCCTGTTTCATTGCATTCATAACACGTATACTTCTTTAAATTTGCCTGAAATATTTTTACATCAGTAACAAAAGGTTTTGAAGATGAGGAAGGTCTCGAGTGATCGGCTGATTCCGACTCTATCTTACTCGCGACGTTAATTGCAGTTTCGAGGTCGGGTAGATTGTTACCGTCCTTTAATCTGTTCAAATAAAATCGCGCGGTTTCGTTCCAAAGGCCCTTAATGAAGGTGATTATTGCCGTGTTCTTTAATAAGTCATTTACACCAACTTGTTGCTCTGAGTTATAAGCGTCCCTGGCAGTTTCTAAACCGCCATTTAAAGTTTCGTTGACTCGGGCTCCGAAAACCTCAACCGTTTCGTTTCTGTCTTGATGTAAATTCATTAGCTCTGCATTCAAACTATGCACATTGAATATTTGCGCGAAGATTTTCTTTAGAAAAGAAAAGAGGGAGAGCTTCAAGCTCTCTTCGATTGGACAAAAGAAAGTTGGCATGTCCCTCAATCCTACCCCGAATGAGAAAAAGGAGATTCTCCCGATCTTCAGGCTTTACTTTGGCATTAATCAAATTACATTGTTTAATAAACCTGATCAATGAGTCAGACTTCCCATTAAATCTCGGAATTGAGTCCTTCACTAATTTTAGAGTGAGATAAGACTTAGGTGGGTCTGTGGGCATTAATAAATTCGATGAAGCAATCATGTTTGGACAAGGCGATTGGCTACTTATTTCAGATAAATTAACGACAGGTGGGTCCAGTCGCGTCGGCACAAAGTTTAATTCGCGCGACTGTGATTCACCACCAGAAACTTCTGAAACGGCAGCAATAACCGCAGTAGGGTAAGGCAAAGAATCCTCTGACCTAGCCGAATCAACGATAAGATCATTGGTTTGGGTTGATTGAGATCGTGAAGAAGTCATAGGGCGTTCTATTTGCATGGTTTCAACATTTACACCCTCTATTTCGGGTACCCGTACGTTACTCGAACGTAATTGTCGTCCCATTCGTTTTGGCAAATCCTTACTTCTACGCGGCATTTTTGCAGTGTAAATACAGAATTCTTATTAACTAATAACTAACACAACGCGACGATAATTACAACCCACTAATTTAACAATAGAACCATACGTTGGATATTTTAATTGAAATTCAATCTCTCACGCAATTGCAGACGAGTGCTCGATGCCGCCTTCGCTGTCTGCTCTCAGCGAAGAAGGTCCTCTGGCCGAGTGCGTGTGGCTTCAGGGAAAACTGGTACGGTCGTCCGAAGTCATTTCTCTCTGGCATTCACCCGTGTTCCTGGGGAAACCGTCCAAAAACCCAAGACAGAGGGACTGCACAAACTGGCCAACGACTGCTCCTCTGAATCCTGCGTCCACGAGCCGGCGAATTTTGAAGAATCCCACCGCTGTCACCAATTTGTTGCGTGGCCGGCTGGTTCCTCTGGATCCTTCGTAGGGAATTCGGTGCACGACGATGCCCGTGGAACGCTAAGGCGTTCTGCTCCTTGGACGCGGATTTTTGTATAATAAATATAATGAAAACGATAATGCGATAAAACGATAATGAAAAATAATTGAATAAAACGATTTGAACACAATAACTTATAACTATAATCAATTCAAGAAACGATTTTAACACAAAATAAATCTTTGAGAAATTTTATTGAATATGTACGTCCGTTCGCTTTTGCTTTCGGGGCTCGAGTGACGCTTCCAAAAGGTCCGTCGATTTACATCTTTTGTTAATTACAAGATGTCTTAGATTCTAAGAGCCAATCGCAAATTTACTAATTAACTAGCTAAATTCCTATTCGTCGATCCGATTCCTTTCGGTTATAAATTTTTGCAAAAACAAGCGTTTAACTACATTGCGCTGGAATTACACACCTAGGAGAAGGGAGGAAGGAGAAGTTCACTTATTCAAACAACCGTTTCCAAGGAGGTATCGATTAGTTTATGATCTTGAAGCCCTCTCATCATCTTCACATTGTCTCCCTTTCCTATTACATTCGTGTGATCCGATTCGAACTTCGCGCTTCTGAAGTTTATACTACACGCCGCTAGACGGGAGTCGCAACAGCAGCATTAAAAATTGCAATGGAAAAATGTATAATTTCGGGGAGAAAAAAAAATAATTGGGACATAGTATTATTATATTATTAGGGGGAACCACGTGACGTGCGCGAGAGAAGAACGTGTGTATGTAGACAGGCGAAAGAAATAGACGAAAAGTGTGGCAAAAGTGCGCAGAAAATAACGAGGTCGGGTGGAAAACACGGGGAGAAGACAAGGTTCCGGTGGACAGTATAATCGACAGTTAATAAAGTGTCGAAGGGTGAAATAAAAGGTGAAGAAGAAAAGGTGTGAAAAGAGTGCACGAAGTATAAGAGACGTGGCAAGGATAAGTGACATCTACGGGAGTGGAAGAAGTAAGAAGACAAAACGGAGACAGCAGTAGGTAAAGAAGAGCAGAGACTCTAATGAACTGAGCAGGTGAAGGGGAAGTGCAAAAGGAAACGAGAAGAAGGGGAAGAATATCGTTGGCAGAACAGCTGGGAAGAAGTAGAGCGGGCAGCGAAGGCTCTATACTGGACACGTTCAAGAGGAAGCGGGAGGGCGAGGAGGAGCAGGAGAGGTTAAGGGCCGAAAAGAAATTAGAGGAAGAATTCCTAAAAGCGAGGAAAATAGGGAGGTCGCCTCCGACAAAGAAACTGAGGCAGTTATAGGAACTGCGGTAACGCCGGTCAGCCAGGAGACAGAACACGACAGAGAAATGGATAAATTAGACAAATTGATGGAAGTTAAGAATGAATTGGAGGAGCTGAGAAAAGATAATAGAGAGCTGAGGGACAAGTGGAAGAGGAGGGATGAGATATGGGAAAAGGAAAGAAAGGAAATGAGAGGTAGGATAGAAGTACTGGAGGCCAAGAAGGATCAGGCAGAGAGGCTGACAGAAAGACTGGAGGGGCTAGAAAGGAAGGAAGAGGCTAGAGAAAAAAGAGAGAGAAGAAATAATATTACCCTAAGGGGAGAGGATTTACCGCGTAAAGAGACGCCGAAGGGTACGGTGGAGTATGTGTTAAGGCACGAACTGCAAGTAGAAGCAGAAATCGAGGAAGCCTACTGGGTAGGAATGGGAGAGAAAAGAGGGCTACTGATAGCGAAGTTAAAAAGCTGGCAACAGAAAAGAGCAGTAATGCTAAAGAAGAGTACATTGAAAGATAGGAGGCTGTTTATTGACAATGATCTGACGAAAAAGGAAAGGGAGATACAAAAAAATATTAAAGATATTGCCAAAGCGGAAAGGGAGCAAGGGGCAAAGGTGAAAGTTGAATACAGGAAAGTAAAAATCAACGATAAGACATTTATTTGGAAAGAGGATGGTGGGCTGAAGGAAGTAAATTTTTGGAGTTGGCAAAGTTCTGTGAACCTCTAAATTATTGGAGGATCACAGAGCTTACAAGGACAACCAACCCACGACAAAAGGCAGTACCAACACCCGTTCCCCGCGCGCCTGCGTATGCAGATATGCGGGGAGAGGGGGTACACAGATTTGGGAAAGGAATAAGAAGTCAAAGAGAAATAGATACATTTAAAATTGGCTACTGGAATGTGGCAGGATTATGCAGCAAAGACAAACAGTTTTTGGATTTCTTAAAAGATCTCGACGTAATAGGATTAGTAGAAACGTGGATTGAAGAGAAACAATGGGAAGGATTGAAAGATAAATTGCCACAAGAATTCTCATGGAAATGTAAATGTGCCACTAGAGAGAGAGAAAAAGGGAGAGCGATAGGCGGAATTATCGCAGGTGTAAGAAAGGGCATAGAAGAGGAGGAATCGAACGCAGGAACGGAACATATTCAAGAGAGAAGAATCAGGATACAAAATGAAAAATGGAGAGTAATAACAGTGTACAGCAGAGATATGAAGGAGACGAAAGAAGAGCTAGACCAGATAATAGAGGAGAGGGAGGTGGAGAAACTGATAATCGGAGGAGATTTCAATGCGAGAATTGGACAGGAAGGGGGCGACTTTAGAATAGAAGAAAAGCATGACGTAAGGAGATCAAAAGACAAAGTTAAAAACACGGAGGGAAAGTTGTTATTAGAGATGGTGGAGGAAAGAGGATGGAATATTCTGAACGGAAATATGGAGGGAGACGAGGAAGGAGAGTACACATACACGGGACCGAGAGGCAGCACGGTAATTGATTATATACTAACAAATGTCGAGGCGAAAGAAGATATCCAGAAATTCACACTGGAAGATAGAGTAGAGTCAGATCATATGCCTCTGATAGCAGAACTATATAGGGGAAATAAAATGAGAGAACGAGAGGGAAATCAGGAGGGGAGGTGGAGAGAGAGAAGAGTCTGGACAGAGGAAGGAAAGAGAGAGTTTCAAAAGGAATTAAACATAATAAACTTTAATGGGACAGAGGTGAATGAAATGGTAGAAGAAATGGTAGGAAAAATAAATAATGCAGTACGGAAAGAATAAGTAGAAATAAAGAAATGGAAATTGGACAGCTTTAAGTGGTGGAATTCGAACTGTACAAAAAAGAAAAGAGAAGCCAGGAAAGCACTGAGGAACTGGAGGAGGGGCAAAGGAGACAAAGAAGACTATCAGAAGAAAAGAAGGGAGTACAAAAAAGTGTGTGAAGAAAGGAGAAGGGAATTACAAGCAAATATAGAAAAAGAGATAATGCAATTAAAGGGAGAAAATCAAATATGGGAATATATAAATAAACAAAAAGAAAAGAATAGGGATCTCCAATAAAATAGATTTAAAAGAATGGAAGGATCATTTTAAATCATTGGTAGAAGGCGTCGATTGTAAAAAAGAAGTAGGAGAGTTGGAAGAAATAGACAACACGGAAGGAGAAGAGGAGGAGGAAATAACAGATGCAGAAGTAAAAGAACAAATCGGGAAACTAAAAAAAAAAGAAAGCAGCAGGGGAAGACAAAATAGACAATGAAGCCTGGATTTACGGTAACGTGAAAATAGTAAAAAGGATCACACAAATTTTCAATAAAGTGTGGAAGGGAGAAGGATTCCCGGAGAGGTGGAAAGAAGGGGTGATTTCACCAATATTCAAAAAGGGAGATAGAGAAAAGGTAAACAACTACCGGGGGATAATGATCCTAAATACAGCGTACAAAATATGTGCTATGGTCCTTGAAAAAAGATTAAAAGAGGAATTGGAAAAGAACCACAAAATACCAGAAACGCAAGCAGGATTCAGGAGCGGTAGGTCGACAACAGATAACATTTTTATTCTGAACTATGTAGCTAACAGAGAAAAAAGGGGGGAAGCTGTATACGTTTTTCGCGGACCTAAGCGCTGCATTTGACAACGTGGATAGAGTAAAACTTCAGAACATAATGAAGAGAACGGAAATGAATAAACGCTTGAGAATGAGAATCGCAGAAATTTACAAAGAAACAAGAAATACAATAAAAGTAAACGGAGAAATGTCATCCAAATTCTGGACAACAAAAGGGGTAAGACAGGGATGTCCACTGCGTCCAACTTTATTTACAATATATGTAGTGGACTTGGAGAAAACCATGAGGAAAAACCAAGCAGGAGGAGTTAGAGTAGGAAAAGAAAAAATCTGGATATGATACGAAGATTCGGAAAATACCTTGAAAGGAAAGGGTTACAACTGAACGCAGAGAAATCTAACGTGCTGATTTTCCATAAAGGAAGAGGAAAGAAGAAGAAAGAAGAATGGGGCTGGCAGGGGCACAGTCTGGAAGAAGTAAAGGAGTTCAAATACTTAGGGTATAATTTTCAGAAAAACGGGGGCAGAGAGATGCATATAAGGGAAGTCGTAAAGAAAGCTAGAATAGCAATGGCGCAGATATGGGGAATAGGACAAAGAATGTTCAAGAACAATTTCGAGAGAAGAATGAGAATATTCAGAAGCATAGTGAAAAGTATCTTGCTGTACGCGTCAGAAATTTGGGGATGGATGGAGGCAGAAAAGGTAGAGAAGATACAGGAGAAATACATAAGGTGGACTTTAGGTCTGGACTTCAATACACCAGCATATCTAATTTTGGAGGAAACAAAAACGGACAAAGTAGGGATAGAAGCAGGGAAAAGAGCAATAAAATATGAGGAGAAAGCAAAACGGCTAAACAAGAATAAAATAGTGCAAGAATGCTGGAGGGAAATAGACGCGAAGGAAGCAGAGAAAATGTCGAAGTGGGAGGAAATGAGAGATGCATATTACAGGCAGAAAATGATGGATATCCAAGAAATGGAAATAGAAAGAAGGCGAGGAAGAGAGTCTGCTGAGGAACTAGCGTAAAGGGACAGGGCAGAGCAGGTTCAATGGCAATACGACAGAATACAAGGAGGCAGATACAACGCACATTACACAGAAATCAGGGAAGACCAGAGAGCACATTACCTAAACGGAAACTACAGAAACAGAGACCAAAGCATGATTGCTAGGTTCAGATGTGGAAACGAAGAGCGGGGAAGCAAGTACTGGAAGGAGGAAAAAGACACAGTATACAGACTATGCAATGGAGAGACGCTGGGTCACATGCTACAAGACTGTAAGGAGCTGAAAAGAGAGAATTCAACGATCAGGGCGATTCTAAAGGGAGAGGAAGAAGGAGCGGAGTGGATGCGAATGGTTCTGGAAAAAAGGAGAAGAAAAGAAGAACAAGATGAAGGAAGAAATCAAATCGAAAGCGCATTCTTGAGTTAAGAGTCCCAGAAACACTTACACACATAACACATGTAACCCCATTTTGAGGCCGAAAGGCCTAATTGAATTAGGTGGGGAAAGAGTATATAATTTTTTTTAACTATTTATTTTATATTTAAACGATATGAACATGAAAAATTTAAACGATAATAATTATAATTTGAATTGAACTTTTTAAATTAAATATTTACAAAATACGGCCGCCACGGCTCTGCGCTTGCAACAGGTCCCGCAGCGTACACGCCTGTGAGCGGAGGCTTATGGCCTGTGTCCGCACGGCCTGGAGGGTGGCCCGTTGCTCTTGACGAGCTCGCACCCTCCAGCCGCTCCTCTCGTGCCTTCTTGATGCATATCCTCCTGTAATTAGTAAACGTTAACAATTTTATTATAATAATTTATAGATTTTTGGCACGCGCCGAAAAAAATATTTGCCTCCTCTGATATAGGCTAAACTGAATAATTTCTATATTGTAAAAACATAAAAAGGTATTTAATTAAATTATTAAGAAATAATACCATCTGCCGTGGCCGGGCCCTGCATATATACTGAAAATCTAACATTTTGAAACAACCGAGAAAACTGAAGTTTTATCATTTACTTTGTGCCATCCTTATTTTCTTTCATTCAAATTAAAACATTTTGTCATTATTTCGTAATAGCCTATTTTATTTTTTTGTAATAGGTGTACCGGTAGGGAATATATTATTAACGTACCAATTAATTAATTGTTTTAGATAAGATTTTCAAAGAAATTAGGTTAAATACATTAGACTGTTTATAAATCTTTACGAAGCACGTAGATTTGTCTAACTTTACTTAAAAGGTAAAAGACGTGTGGAACTTCAAATATTATAACATATCTCAAATTGAAAAAATGCTAGATAGGACAGTTTAGCTAAGGAGGGTAGTATAATAAAATTAATAATGTCACGTCCCGGGAGGAGGGCTTTAAGGACGATGACACGGGGGTAAAAGTCAGGCGAGAATGCAATAATTCAGCACACTAATCGGTGGACTCAGGCGAGAATGCAATAATTCAGCACACTAATCGACCAGGGAAGGATTAAAGGCGAATAGACACCCGGGGGACACCCGTTAGAACACTTTGTTTTGTTTTGTCTCGGTAATTGCATTTACCATTGCATTCAAATAAGAAATTCACGTAATGCTTCCGCGAAATTCGCCTAAACACACGGCTGTACACGGCTCATGCAAAAGAACGTTAGTAAACAAGGTAGCCACTTTCGCGTTCGCGGACCGAGATCAGCTGTTGCTGCAGTTTGTTTTGGTTAGGGAATCTCCGTGGCCGAAGAATAGACACAATAATTTGAAGCGAAATTAAAATAAGAATTGTTTATTCCATTCGAAATACTTTGATTTGCCATACACTGTTATCGTTATGGTGGTTATGGTTTATAATTATGTGTTGAACGTTAAGCATTGGAACATAACATTTATATAATTGATAAGCAATAGTTATATATATATGGACATGAAATACATTATATGATGATTAATTAGAATGACATAAGCAATAAGCGTTGATAATATAAAGATAATGAAAGCAATATGAATAATGGTACAAGAAATATGTGTACGCAATAAGCGTTAATAATACAAGTAATAAATGAAAGAATAAGCGTTGATAATATAAAGATAATGAAAGCAATACGAATAGTAATACAAGAAATATGTGTACGCAATAAGCGTTAATAATACAAGTAATAAATGAAAGAATATTTGTTGATAATATAAAGATAATGAAAGTAATACGAATAATTATACAAGAATAAATGTTGGTGATATGCAAGGTATTAAATTTAATTATAAAAGCTTACAATGATCGATTAGAAGTTGTTCGTTATACACTGTTTAAAGCTGCCGTCTCAGCGGGCCTTGAATGTGTGCGTACGCTCACACAAGCTAAGTTGAGCGTGTACATATACGCGTATAGTAAACAAACCATAAATTACAACTTTCGTCCTGGAATCGGCCAGAAGGAAGTTTTGCGGGTACAGTTGCCTTCAGCGGACATCCGTGCAGGGTGGACTGGTCCGTATGAGCGCTAATAAGCACCGTACATCGAAATAATAATGAATTTATGAATCGTGTACTGAGACAGACTCAAGAAATGACAGAACGAAGCTTCAAGGATTCTCCGCCACCGGCGTTGATGGTATATTCGTGCATTGTACCATCAAAACCGGTGGAAGTCCAATCTAGCCGATAAATGTAGGAAAGAAATAGTTGCCGAGACGTATCGAGAGTCGAATCGCGCTGTTGCCGCATTTCCCCTATCACTATTTTGCCACCAAGGAGGCTTGAATGAATCACGGCGAAGCGGTTGGAGACCAGAGATGGACAAAGATAATATCTGGATAAACTTAAATAAAAAATACTACAGTATTGTCTCATTACGGGCTCGGTTTGGTGTACACGATATGGATTTTTCGCTATTCCCACCACTTCTGTCTCACTCTTGTCCGGCGATGGCGAGAGCGAAATGGAACGAGAGCGAGCGCGGGCGGTACGAGATAGACGACGATGATGTTTTGTCTCGCTCCGTCTTTCGGACGCCTGACACTCCGTCCTTTGCGTTTGCGGCCGTCGCGCAGGCAAAGCGTTCCATCTCGTTTTCCCTTTCGGCCAGAAAGAAGCGAGAAACGAACACTGGGAATTAGGACTCTGTTCGCGATACGGGCTCAACGCCGCGCCGGTCCCGACCAGCGAGGATTTGGGCTGTTCGGCGGCGCACAGTGGGGCATTTCGGGTCGAAGCAGGACACTAAGTCCTTTTACAAAAATATCGCCAAACTGCAAATTTTCTTTTACAGTTAGTTGATTGCATATTTGGGTGATAATGTAGTATGATTGTTTTTCACATTCATTAATATTTAACGCTACTACACGGTTTTGAAGAAGAAAACCACGAAACTCTTCAGAACTTGTATTGTTGTTTATAGTTTTGTTGTTTGCTTAATTCAACTAATTTTTGGTGGAATTAAGTGTTGAGGTATGTATTTGAAGTGTACCAAATTTGATTTTGATATCTCTGATATTTTTGGAATTATATCTTACTGAATGTCCCAATTTTCATTGTTTATTTTTAACGGGAGTTTAACTGGGGTAGTTAGAGGGACAAGAAGGGGTCTATGACGCTTTGTTTTTACAAAACTGCCTTTTCTGCCATTGAAATTCAAACTAAGTGAAGTATTTTTACATGTGAAAGATGCGGAACTTTTTCCTATGTACAGTGTGGACGATATTGTCGGCAATTTGTAAAAAAGTACTATGTCCCATTAAATAAACAAATTTCATTAATTTTTCTGTACCAATAGGATCACAAATATACGACCTAGCTGAATGAAATGAAAAAATTAACGATAAATATATGATTTCGAGGAGAAAATGTTTTGTGCCGTGTTGTGATCTGAAATGTCCCACTGTGCGGCGGCTTGTAATCTCGGTTGGAGAGGTATATAGTGTTGATAAAATGTAAAACGTCACGTTTTCGGTATTCAGTAACAGACTGCTGAGATTTTCCACATTAAAATGAATTCAAATACGGTATAAATCGGATTATTTCTAGAACTGTACTAGATAAATGCGTAACATTTCCAATCTAAGAATGCTAAAAGTAATCCGATTTATACCGTGTTTAAATTCATTTTCACTTTTTAAATCTCAGCAGTATGTTACTGAAACGTTCATGCCGCAACGATAAAAAATGTGAATTTTTTACATTCCATTAAAACAAAGAAAATGATCAATCATTTAGCAATTATAATGGTATATTTTTAAAAGTGTGTAAGTTTATAATTAAAAATTATTAATAATAATTTGGTTGCCGCCGCGGCCTCCACGGCCTCCTCCATGGCGCCCTCCACGGCCTCCTCCATGACGCCCTCCACGCCCTCCTCCATGGCGCCCTCCACGCCTTCCTCCATGGCGCCCTCCACGGCCTCCTCCACGGCGCCCTCCACGGCGCTCACCACGACGCCCTCCACGACGCCATTTGGCATATTTTAGCCGCTTCACGTCTTTCTTCATCTGAAACAGTAGCATAAAAATTACATTTTCTAGTTCTACCCGTACATATAGGCCGTTATTTTTGATAATTTTAGTTATATTAGGGTGAAGCCACCAGTAGTCGACCATGTATCAGTAGTCGACCGCTTTCAGAAAAACATGAAAAATAAGGATTTTAGAAGTAACGATCTTTTGAACAAAGTGCAGTTCTCTAACTACACTCTCACTACACTCTATCTACACTCTGCTCAAAAGATTGTCACTTCTAAAAGCCTTATTTGTTATGTTTTTCTGAAAGTGGTCGACTACTGGTGGCTTCACCCTATAATGAATTTATAAATAAACTAGTATGAAAAGTAAATTACTTCGCTAAGGTAACTAATAATAACAAACTTATTAATATTTAAATTTTATGTCTCCACTTAGCATAGTGAAGTATTTTTTCCATAAAATGGACATATACCACTTTCAAAAACAACGGCTCATAGAGTAGATGTCCCTATTACTGTCAATGTCCCTATTACCACCACTTTATTTATTTTGCTTTATAAAAATGTAACGTAGGGTAAACCAACCAGTGGATGACCGATTTGTTAAATGAGAAGCCCAGTAAATGACCGCATGCTTTTAATAAGAATCGTACTTATTAATGTTTGCTTAATACGCGTAACTAAAAGTATGGGATATTAAAAGTGCAACTGCACTCCATTTATAAACATGTAATATTTTTAAATTTATAATCGACATTACTTTGCCTAATGGTCATTCACTGGTATGCGGTCAATTACTGTTTGGTCTACCCTATAAAGAATAGTATACAACAATAATATTAATAACAATAAGAACAGTCACAATTAAATAATAATATTATTGTTGTACACTATTCTTTATACATTACATTTTTATTAAGCAAAATAAATAAACTGGCAGTAATAGGGACACCGACAGTAATAGGGACATCTACCCTACAGTGAATTCCAAAAATATTCGGACCCAAAAAATATTCGCCGTTCATACCGAACAAACTTCAGAGAAACACACACACATTTAACATAACTTACTTGCGCCACATCTTTCAACAGTTTGTTTTTCTTCTCCTCGTTCTTCTTCTCCTCCGCCTCTTTCTTTTTCTCCTCATTTTCTATTATTTTCTCCTCCTGCGCCTGCCTCATGCCGCGCTCTTCGCATGCTCCCGACGTCGTCGGGAGGGCATCCTTCATCTAGAAATGAAATGACGAATGTATTATGTTATGGCAAAAATAAGATTGTACAGCGTGATTCTCTCGCTAGAGACCGCAACGACAATGCTGCCAATAAACCGCGTTTCGCTGAGATTCGTGGAAGTACCGAATTCTACGTTCTGCATTTCTCATCAGATCTTTACGAAAATGGCATCAATCGATGTCGTGCCGATGAAAATGGCCCCACGCTAATTTCGATAAAAATAGTCCGATTTACATGACATGATTTTAATCGGAAGAAGACCAGGAATTCATTGGTATCACTGCCTTATCGATTCGATGAAGAATAAAGAATTTTTTAATACGTCGTAGTGAATCTCGTCGTGAGCGTCGAAATTCACGAAACTCAGCGAGACGCTGCTTATTGGCGGCATCGCCTTTGAATACTCTAGCCAGAGAATCACTCTGTACAATAGTATACAATATAATACTTACATTTTCAAGATTCTGCATTTTCGCCACTTTCTGAAACTGAAAACTTTACTGAAGACTTTACTGTGCAGTCGCTTGCAACGGATTGACTGCCACGAATCATCCAGCTACAGCTCCCGCTGATGGAGGGGGAAACACCTCCATGAACTGTGCCTGCATCAGTCACGCACACATAACCACTGCTCCTGTAGATGTGTCCCCCTCCATCAGCGGTACCAGTACCTCGCCGATCCCCGCCTTTGTCTGGTGTGTAAAGCGTCGTTTGTTTCAGAACGCACAACAGACCAGTGATGCCAGATTCGAGACGGGAGCGCTCGAGAATTTCCCCCACCGCCCGTACACTACGCCGGAGCTGCGTGTCCATGAGTTGGACTCCGAAGCGCCGAGCTCACGTACACGCAGCTCCGGCGTAGTGTGCGTGCGAGGTGGGGGAAATTCTCGAGCGCTCCCGTCTCGAATCTGGCATCACTGCAACAGACGAATCTTCGGATTCACGTTTCACGTTCACGGTTCGCGTTTACGTGTTTGTGTAACGGGCAGAAGGAGTTTGAGTTGTGTTGCGTTGTGTTTGTGTTGTGTTTGTTGATTTAATGTAAAATGTGTGACACTCTAAATGTGAATATGCAAGATGTGCAAGAAGATATGGACAATAATTCTCCGTTTCGTCCGCGAAAATTACGTCCGTCCGCAGGAAGATTTTCGAAACGGAAAGTACATCGCCAAAAGAGAAGGTCTTCAGCCCTTCAGAAGAAACAAAAAACGCAGAAACCGCAGACGGCACTGCCGTAGGACAAAGTCCAGAAGAAGTGGCCGAGGAGCGTATAGTAGAGGAACCATCAACATCCGATGGACGAAATCATACACATCAAGAGATAATGTACTTGCCATCTGATGAAGATACTGATACGGCCAGTTCGGGAGAAACTGAAGAGGCGCTTGAAGACTTTGATATAGAAAGTAACGAAGAAGAAAACTTCGTTATAGAAAAAGTTGCGAAGAACGTGCCGCAAGAGCAATCGCGTCTCCTAAATAGCAACGATATAATGAATTTCGCAAATGTGCTGGCTCAATTCCAGAAAATAGGTCAACATGCAAAACGTAGGGAAGACTGTGGCATTGAACACCTAGGAATAACTGGTGTGAAACGGTGTGGCTTCAAGAGCATCTTCAGCGTAACGTGCACTTTATGCCATTACAAAGCTGAAATCCGCAATCAATCGGACGAAGCCGAAGAAGTGGATAGCAATCAGGGCGCCGTTAATGCAACAATTTTATGTGGAGGCAGTTATGCCCAGCTGGAACACACTTTTGCAGGAGTGAACATACGTTGCATGTCGAAGAAAGACTTCGTGAAGAATCAAGATGAATTCGTCAAGTCTGCAATTGCCGCTGCAGAAGAAGAGATGTTAGCAGCGGCTGAAGAAGAAAAACGTTTGGCGATTGAAAGAGGCGACGTTCTTCCCGGATCAGGGACCCCTCACATCCCCGTTGTGGCAGACGGAAGCTGGATGAAGAGATCCTACCGCAGTGGATGTTACGATTCTGCGTCTGGAGTCGGCGTGATAGTTGGCTATCACACGAAAAAAGTTTTTTTTTACGGCGTTCGAAATAAAGTTTGCAGAATTTGTCGGATTGCTGCGAAAAAGGAGAAAGAACCCCGAAAGCACACATGTTTCAAAAACTGGAACACATCTCGAGTATCGACTGCTATGGAAAACGATGCTATAGTAGAAGAATTCAATACTAGCGTAGAAAAACGTGGGCTCGTTTATTATACTCTGATTGGTGATGGGGACAGCAGCGTGTATAAGAAGATTATTGATGCTGACCCATGTAAGAGACAGATTCGCGTAAAAAAAATTGAATGCACGAATCATTTGTTGCGAAACTTCTGCAACAAAATGAAAGCGATTGTGAAGAAGACTACACCTGGATCATTGAGGCAAGCTGTGGAAAGCAGCATTCGCCGGATGCGCACGGACGTCGTAAAAGCGGCAAAGTTTCGATACAATCAAAATGTGTCAATCGAGGAGAAAACGAAGAATTTGTATGACGACATACAGAATGTTCCGAGCCACGTGTTTGGTGAACACAAAGAGTGTGCCCGACTCAAATATTTCTGCGATGGAAAGAATAAAGAAAATCAAAGAAACATCGTTCCAGAATTGATGAATATTGGTGTGTACCAGGACGTACAAGAAATACTTCGTACACTGTTAGCTCATGTGGAGAGCATACACTACAACACCAATAATAACGCTGTGGAAAGTTTGAATGCAATAATTGCCAAGTACATTGGCGGAAAAAGATTAAATTTCGCCGAAAGAGGATCCTATACAGGAAGATGTGCTGCTGCTGTCGTGGACTACAACAGTAACCAAGTACACTCGCAATTGAACGCAGTAATGAATAACAAAACGCCCGAGGTTGTTCGCCAAATGGAAGAAAAGAAGAAGAAAGAAAAGGAAAAGAGAGCTGCAAAACAGAAGGAAACGAAGGTTGCGCGATATGTACGCAAGGAATTGCCCTCGCGGAAAGATTCCGATTATGGACCAAACACACAGAAGCCAGACATGCCATCCGAAATGTATGAACTGGAGCGGGAAAAGCATATGCAAATGCTCAGTGACTGGCAAGAGAAAAGACACGCTATTGAAGATGAAACCATCGGACAAGCAAAGAACCGCAGATGGTTGCAGTACAGGTCCAAATTGTTGACAGCATCCAATTTTGGACAAGTGTGCCGCCGCCGACCTGAGATGCTTTGCGCAAATGCAGTGAAGTCATTTCTGTATCCGAGGATAATTAGTGCACCCGCGGTGGAATACGGGAAAGAATGCGAGAAAATTGCTCGCTAAGAATTGCAGAATGTGGAATTTTCATCGACAGGGACTGAAATCTATAAAAGTAGAAAGAGATGATGCGTTTTGGAAAACAGAAATGGAGCCAAAACTGGTTCAATTTTATTTAGAATGCATGCTACCCGAATTAATAGATAGTCGGCACAATCGGTGCATGCCTATTCGGGAGCCACAATTTATACTAGCAGAGAGAACGAAAGAAAAACCGAAAAGCTTGAAAAAGCGAAAGAGGTCTCCCTCCGAAAGTAGTGAAACTAATCTATCGGTCCGGCGTCGCATCGCGCTGTAAAGCGCGGTACCACTGATTTTGTCAGTGGTCACAAGTGCCAGCAATGGCACTTTTACTCGCGGATCCTACGATCACGCGAGTCGACCGACGCCGCCGTCGCTTTCCCAAGAAAGTGACGAGGGAAATAAGAAATTTAATTCACCCTTTAATTTTTTCAGACACATTTCTAAGTTCACAGAAGCAGACAGACGGAATCCGGTTCGGTTAAAATGTGCCAGGCTGATACATACGGGCGTCGCAGGTATGCATGATGTTCGACGAATTATTGAAACAAACTTTTACTTTTATACCAAACTTACCGAAATGTCTGCGATCATTTGTTACAGGCGAACTTTTTACCAAATTACTACAAACATGGTGTATGGGACAGTAATGCCAGGACCATATTTCAGGTAAAGTTTAACAGCTCATAAATGTACTGTAAAATTTTGTACGCTTATGAAACAACAATTAAGTATATATATATAATATTTATTATTGATCCCCTTAGGGTTACAATCTCCCAAACCTTCGCCTTTACAAACTTTCCTTATATCTACCTTATTCTACTTAACCTAACTTAACCTACGTCTTAAACCTACTCTCGCTTGCTCGCTCTCTCTCCCCCTCTCCCTCGCACGCTCCCCCTCCACCGCTCCTCGGACCTCCGCTTCCGCACACTTCCCCTTCCACTCCCAATCTTTCATTCATCCCTACCTTCCCCCCCCCACACATTTCTCTCCTTTCTTCCAACCTCTTCATCCACTCCTCCCCCTCCCCATCCTCCCCCAACACCTCTACCACCGCACTCTGCCAACCCCTCTCCACCCCCCATCCTGTACAAACCTCCCACACGTGTTCCCATGATTCCTCTCCTTGCCCACACATTCTACACCTCCTTTTCTCCTCTTCTTCCCAATATCTCCCTCCCCTCATCTCATTCCCTAACCTAAATCTTGCCACCCTCTTCCACCTATCCTCCCCCACCCTTTCTTCAGATACCCCGGCACACCCATTCCTTTCACCCTCCCATACCATTTATTATATTTCCCCTCCCCTATCCTCCTCCACCTCTCCTCTTCCTGTGCCTTTCTTTCCCTCTCCACCAACTCCTCGCCCCTTAACTCCCCCCTATCCCTCATCCTTTCCACCTCCTCAACCGTCCACCCCTTGTCTTTAAAAAACTGCTCCCTCTCTTCCTCCCACCCCTGTAGCACCTTTCCCCTCCTCATCCTCCTCTTCATTTCCTCCCAACACTCTCTCGCTAACTCCCCCCCTTTTCCCTCCTCCAGCTTCTTCTTCTCATACCCCCATGCCCTCAACCCTGCCCCTCCTTTCATCATCCCCCTCTGCAATTCCTCTCTTATCATGTACCCCGGGGTACTACGATCCAATCCCAACACCCACTTCAAATATCTTTCGTGCAGCCCTTCCACCTTTTCCCTGCACTTCCACCCCCACACCTCTACCCCGTAACTTACTACTGCCCATACCAGCTTGTCGAAGAGCCATAGTCTTCTTCCCCAATCTTTCCCACACTTCCTTTTCCCTATCCCCCATACCTGTCCCAACACCGCAGCCCCCTTCCTTACCCTCTCCTTTACATGTTCTTCCTGTACTCCATTTCCCATCACTGTGTACCCCAGGTACCTGAACCTATGCACCTCCTCCAGCTCTTTTCCCTTCCATCTCCATACCACCTTCCCCCATCTTCCCCCTCCCATTCTACACCTCATCACCTTAGTTTTTCCCACGTTAACCTGTAACCCCTTCCCGTCCACATACTTTTCCAGCTTCCCCATCAGCCCCTTCATCCCATCCACATCCTCTGCCAACACCGCCACGTCATCCGCATAGGCCAGAGTATAAACCCTCCTCTCCCCCAGCTTCACTCCCCCCTACCCTCCCCTTCCCCACTCCTCATCCATGTCCGCAATCAGAAGTGTGAACAGGATTGGGCTCAGCGGACACCCCTGCCTTACCCCAACAATTAAGTATTTCCTAATGTATTTCATAATGTGTTACAGATCCACACTGCCTAAGTTATCTTTCTGTATGAGCGACCTGGCAAAATTGTAGGAAGACCGTCAATGGAGAAGAGGAATTACACAGAATGAGAGAAGATAATATTACAGTATTGTCTCGTTAGCGTGTCGCTGTTCGTGACCGGCGTTGAGCCCGTATCGCGAACAGAGCCCTAATTCCCAGTGTTCGTTTCTCGTTTCTTTCTGGCCGAAGGGGGGAGCGAGATGGAATGCTTTGCCTGCGCAACGGGCGCGAACGCAAAGGACGGAGTGTCAGGCGTCTGAAAGACGGAGCGAGAAAAGACATCATCCCGTCGTCTGTCTCGTACCGTTCTCGCTCGCTTTCGGTACCTCTCGCTCGCTCTCGCCTTCGCCGGACAAGAGTGAGACAGAAGTGGTGGGGGTAGTGAAAAGTCCACATCGTGTATACCAAACCGAGCCGCTAACGAGAAAATACTGTATTCTTCGAAAAATATACACTTTTTTATCTGTAATTGTCCATTTCAAGGGGGCGAAAGCTAGAATGTCGAATTTCAATTCCTCAATGAAGTTGGATTGATTTATTGTGATGACTGTAACTTGATTAGAGACAAAAAGAATATATAAAAAATGTTCTGTTAAACGATTTTGTCAAAAAGGCACTAACAACTAAAAAATACTTCTATTCTTGTACTACAATTTCGATGGTGTTTTTTAGCTTTAAATAAAAACGTGTAGCAGGATATTTCATAACAGAATATGAATCAATTTAGTACAGCATCAAGTGTCGGAATGAATTTATTGCGAGATATCCTGCTCCACGATTTTATTTAATGTGAAAATAAACCATCGAAATAGTAGTATAAGAAAATAATTATTTTTTAGTTTTTAATGCATTTTTAATAAAATCGTTTATTAGATTTTTTTTTATTTTCTAGTTTTTAGTGTTCGTGGATTTATATTTCATAGTTCAAACATCAGTACAAATATATTTTATTGCTGTATGCAGTTTAACAGTTTGCTTGAACGATTTGTGGTTATGGGTTATTATTTATTGGTGACTGGGTAATTTTGTCAACCCCTTGGGTTTTTTTTTCATAATAATAATAATAATAATAATAATAATAATAATACGTTTATTTACGGAAGCCCATTGATACAATAATGTGAGAAAGAACAAAAGTAATGTGAGCGCTACGAAGCGAACAAAGAAATATTGATAGAAACAACAAAACACAAAACGCAAAACAGAACAGTTATAACAACAGTCAGCAATTGATGGCATTAAAGACTGAATGTTTGAAGGAGGTGACTGAAACGTCAAAGAGATCAATCCTCGTGAAATACTCATTAACACGAGAGGCAATACGGTTAACAGCATGGGATTTGCCCAATACTGTACGATGAGGTTCGATGTAAAGTAGAGAGGTTCGTCTTATTATTCTAATAGGCGCATAAAATTTAAACAGTTTAAGAATACCGGAACAGTCAATATTACCATTAAGCAAATTATATACAAATAGCAGATCAGAAATAGTCCTACGATTTTCAAGCGTCATCAGCCTCAATTTAGCCAATATTGGCTGGTAATTATGGCAAGTTATTGGCATGGGATCGTTTAGCTTATATGACATAAATCGAAGAAATTTATTTTGAACCCGTTCGATCATGACGGATAAGTACTTAAAATGTGGACACCAAATGATCGAAGCGTATTCCAGATGAGGACGGACTAATGAAATATAAAGAAGCTTAATAGTAGAACAGTTTTTAAAGTGACGGGAAACACGAATCATCGTGGGGTAAATACAACGCCAAGATCTTTGATTATGTTAAGGGCAGTGAGCTGAACTGAGCTAAGTTTATAGTAAAAAATTATGACTTCCCTTTTACGATTGAAACGAACAATGTTACACTTGGATAGGTTAAAGTCCAGTTCGTTCGTATCACTCCACTCACTAAGTCTATCCAAGTCGTGCTGGAGCAATAGGGCATCGTCACGGTTGCCAATCGAGAGAAAGATTTTCAAATCGTCAGCATAAAGCAGGAACTTACTATGGACAAATACACCACCGATATCATTAATGAAAAGATTAAATAGTAAAGGCCCTAAGTGAGACCCTTGAGGTACCCCAGAAGGCGCCAAAAACCTGGACGAATAACAATCCTTATATTTTACCTTTATAAACCTGTCAGATAAGAAGCTAGAAAGCCAAGAAAAAGCGGTGCCTCTGATGCCAAAGGCATCCAGTTTCGAAAGTAGGATAGAATGGCTAACAGAATCAAACGCTTTACGAAAATCAGTGTAGATAACATCCATTTGACGTTCCTTCTCTATGCTATTAATTAAGTAGTGCTGGTATTCGAGCAGATTAGTAGACGTAGATCAGGCATAAAACCATGTTGTTCAGCAATTATAATGTTTTTAAAAGAGCTAGAGAGTTTAGAGGCAATTATACCTTCAAATAATTTAGGCATAACATTCTGAATGCATATAGGCCTACAGTTCCGGATGTCGCATTTATTACCAACCTTAGGCACAGGAATGAGGATGCAAGTCTTCCACAAAGCAGGAAAGTAACCCGATGAAAGAGATTTGTTAAATATAAGCCAAAGAATACGCGCAAAGATGAAGTTGCAAGATTTAAAAAAGATTGGAGGGACACCATCGTCACCCGGGTTACCACTTGGATTGAGGGAACAGAGAGTCTCAAAGATTTCGCTCAAACTAATTTCAAATTCAGGAATATTGACCTGAGTATCAAAGTTAAAACTGTGATGGCTGTTGTTATTAATTTGATACACCGCCCCTACAGCACACTTCATTGCAGGAAAGTTGCACAAATGTTGCAGTACATTGCAATGTTGCCGGTGTGTTGCAGGTTGCATTGCAATATTATTGCAAAATTGTGGAAACATTGCCGAGGAATATTGCAATGGACATGTTTGTGCAATATTCCTGGAATATTGTGCACACATTGCCGTGCAATATTGCAATGCCTACGTTTGTGCAATGTGTAGGGAATATTGAGCAAACATTGCCTTGCAATATTGCAATGGCCCAGTTTGGCCAATGATTCGGGAATATTGAGCAAACAATGCCTTGCAATATTGCAATGGCCCAGTTTGGGCAATGTTTCGGGAATATTGAGCAAACATAGTCGTGCAATATTGCGGTACAACACAGGTGGAAAGTTCATGCAACATCGACCACAAAATACGGTGCAACATTGCACTCGTAAAATTTGAGCAAGATTCCAGCAATTAATTCGCACTAAATACAGTATTACGCGGACCGATCCTGAAATCTCGGCACGCGTACTAGTCTAAGATTCCACGGGCTACCTCCGAGGGAATGTATGCGAACGTGGACAATATTTTATATAAATTTCGTAACTAACACATATGGTGTAAACAAATTCATAAAGTATATACAACAACAAAAGATATTTGTAAAAAAGTGTAACATGTGCCAATAAGTACCAGAGTCCCTACTATTGCCATTTAATTGATTACGGATAATAAGAAAGTTCAGTATTGTCGAGTGAAAATATATAAGTCCGCATTCAGAGCGAAATAATTGCTGGAATCTTGCTCCAATTTTACGAGCGCAATATTTCTTTCGTAAAATTTGAGCAAGATTCCAGAAATTAATTCGCTCCGAATACGGACTTATAAATTATAACATGTTCCAATAAGTGCCAGTGTCCCTACTATTGTCATTTAATTGATCGTAGATAATAAAAAAGTTCCGTGTTGTCGAGTGAAAATTTCTAAGTCCGTATTCAGAGCGAATTAATTGCTGGAATCTTGCTCAAATATTACGAGAGAAATATTGCGCTCGTAAGATTGGAGCAAGATTCCAGCAATTAATTTGCTCTGAATACGGACTTATATATTTTCACTCGACAATACTGAACTTTCTTATTATCCGTAATCAATTCAATGGCAATAGTAGGGACTCTGGTACTTATTGGACAATATTTTATATAAATTTCTTAACTAACACATATGGTTTAAACAAATTCATAAAGTATATACAACAACAAAAGATATTTGTAAAAAAGTGTAACATGTGCCAATAAGTACCAGAGTCCCTACTATTGCCATTTAATTGATTACGGATAATAAGAAAGTTCAGTATTGTCGAGTGAAAATATATAAGTCCGCATTCAGAGCGAAATAATTGCTGGAATCTTGCTCCAATTTTACGAGCGCAATATTTCTTTCGTAAAATTTGAGCAAGATTCCAGCAATTAATTCGCTCCGAATACGGACTTATAAATTATAACATGTTCCAATAAGTGCCAGTGTCCCTACTATTGCCATTTAATTGATCGTAGATAATAAAAAAGTTCCGTGTTGTCGAGTGAAAATTTCTAAGTCCGTATTCAGAGCGAATTAATTGCTGGAATCTTGCTCAAATATTACGAGAGAAATATTGCGCTCGTAAGATTGGAGCAAGATTCCAGCAATTAATTTGCTCTGAATACGGACTTATATATTTTCACTCGACAATACTGAACTTTCTTATTATCCGTAATCAATTCAATGGCAATAGTAGGGACTCTGGTACTTATTGGACAATATTTTATATAAATTTCTTAACTAACACATATGGTTTAAACAAATTCATAAAGTATATACAACAACAAAAGATATTTGTGAAAAAGTGTAACATGTTCCAATAAGTGCCAGTATCCCTACTATTGCCATCTAATTGATCGTAGATAATAAAAAAGTTCCGTATTGTCGAGTGAAAATTTATAAGTCCGTATTCAGAGCGAATTAATTGCTGGAATCTTGCTCAAATTTTACGAGAGAAATATTGCGCTCGTAAGATTGGAGCAAGATTCCAGCAATTAATTCGCACTAAATACAGCATTACGCGGAGCGATCCTGAAATCTCGGCACGCGTACTAGTCTAAGATTCCACTGGCTTCCTCCGAGGGAATGTATGCGAACGTGGACAATATTTTATATAAATTTCTTAACTAACACATATGGTTTAAACAAATTCATAAAGTATATACAACAACAAAAGATATTTGTAAAAAAGTGTAACATGTGCCAATTAGTACCAGAGTCCCTACTATTGCCATTTAATTGATTACGGATAATAAGAAAGTTCAGTATTGTCGAGTGAAAATATATAAGTCCGCATTCAGAGCGAATTAATTGCTGGAATCTTGCTCAAATTTTACGAAAGAAATATTACGCTCGTAAGATTGGAGCAAGATTCCAGCAATTAATTCGCACTAAATACAGCATTACGCGGAGCGATCCTGAAATCTCGGCACGCGTACTAGTCTAAGATTCCACTGGCTTCCTCCGAGGAACTTATTGGACAATATTTTATATAAATTTCTTAACTAACACATATGGTTTAAACAAATTCATAAAGTATATACAACAACAAAAGATATTTGTAAAAAAGTGTAACATGTGCCAATAAGTACCAGAGTCCCTACTATTGCCATTGAATTGATTACGGATAATAAGAAAGTTCAGTATTGTCGAGTGAAAATATATAAGTCCGTATTCAGAGCAAATTAATTGCTGGAATCTTGCTCCAATCTTACGAGCGCAATATTTCTCTCGTAATATTTGAGCAAGATTCCAGCAATTAATTCGCTCTGAATACGGACTTAGAAATTTTCACTCGACAACACGGAACTTTTTTATTATCTACGATCAATTAAATGGCAATAGTAGGGACACTGGCACTTATTGGAACATGTTACACTTTTTTACGAATATCTTTTGTTGTTGTATATACTTTATGAATTTGTTTAAACCATATGTGTTAGTTAAGAAATTTATATAAAATATTGTCCAATAAGTACCAGAGTCCCTACTATTGCCATTGAATTGATTACGGATAATAAGAAAGTTCAGTATTGTCGAGTGAAAATATATAAGTCCGTATTCAGAGCAAATTAATTGCTGGAATCTTGCTCCAATCTTACGAGCGCAATATTTCTCTCGTAAAATTTGAGCAAGATTCCAGCAATTAATTTGCTCTGAATACGGACTTAGAAATTTTCTCTCGACGATACGGAACTTTTTCATTACGCATAATAAATTAAATATGGATGGTAGGGACACTGTCAGTAATTGGCACGTGTAACTCTTATTTGCAAATCTTTATGAGTTTGTTTATTGAGTGTTATATAGTGTTAATGAGTGTTATATAGTGTTATTGAGTGTATATGTAGTGTTAATTGAATAATTGTATTAATTATTTATATCAGATATGTCAACAAATAGAATACAGTCTTACACTGTACTTGCAATTGTAAGCCGCGAGCCTGGAAAGCTAACACCGGGCCTGGGGTTTTTCCCTACGCCTGGTGACCGTGTGATCGGTTTGGCGAGCCACCCTTGACTCGCCGAATACGCGGCTGAAGACGACGTGACCGTTTTATGATAGGATAGATAGAAGCGAGGACTGTAATGTTTAAGCAAACTGTTAAACTGCATACAACAATAAAAGATATTTGTAAAGAACTCTGATCTGTGAAATGTAAATCCACAAACACTAAAAACTAGAAAATAGAAAAAATATATAAACAAAGTTTATGTTAAACGATTGTATTAAAAATGCGTTACAAACTAAAAAAACATTATTTTTTTGTACAACGCAGGATATTTCATAACAGAATATGAATCAACTTAATACAACATCAAGTGTCGAAATGAATTTGTTGTGAAATATCCGCTCCACAATTAGGGAGATGTAGTGGGGTTTGTCAAAACAAATCTTCGTTTTTGAATAATTTGGGTTTAATGTGTTGCACGGTAGAATTATAAGTTCGAATACGGAAGCAATTTTCCTAATCAAGGATTATAGCTGCAGCGGTAAAGTGTTCGTCTACGGTGCTACAGGTCGCGGGTTCGAATCTTCCCTGGGGTAAAGTATTTTCTATTTATAAAAGACACACGGACGTTATGCTACTACGATTCTGCACACATTCATGTCATCGGGTCCCCGTCACGGACACATCCGGAATATATGTGTATAAAATACCGTTATTTTTTTTTTGGCCCTACTGCCCGAAACCTTGTGGGACCATTGCTGTAAAATCTCAGAAATGTTGCGCGACAATTGCTGTAAAATCTTAGAAATGTTGCGCGACAATTGCTATAAAATCTCAGAAATGTTGCGCGACAATTGCTGTAAAATCTCAGAAATGTTGCGCGACAATTGCTGTAAAATCTTAGAAATGTTGCGCGACAATTGCTATAAAATCTCAGAAATGTTGCGCGACAATTGCTGTAAAATCTCAGAAATGTTGCGCGACAATTGCTGTAAAATCTCAGAAATGTTGCGCGACAATTGCTATAAAATCTCAGAAATGTTGCGCGAAAATTGCTGTAAAATCTCAGAAATGTTGCGAGACAATTGCTGTAAAATTCCGAAACAATGTTGCAGAAATATATCCTGCAATGTTGCAAAGGGGCGGACATAGCAATTTACTTGTAACTTTTCAGCAACATTCAGTGCAATATTTCAAAAATTAAACCGCAATTTAAATGAAACATTCCTGCAATAAAGTGTGCTGTAGGGGCTACGAAACAAGACGCTAACCGTTCGCGAAAAGATGGCTCGGAGGAAGTAGCACAGGACAATGAAACGGTATCGCGGAGATTAGAAACGCGTGACATGGAAGTAGAAGGACCGGCGTCTTCTACATTTATATCGCGCATAACACTGATTCTATCGGGGATTAAATTAACAGGAACGGACGAACTACAACCTGCAGATGTGCTAGCAGCATCTTGCACGGTAGAAGTATTATCCTCTAATCTACTGACCGTATTCAATCTGGAACGGTATCGCACGCGTAAGTTATTTCGCATCTCGCGCATAACCCTCCTTTTCTGTCTCGCCGATAATGCGTGTCCGGGTTTCCGCGACCTAGACAATTTGAAATTATTAAATTCCATAATTTCTTACGCCTTCTGGATGTCTCGGATTCGCTTGAATATAAGAAATATCTCGGAATTCTTCGGTATTGCTGTCGACGACTGCCACCTCTGAATGAACGAGAATTCGAAACAAACGCGAACTTGGAAGTAGAGTCCCGACCAATCACGAATATCGGCAATACGGCGCAGCCAATCCGTGGCGTCGTCCACAGTACCGCCAAAATGTACGACCAATCCGAGCGATCCCTTGATACCTCATACCCAGTGGTACCCTTTGTTCGACGTGGTACCCTTTGTGCTTGAAAGGGATCGCTCGGATTGGTCGTACATTTTGGCGGTACAGTGGATTAGGCTACGGATTGGCTGCGCCGTATTGCCGATATTCGTGATTGGTCGGGACTCTACTTCCTAGTTCGCATTTGTTTCGAATTCTCGTTCATTCTGAGGTGGCAGTCGTTGACAGCAATACCGAAGAATTCCGAGATATTTCTTATATTCAAGCGAATCCGAGACATCCAGAAGGCGTAAGTAATTATGGAATTTAATAATTTCAAATTGTCTACGTCGCGGAAACCCGGACACGCATTATCGGCGAGACAGAAAAGGAGGGTTATGCGCGAGATGCGAAATAACTTACGCGTGCGATACCGTTCCGGATTGAATACGGTCAGTAGATTAGAGGATAATACTTCTACCGTGCTAGATGCTGCTAGCACATCTGCAGGTTGTAGTTCGTCCGTTCCTGTTAATTTAATCCCCGATAGAATCAGTGTTATGCGCGATATAAATGTAGAAGACGCCGGTCCTTCTACTTCCACGTCACGCGTTTCTAATCTCCGCGATACCGTTTCATTGTCCTGTGCTACTTCCTCCGAGCCATCTTTTCGCGAACGGTTAGCGTCTTGTTTCGTAGATAACAATTTGACACACGTTCAAGGAAATAATATATTATCTCTCCTTCGAACGCATTCCTGTTTTTCCCAGTTGCCTCAGGATGTTAGAACACTTCTCGATACGCCACGTAATCCTGCTGTCACATTCGTCGTGCCACCAGGAGAATACATTCATTTTGATCTGGAAGCAGAAATTATTAAAAGTCTCCCTAACACTTTGTCGGTATCATTTGTTACACAGTTAGAATTAGATTTTCATACCGATGGATGTAGTTTGGACAAATCAAGTTCCATTCATATCTGGCCCGTCCAATGTAGGATTTCAAATATTCCTCAGATTAAGCCGATAGTGGTAGGCATTTATAAAGGTCCCCAAAAACCACACGACCCCAATATTTTCTTTGAGCAATTTATTGCAGATGTCGGAGCCATCATGTCCAACGGAGGCATAAATTTTCATTCCATTAAGTTGCCCGTAGGACTGAGATGTTTCATAGCCTATGGCCCAGCTCGAGCATTTGTATTAAATCATCGTGGGCATATGTCTTTCCATCCCTGTTCCAAATGTACGGTTTCTGGTACCCTGAACGGTAGGCATTACGCTTTCAATGGGATACATCATTCTCCTCGAACCGATGAGGATTACATTAGGCAGTTAGAAACATCACAAGAAGCATCACAGAAACATCACAAGCTAGGTAGAAGCCCATTGTCGTTGCTACAAATAGGAATGGTTTCGCAAGTTCCTTTCGAGTACATGCATCTTGTATGCCTGGGCGTAGGGGAGAGTGGGGTAATCACGAACACCTAAGCGAGTAAGCAAATAGAACAAAAACTATGGGAAATACGAATTTGTTTTTTATTTATAAACATGCTTAAACGAGTCCTCTATAAACTACTTTAACGAATTTTGCAAATATTTTAATAAAAATTAACTTTATAATGAAAAAACCAAACCCCTGCTGTTCGGAATTACCCGACTGCTGGTGGGGTAATTCCGAACACTGCATGGGGTAATCTCGAACGAAGCTACATATCGCAGAAGCCGCAGAGAAAGCCTCTAGATGTGCTTTCACTGCTGCCGCTGCATCTTTCGTGTGCCCATAAGTTACATTTGTAACACATTATCCAGTCTTCAGTAACAATAGCTGCTTTACCTAATGATAATTTTTTCTTCTTCACATCTTCTACGGCTCTTTGTAAACTATCTATGTCATAAGTTGGTTTCCTTTTCCTTTCGTAATTTCGCGGCATCTAAAACGATCAATTCAATATTAAAATTTAGCAACAAAAGAAAAAAGGTATTGGTATTGACGAGGGGTAATCTCGAACGTTCGAGATTACCCCATCCGATTTGTTCGTCATTACCCCACGAGCTCAAAAGATAGAAAAAAAATTATTTCAGAGGTTAGAATCATGATTCAGGCAACTCTGTGGTCACAAAATGTTGCTTAAGAAGTACTTTATTTCCACTTGAATCAGTCGCAATTGTATCATTAACTCAACAGTAATTACATGCAATTGAAAATGGACAAAATATTACTTGAAACATGATGAAAATAATCAATTGTATTTACCGTGAATAGCGTGAGCGTCCTGTATTTATTATTTTCTGCTCGGCGTTAGATACGACCTAAACTATTACCTGGTGGAGAGGGAACATTGGTTCTCATTTATTAAAACGCCGCAATCATGGCGTTCGAGATTACCCCGCGTTCGTGATTACCCCACTCTCCTCTAGTAAAGAAATTATTGTCTGCGTGGGTACATGGAGAATTTTCCCCTTTCTCAAAATTGCGCCGCAGAGACATTTCTATACTGTGTACGAGACTGAAGAGTCTCAGCAGATATTGTCCCTCAGACTTTGCCAGACGTCCCAGAGCTATTGAAGTATGCTCTAAATATAAGGCGACTGAATTTCGTCAGTTCCTTTTGTATACAGGACCAGTTATACTGAATGGTGTACTGCAGGGAACCGTATACAAGCATTTCTTATTCTTACATGCAGCCATACGGATTTTAGTTTCAGAATCTCCATCGAGCCTACACTTGAAATTCGCAGAGTCATCTCTGGAGAAATTTGTTCTCCGTAACGAAGAACTTTATGGCCCAACTTTTAATAGTTATAACGTCCATGGGCTTCTTCACCTAACCAACGATGTCAGATGTCTTGGTAATTTAGATTCATGTTCTGCTTTTCCATATGAAAACAACATGTCCATTTTTAAAAAGTATCTGCGAAAGCCAAGTCTTCCTCTCCAACAATTTTCCAATAGAATGAGGGAGATACAAGTTCATGGCACAAACATTCATTGTAATGTCGATTTTTCTATTCAGGTATCTAGACCACTTAGTAACGACCCCAATTGTTGTCAGTACCACAAGATAGAGTTCAATAACATATCTCTGGGCATCAGTGTACGCGATAATTGTTGCATCTCAGTCGACGGCTCGATCTGCTTAATTTTCAATATTAGCATGGACTCCGATAACTCCTACCATTTAGGTATTAAAAAATTTCTAGAGGTCGATGATTTTTATGATATCGGCATAAAGTCTTCCGCTCCTGGTGTATATGCGCCAGATTGAGCCCTGAAATTCTAAACATCTCCCCCAATCAGGTTCGCGCTAAATGTTATAGAATTCCTTTTTACGATAGTACGCCCATTGGCAATAACGGCGACCCCATCCCCTTAGAAACCCGTAGTTATGTCGTTGCCGTTATTACACACAGCGAGAAGCCGTAGTATTCAAATTCTTCAATATTTATTTTTGTTAGAAGTATCTCGCTGTCAGTCCCTCTCCCTTGGTGGGTCACCATGGTGGTTTTAGTGGGTGCAAGCCCCACATAATCTTACCCCTCCCACGGGGGGTGAGGTATCCGTTAGGGATTTCCACCATGTAAAAAAAAAAATCGCTTTCTAGCTTCGTCTCTTCATGTTGGTAAGTTACGATTATTTTCTGGTGAGTGACGTGCTATAATATTTATATTTTCTTCTTTTGTATTGCTCTTCATAAATACAATCATATGTACACGTATCCTTGTTAATCTCTGGTGAAGGGCTATTTTATCGTTTGGTTTGAATGTTTCTGCATGGGTCATTTTTTCACGTTTTCTACTGTTGAAGCCTTTGTCGCGTTACACTCGAATTATTGGGTAGTACGTTACACAGATTCGTCTTGAGGTTTAGTACAATTAAGATACGTACAAATATAATCTGGAAAAGGTGACAATTGTAGGTGGATAAAATATTGCATGTAAAATTGAAGAAACATCTAACACACACGCCTTTGCTACGCATCGTAATATGTACTTTTTTCCCTTACAGGCTGGCATGAACAGGCAGGAGAAACGTGTGATCGTGAGACCCAGACGATACCAAACCACTTCTTCGGAGGAGGAAACTCCGAAGCAGCGAAGGACGTTAATCCCGCAGTTACCGACCATCGACCAGGACATACAGGATCTGTCGATGATCTTGCAGGAACACGGTCCAACAACGTCAAACGATGTTCCTGCTGTTAACCAGGATAATATGTTTCAGGATACGTATGCCGCCAATGTTCCTGTCTTCGAAGAAACAACAGATTCTGGGACATCGTCTGCACGCGCCACTGTGATCCACAGTGAGCCGTTGCAGCATAATACAGCGCCGACCCAACCCCCTGATAATAGGTAAATATACATGTTTCTTTTTTTGCTATAAAAATATCACTGTAAGGATATTTTGTTATAAATGTTAATGTTCACAGAAGCATGGAAGATCTCGCTGGGCGGAATCGGATCGAGGCAGAGCTAATGTAAGTATCGCGTGTATCGTGTTTATTAATACGTTACGTCTCCATCCGTTCTGTTTGCAGAAGAATGAATACTCTCTTGATGAGTATTCAGAAATCTGTCCAGACCACCCATAACACTGGCCGGCCCATTAAGCCAGCAGTCCTCCCCTTGTCCTCAGTCCAGGAGGTGGACTGCTTTGAGGACATCGATGACGACACCTATTCCAAAGTCGTAAGTGAAAACGAAATTATTCTTTTATTTACTTTTATATATAATATATACTTACATCAATCTTTACTCGCTTTGTTTAGGTAACGTATTTCGAATACATGGGTGGATTCGACTTGAAGGGAGCGGTCAAGTGCTGCTTCAAGGAAGCACTGCCGGACGACTTAACGTCGTCCTTCACTTGGTTTGGCCGCGAAGGACATAGATCACTTTTCGACACCCGTATCGCGATGGCAATTTTTGGTACGAAGCAATAAGCACTTTTCATGTTTTTACGTAGAATTATTCTTACTATTACTGTATGTTCCATTGATGCTGACGTACTTTGCATACATTTCTTTTTCAGACGGTGTGTGTCGTAACCACAAGTTCCAGAAGCCCACGCGATCCGACTTCCAATTGCGGATGCAAGCCGAACTGAAGGCTGCAAAGGAGAGGGTTCGCAGTAGGAAGCGTGGTCCACGATCGAAGCCCTCATCATACCAGGATAATAGAAGGCCCCGCAGTTTCTGGAATGAAGACCAGGAAGAAGAAACAGATGACCTATGAAGATCTGTTTTCACGTGACAGTAAAAATCATAATTTACTGTCACGTGAAAACAATATTTAACTGCAGTTATTTTTCAGAGATATGCCTATTAAAAGGAGAGGTGTGTCTCCTTTTACTGGCGAAGACAACAAACGGTACTTTTCAGTGCTTATTTAGTTCAGTTTAACGGGAACTACCTCTCGACGTTCGCAACGAACAACAATCGGCACTTTTCAGCGCCACTAATTTAAAACGTACTTACATACCATACCATTTTTACTTCAGTATAACCAGAAATAAAATATACCTCCCCACGTTCATCCTTTTAATTCTAGATTAATATTGTACTTGTTTTCAGAACCAACACAAGCGGGAAATATGGTGATTCTGCAAAAAAATAGTCGAAAATTGACTTATTTTTGCATGTAGAATCACCACTGCTTACAGAGTAAATATTAAAAGTTTAATAAAAAACCATATTTTTAAACACGAAACTATTATTATTTACAGAATCCATTTCACCGATTCCTGTCAATTCTCCGCGCGTACTAGAAAGGTTAGGGATACACCTACAGCAATAACGGTACATTTGTGTTGGTGCGTAGGTCCATGTGACGTCATGGGTAGAGCATTGTTTCATAATTGTGGCCTACAGATGGCGCTCTTGGATGTGTCAGGCGGGTGGCAGGATCTGCCGCGGATCTGCCGTGGATCTGCCGGCAGACCCTGCCACGCAGACTCTGCCGGCAGATCCGTAGTCGAATGCGGACGTAGGCTGCACCGCAGCTACCGGCAGATCCTGCGCTCTCCCGGCAGACCCTGCCGTCAATCTGCTTGCAGACGGCCGGCAGATGGCTATCAGGGTACATATACACAGCTAAAATGCTGTGTTATTCCATTACTCATATCGCGGACATTTGAATTAACCCATCAAAAAGAATCCCATTTAAAAACATTGTCGTAAATTATTATTAGCTTTACAAAATTAATGATATACAAAAATTGCCCCAATTATCACAATGGCTATTTATACAAAGAAAAAATCACAATGGTACAATGAAAAAATGTATTAAATAATATTAAGCAGATAGGGGGGAACCACGTGACGTGCGCGAGAGAATAACGTGTGTAAGCTGACAGGTGAAAGAAATAGACGAAAAGTGTGGCAAAAGTGCGCAGAAAATTACGAGGTCGGGTGAAAAACACGGGGAGAAGACAAGGTTCCGGTGGACAGTACAATCCACAGTTAATAAAGTGTAGAAGGGTGAAATAAAAGGTGAAGAAGACCTGCGTATGCAGATATGCGGGGAGGGGGGGTACACAGATTTGGGAAAGGAATAGATACATTTAAAATAGGCTACTGGAATGTAGCAGGTTTATTCAGCAAAGACAAACAGTTTTGGGATATCTTACAAGATCTCGACGTAATAGGATTAGTAGAAACGTGGATTGAAGAGAAACAATGGGAAGGATTGAAAGATAAATTGCCACAAGAATTCTCATGGAAATGTAAATATGCCACTAGAGAGAGAAAAAAAGGGAGAGTGATAGGCGGAATTATCACAGGTATAAGAAAGGGCATAGAAGAGGAGGAATCGAACGCAGGAACGGAACATATGCAAGAGCGAAGAATCAGGATACAAAATGAAAAATGGAGAATAATAACAGTGTACAGCAGAGATATGAAGGAGACGAAAGAAGCGCTAGACCAGATAATAGAGGAGAGGGAGGTGGAGAAACTGATAATCGGAGGAGATTTCAATGCGAGAATTGGACAGGAAGGAGGCGACTTTAGAATAGAAGAAAAGCATGACGTAAGGAGATCAAAAGACAAAGTTAAAAACACGGAGGGAAAGGTGTTATTAGAGATGGTGGAGGAAAGAGGATGGAATATTCTGAACGGGAATATGGAGGGAGATGGGAAAGGAGAGTACACATACACGGGTCCGAGAGGCAGCACGGTAATTGACTATATACTAACAAATGTCGAGGCGAAAGAAGATATCAAGAAATTCACAGTGGAAGATAGAGTTGAGTCAGATCATATGCCTCTGATAGCAGAACTATATAGGGGAAATAAAATGAGAGACCGAGGGGGAAATCAGGAGGGGAGGTGGAGAGAGAGAAGAGTCTGGACAGAGGAAGGAAAGAGAGAGTTCCAAATGGAATTAAACAAAATAAACTTTAATAGGACACAGGTGAATGAAATGGTAGAAGAAATGGTAGGAAAAATAAATAATGCAGTACGGAAAGAAGAAGTAAAAATAAAGAAATGGAAATTGGGCAGCCTTAAGTGGTGGAATTCGAACTGTACAAAAAAGAAAAGAGAAGCCAGGAAAGCACTGAGGAACTGGAGAAGGGGCAAAGGAGACAAAGAAGACTATCAGAAGAAAAGAAGGGAGTACAAAAAAGTGTGTGAAGAAAGGAGAAGGGAATTACAAGAAAGTATAGAAAATGAGATAATGCAATTAAAGGGAGAAAACCAAATATGGGAATATATAAATAAACAAAGAAAGAAAAGAATAGGTATTTCCAATAAAATAGATTTAAAAGAATGGAAGGATCATTTTAAAACATTGCTAGAAGGCGTCGACTGTAAAAAAGAAGTAGAGGAGTACGAAGAAATAGACAACACGGAAGGAGAAGAGGAAGAGGAAATAACAGAAGCAGAAGTAAAAGAACAAATCAGAAAACTAAAAAAAAAGAAAGCAGCAGGGGAAGACAAAATAGAAAATGAAGCCTGGATTTACAGTAACGTGAAAATAGTAAAAAGGATCACAGAAATTTTCAATAAAGTGTGGAAGGGAGAAGGATTCCCGGAGAGATGGAAAGAAGGGGTGATTTCACCTATATTCAAAAAAGGAGATAGAGAAAAAGTAAACAACTACCGGGGGATAACGATCCTTAACACAGCGTACAAAATATATGCTATGGTCCTAGAAAAAAGATTAAAAGAGGAACTGGAAAAGAACCACATAATACCAGAAACGCAAGCAGGATTCAGGAGCGGTAGATCGACAACAGATAACATTTTTATTCTGAACTATGTATCTAACAGAGAAATACAGAAAAAAGGGGGGAAGCTGTATACGTTTTTCGCGGACCTAAGCGCTGCATTTGACAACGTGGATAGAGTAAAACTTCAGAACATAATGAAGAGAATGGAAATAAGTAAACGCTTGAGAATGAGAATCGGAGAAATTTACAAAGAAACAAGAAACACAATAAAAGTAAACGGAGAAATGTCATCGAAATTCTGGACAACAAAAGGGGTAAGACAGGGATGCCCACTGAGTCCAACGCTATTTACAATATATGTAGCGGACTTGGAGGAAACCATGAGGAAAAACCAAGCAGGAGGAGTTAGAGTAGGAAAAGAAAAAATCTGGATATGATACGAAGATTCGGAAAATACCTTGAAAGGAAAGGGTTACAACTGAACGCAGAGAAATCTAAGGTGCTGATTTTCCATAAAGGAAGAGGAAAGAAGAAGAAAGAAGAATGGGGCTGGCAGGGACACAGTCTGGAAGAAGTAAAGGAGTTCAAATACTTGGGGTATAATTTTCAGAAAAACGGGGGCAGAGAGGTGCACATAAGGGAAGTCATAAAGAAAGCTAGAATAGCAATGGCGCAGATATGGGGAATAGGACAAAGAATGTTCAAGAACAATTTTGAGAGAAGAATGAGAATATTCAGAAGCATAGTGAAAAGTATCTTGCTGTACGCGTCAAAAATTTGGGGTTGGATGGAAGCAGAAAAGGTAGAGAAGATACAGGAGAAATACATAAGGTGGACTTTAGGTCTGGACTTTAATACACCAGCATATCTAATTTTGGAGGAAACAAAAACAGACAAAGTAAGGATAGAAGCGGGGAAAAGAGCAATAAAATATGAGGAGAAAGCGAAACGGCTGAACAAGAATAAAATAGTACAAGAATGCTGGAGGGAAATAGACGCGAAGCACGCAGAGAAAAAGTCGAAGTGGGAGGAAATGAGAGATGCATACTACAGGCAAAAAATGATGGATATCCAAGAAATGGAAATAGAAAGAAGGCGGGGAAGAGAGTTCGCTGAGGAACTAGCGCAAAGGGACAGGGCAGAGCAGGTTCAATGGCAATACGACAGAATACAAGGAGGCAGATACAACGCACATTACACAGAAATAAGGGATGACCAAAGAGCAAACTACCTAGACGAAAACTACAGAGGCAGAGACCAAAGCATGATTGCTAGGTTCAGATGTGGAAATGAAGAGCGGGGGAGAAAGTACTGGAAGGAGGAAAAATACACAGTATGCAGACTATGCAATGGGGCTAGAGAGACGCTGAGTCACATGCTACAAGACTGTAAGGAGCTGAAAAGAGAGAATTCAACGATCAGAGCGATTCTAAAGGGAGAAGAAGTAGGAGCGGAGTGGATGCGAATGGTTCTGGAAAAAAGGAGAAGAAAAGAAGAACAAGATGAAGGAACAAATCAAATCGAAAGCGCATCCTTGAGTTAACAGTCCCAGAAACACACATATAACACATGTAACCCCATTTTGAGGCCGAAAGGCAAAAAATAAGCCTATTTACTACTAATATTAAGCAGATATATTTTTATACAAATAAATATTTTAATACGAATAAATATTTCGCTGCTCTCCGAATTGGTGTTGCTAAACTGAATAAATATGTATAAATTGCAATAATCTTTTTCTTTCTTTCCTGTGCGTGCGTTCGTGGATGTGTGTATGTGCATATGCTACGTATGATGTATTTTAGATCGCAGCGCCAAGTATTTTGAATAAAATATTTATTCGTATTAAAATATTTATTTGTATAAAAATATATCTGCTTAATATTATTTAATACATTTTTTCATTGTACCATTGTGATTTTTTCTTTGTATAAATAGCCATTGTGATAATTGGCGCAATTTTTGTATATCATTAATTTTGTAAAGCTAATAATAATTTACGACAATGTTTTTAAATGGGATTCTTTTTGATGGGTTAATTAAAATGTCCGCGATATGAGTAATGGAATAACACAGCATTTTAGCTGTGTATAAGTAGTAGGGTGGAGTGAAAAAAACTTTTTTTCGATAATCAAATTCTAATAGTGCGGAAAAGTTGTCTACTTGGCCCAATAAAACGTGTAAAAAATTTCAGCTCGATCGGATAATTTCTTCTGTGTGCACCAAAGGCCTTAACTTTCAAAATTTTAGTACAAAACTTAAGAAAGTTGAACTTTCTTCAGCTGGTGGATTCTACCTATTTTTTTTACCCAGGACTATATTTGCTGCGTAAATGATGCAAATAAACATCCGTGGCTGGTTTCGGAACGATAGGATTGGCCTGACGGCACTGTAAACTATCAAAAAATACAGCCCTTCGCTATACTTTCTAAAAGTCGTCTGAGTGGTCGTAGACTACAGTGACTGCCTGGGTTGAGTACTACACCCACCTTCACGCATTCCCCCCACCATCCTTTCACGCGCCTGCCTCTGCGGCACGGTGAAATTACAGTACTACTTGCCGCCACTGATATATATACTATGGATACGAGATTCCCATAAGCTGGCTGTACAGCGGTTGAAGCGAATTGAAGGGTCATTTTAGATGCCCGCGCCCCTAGCGTTTAACCGATGTATTAAAGGAAATAGCGCGAAGTTTGAAAAATGTGGTTTATAACAGACTAAAAGAATAGTGTAATACAATGTATTATTATATTATGTACAAGTAGTATGGTAAGGCCGATTCCAACCCAGGTCCTCTGAGGGGAGCGCGGGGGCGGGGGGAAGTGACGGCGCGCGGGGGAGCGCGGCGGAGGGAAACATGGGCGCGGGGCCTGCGGGGAGAGGAAAACCGATTGCGCGCGCACGAGCCGCGGAGTGGGGGAAGCCGCGATGATGGAGGGGATCAATCCAGGCCGAGCCGCCGCGTAGACCGGACCCACCGCCGAAAACTTTTAAGAGGGAGTGAATGACCCCCGAGAACTTTTTTAAACCCCGATCCACCACCGGAAATTTTTTCCGAGCGAGAGAATGACCTTGGCCCACCCCCAAATATTTTTCCAAACCATTATGTGACATGCGGCGCGAAGAATGAAATAGATTTATGCAGTGTCTATAAATCTTAGAATTAGGAGGCGAGGAGGAAGACGAGTAAATAAAATGGAGACAGAATATACGTTTAAGATATATATATTGTTACATAAAAAAGATTGAATAATATATAAATAAAAGTAAATAGAAATTTAATATAAAATAGAATAGAATAGAATATAAAAAGAAAAGAATATAAAGGAATAAAAAACTATTGGGGGACGAGGGGGGGGTGATGGAGGTGACGGGGGTGAAAGTCCCGACGATGCTGAGGGCGGGGGCCGCACCCGCGCACCCCTATACGACCGCGGCCGCCGCAGAGCCCCCGACCGCGGCCGCCGCAGAGCCCCCGACCGCGGTGCGTGCAACCGCACCCGCGCAACCCGCAGCCGCGCAACCCGCAGCCGCGCAGTCCCATACGTCGTTGCCTAGAACACACAGACACATCAATATAATACTAACACATTAAACATAATAAACATGAAACACATAAAACAATGCAAAGTATTACATACCTGTGGATGCGGCGACGGTGACGGCGAACGGGGTGGTGGCGACGGCTGCGGCGACGGCCGCGGCGATCCCCAATCGCTCGACCACGTGGGCGACGGCGGTGGTGGAGGTGATGGCCCACGTGGTGGCGATGGGGATGGTGATGGGGATGGGGACGGTGTGAGCCCTAGACATAGAAACTCATGGTAAAATATTGATACGAACACCTGATTTTAGAGCACTTGGTTTCAACAGTTAAACGCGATAAATGTCAAAATATTGTTATGTACATACCTCGCCACCTCATCGAATCATAAATGGAGGGCGACCTCCAATATCCCATAATTTTAATGATGGTACTACACTTCTTCGATGTTTGAAGACAACTGGTCTCGCTGCATCTCCAGGCTCTCGCATGCAAACTCCTATCATGAAATCGAGAAGTGCGTAGCTTTGCAAAAGTGAGATGCTGTTGTTCTTCACATTCATTTTCGCTGACCATCCTTTCCTTATTCACACGCATCTTCTTTCCCTTCTTCTTTGACACATCATGCGACAAGACCACATCACTTTGAATACGTATCGAACGGGTATTGAACGTTTTAGAACGTATATCAAACGGATATTGAACGGCTTCGAACTCAAGGATAAAAGTCTCGACATGTGTTGAATGTAGTATAATATCATTGTGAACGCTAAATCTTACACCGAATCTTAAAATTAGACAGCAAAAGGAGAAGGAAGACGGGTGAATAAAATGGAGAAATAATATGTGTTTAAAAATGATAATATATTGTTACAAATAATGAATGAATAGTAATAGTAATAGTGAATATAATATAATAATAGTAATATGAATAGTAATAATAAAATAGTTAATAAGGATGAAATACATGAGATAACAAAAGAAAAAAATGAAAAAGAATTTAAATATCCTCCTCGTCGGATGACAATTGCAGAGGTGGCGTCACGAGCCCCTCTTCCATCCATGCGGGGGGCGGCGACCACTGCGGCGGTGGTGTTAACTGCCGCGACGGTGGCGGTGATGATGACGCCGAGGACGATGACGACAACATCACCCCCTCGAACTGCCATGGAGGTGATAGGGGCTCCTGAAGCGATGGCTGCGGCCTCCTCACATCGATCCAGGGAGGCGATGGTGGCGATGGGGGCTGCGGACGTCGCAGGGGCCCCATTTGGTGGTAAGGTACCCAGGGCCGTCGCAATCTGGCCGCCATCCTAGACCCGAATACCAGGCCCGAGCGCTGCATATGCACCGCTAGGGGTGCAGCCTCAGCCTCCCCTGCCAGAACCCGTGCCATGAGCGCCATTATAATCATAGGCACACGGTCCTAGAACAGATACACAAACATAATAAATATGACACATATCAAACATAATAAACATGAAACATGCAAAACAATGCAAACTACATACCTGCGGAGGCGGCGGCGACGGCGAACGGGGTGGTGGCGACGGCGATGGCGACGGCGACGGCGATGGCGATGGCGATGGCGATGGCGATGGCGATGGTGAATACTAAAGCATAGAACACCATGATATTAACATGTCCACTTGATTTTAATCTCGCTCGATTTTAATGGTTAAAGACGAATAATGTCAAAATATATTGTACATACCAATGAGTCATACTCCGGGGCGATGCGTTTTAATCCCATTTTTTCTAGCACAAGAAAAAAATTGTCCCACACAAATTACACAAATTGCACAAATGTCTAACGATTAAAAATCAGACTGTTCGCCTTCCACAATTAACAGACGACTGGTCTCGCTGCATCTCCTAGCTCTCACATGTAAAAACCCCCTCCTATCATGAAATCGAGAAGTGCATAGCTTTGCAAAAGTACGATGCTGTTGTTCTCCGCATTCATTTTCACAAACTGCACATTTCTTCTTCGTAGACCATCCTCTCCTTATTCCCACACATCTTTTTCCCTTCTTCTTTAGACACATCATGCGACAAGACCACATCACTTTGAATACGTATCGAACGGGTATTGAATGTTTTTGAACATATATCAAACGGATATTGAACGGCTTCGAACGTGCATTGAACGGGTATTGAACGGCTTTGATCGGATATTGAACGTCTATCATACCACTTTGATCGTGCATCGAACGGCTTTGATCGGGTATCGAACGTGTATCGAACGACTTCTGCATAAGTATCGTCTTAATCTAGCGGACATCAAACGCATGAGGTTCGGTTGGGTGAGGGTGAAGAAAATTATACGCATTAAAAAATTGATTATATTTTATTTATGAATTTCCCTGGTGTTTAGACCACCAGTTGAATATTTTAAATACATTTTGCATGGCACAGTGTTTCGCGTGTCTACCACATCGCAGAGTATTAACTACATTTAGCTTATTTAGAGATTTGATATCCTCGTAGTCAATGTCCAGCGTCTCGATGACCGCGTCTGCTCTCGTACTTTCATCGAGGAAATCCGCAAGCCAGTCGCGTTTCTGCAGCCCTTTAACATATACGACATGGCACGTGTCATCCTCTTCTTCATCGATCGCATCAGCTACAGCTTTCGAAATTAGCCGTTTAGCCATACTGTATGGAACTTCTCCATCGTCCCAGCGTAACCCATGATGTTTCGCCGTTAACCAGCGGATGCTTGATTTGTCAGATTTCGAAAGAAGATAATGCGGCATCGAACTCCCAAAAATATAGTGCGAGAGAATTGTTCCCATTCGTTGGACAGCCACTTCCTTGACGACAAATCTTCCATCAACGATGAACCCTTGCATGTCAACGAACGTTGGTACAGCCATTATCGATACAATTTGGAGGTCCACTCGCTTCCAAGACAGACGAGAGAATGCAGTCTTTCTCGTAAAACATCTCGATTTTCACGATGAAATTTTTTTGCGAATTTCGAACAGGAGAGGGCGGGCAAGTAGCGTGGTAATTTAATTTATTTTGCGCACCATGTTTGTCAATGGATTGTATTCAACCACTCTATCGTGTAGAATCAGACAGTAGGCTGTAGTATTTGCAGGCACATTCTCTTTACACTCGAATTCTATGCGCACGTCCACGGTGCCATTCTTGATCGACTCATTTTGTCGCGAGCAATCAATTACCACGAGGGGGCCAAATTGTAAAAATTCAGCCACGGTGAATAATGCCTCGTTGCAACTATACCCATAATATGATTTACGGAATTGCGTATACATGTGATACAAGATGGCGTGCTTATTCTTGTCAAAGTCCAAGTTCAGATCATCATATGGGTAAAATTCCGAGTTGAGAAAAAGTTTTACATTGGCCAATTTGCAGTTGTTGAACATAGTAACGTCTTTACTCATCACATTTCTTCGACCAGTCTGTAGAGCAAGGATCACGCATCGCGGCTTCTCCAGCTGTGCAGATGCCTTCACGGCCCACGAATGCTTGGTCGTGCTCTGTAAGAGAGGATACTCGTACAGATCCCACGATTGAAAACAAATGCTCAGGTTTTGTCCACGTTCCAAAGTATGTAGCAACGATAGCTTATTAACGTCATTTAACGTCACATGGGGCATCCGCCATTGTAGTTTAACCAATTCAATTTCTGGTTCCAACATCGACGATCCTATCAGAGCATTGTTGTCGTTGCGCGATCGTATTAAAATCAATTCGTGACGCGCATTAATAATCATGCGTTTGTAGTCCTCACAAAATCCCAGCAAATATTTGAGTGGGATGCAAAAATTGAAATGACTTTTCACTATTGGCCCATCCCGCCGTTTCAACCCCCATCCAACATTCTCCATATTTTTGTCTTCGCCAGATGTCAGCGATACATAGATTTTAAGCGTGCTAGTTATTTCAACGTTTCTGCTGCGATCAATCTCCACGCCATTCAGCTCGTATCGAATCTCATCGAATAAGAACGCCATGCAATTATTTCCCAACGTCACCGTTAATGCATCTTTTGGCTTATTTATCTTCAATTTCCCCTCCATATAGAGAAAACTTTCACACGGCAATGTGTATAAATCCTGCTGTTGTATCGGTATTCTTATCTCATCGCTGTATCCAAACGTTGTGTTGACGTATGGGTTGTATGTGTGAGTCTGAAGCTTGACGATGCGGTCATCAAACGTCGGCTTCCCTCCAATACTTAGAATGTCAACCATTTTTCAACCTAAATGCGCACAATGAATCCCAATGATTTCAAAAATGCAATGTTCGCAGCACTGAACCTCTTCTTTTTAGCGTGATCGGAGCTGTTGCAGTTGTTGCAGTTGTTGTAAACAATTTCACTTGGAAGAAACGGGTTTCTAGAGTCGTTAAATACAAGCATCTCTTTCGTTCGCACCACATGTATTATCGTCGTCGCCGTCGTACGTGCAATCTGATGGTAATCTCTTCACCTCGAAAATCGAGCAACCGTCCGTTTTGATCCACAACGCGTATCGTTAGATCCGTAATGATCCGTGCGGTGATTGGAAGGTAAATGATCTGCGCGGGCGTTTCCGATATCTTATATCCTGGTGGAACTCTCGGAGAAAATTCATGTATCGTATGGACACGCCTCCCACTGTTGTACGCGCCAGCGGTCACGCTACATTCTATACGAACAATGTTCACGTTCATGATATTAATTGGATCGTCCGATTCGTGCCACCGTCCTGGTTCTAATACCCGATTCGTCGAGAATCCCAATAGCGATCCAATGTTATTAGGCTTTGTAAAATCTACGGTGAACCAACAGTACAGTTCGCTTTTCATGGTGTTGTTGTTGGGACGCAACACTATTGGATACGCATCGTTGTCACTGTCATCGGTACCGTCGAGATTTTGAGGATACCGTTCGAGTAATCGCTGCTTCAAATACTTGGCAATGGCGTCTAGTTCGTAGGAGCCATGGGGAATCGTAATGTATTCAGGAGTGGTGTCGACGCTGTTGCTGATGTCATAGTTTACGGTGAAGTAGAATTTATCATTGCTCGAGTCGATGTTTGGTATGGTGTGATAAGTTTCAAAGGTTGTTAGACCAAGCTCGTAATCATCGTCGCACAAATCTATGGGTGGAAAGTAGCTCACCGCGAGGGTGCTACTCTTGCCGGTTAGAGTGAATGTTAACGACATATTCCGAACTGTACGGCTCGATTCGTACTGAATCAGAGTGGCGGGAAGTCAATCCTTAAATTTGGTACCGATCGTTTGTAGAAAGCGTAGACATAGTTGTCCACAATTGCTCTGATTGTACTTCTGATAAGACGTTCGATTGTATTCAATTTTCACAGCATCCTTATCCAGATATTTTACCAATTCCTTGGGCGGTCGAAGATTTCCAAAGCTGTCGAAATATATAGCTCGACACCCTCTCTTCGCATATGCCACCCAATGAGTCCCCAACCCCTCGACATTGTCCAAATTTACAATACCGCTCTCGTTTCGACGTACTCCTCCGACTGGTAGCGCGTTTCGCATAAAAACACCTCTAAAGAATGGAATACGCATACGTTTTGCCAACTCCTCCAATTGTGCATCGGTAGTTACACCCGCGGGCATTTTTATTTTCTTTTCGGCGTTTTTTTTTTCGTTTCGATATTCCCTGTCCACGCTTGTATGGCGCGAGATAAAGTCCGCGGCCTTCCATGGAGCGATTATGACGTTGCATTTCCTGCAGCTGATGTTGCGCCGCCTTATTATCGTTTACCGCCTTGGCGATTCCCGCCGCTCCACCAGCTAATGATCCGAGAACACCTAGCAGCGGGAGAAGTGGTAATATACCACCCCGTTTTGCCACCGGAAGAATCCGCTTTTTCGGCGCTCTCTTTGGAGTACTTTTGCGGGGTTTTGTTTTCATCCCCATTCCGATTTTCGTCTTGGCTTTCATAGCTGCCCAAACAGCTGTAGCAGCACCTCTTTCACCCAGAGTCGAGTCTCGCGCAACGATGCGTTTTCGCGCTTTGTCAGCGAGGACTTTATCTGCCGCGTGCCTTTCGCCGAGGTCGTTGCTGCGCGAATATGCAATATCGTGTTCGCGACACGCCGCGTCCAACGGATTGATGCCTTGATCCCCTCTAGCCAATCGTTTTGCCAGATGTGTTCCTGGACCGCAAAACTGGTATCCCGGAATATGTAATTCGATAGGTAGCGCGTTTATCGCTCGATTTAACAAACCACAGCCTTTCTTTACTCTCGTCGGCGACATTCGCTACAGTTTTTAATCAATGGTGCTGGACCGTCGATATGCGTTCGCTGCCAAGGACGATTATAATGCTCCAGACACCGACGATACTGCCGAACCTCAGAATCGGCTTTTATGTGCTCGGGGAGTCTATCCCACAACTGATCAATGTGTCTCCCAAACTCTCGGAGTAGAATAATCTTTGGTATATATTTCAACTGCTCAGAGGTTAGGTCTCGAATATCGCAATTATCCGACAGGATCAGAAGCATTTTGAATACTGAGCTGTTTTGTGTCGATGCGGACCTATAAATAGGGCGCTTCGACGTATCAAAATCATTTTTCACAGTTTGCGGAGAGGATGCGATTCGTGCGACAACCTGTAACGATACGCGTGACAAATTTTGACGATAAATCACGAGTGATGTCTTCGAAAACAAGACGCAGACATGGTAGCATGCTACCAAACACTATACGCTGCCTCGTTTGTGGCCCATCAAATTGCGGAAAGACAAACGTGTTGGTGAGCTTGTTGGAAAGTCCTCACGGCGTCCGCTTCGAGAACGTGTACGTGTACTCCAAGTCGTTGCAACAGCCGAAATATCAGTATTTGGAGAATTTATTGACTCCGATAGATGAAATTGGCTACTTTACGTTTTCGAATAACAGTGACGTCATCCCACCGTGTGAATCGCTTCCGAATTCTATTTTCATCTTTGATGACGTGGCATGCGACAAGCAAGATACGATAAGGGAATACTTCGCAATGGGGCGCCACTCGAACGTTGACTGCTTCTATCTCTGTCAGACGTATGCAAAGATACCCAAACATCTTATCCGCGACAATGCCAATCTGCTGATTCTGTTTAAGCAGGATGGTACCAACTTGAAACATGTGTACAACGATCACGTAAACACTGACATGTCTTACGAGGATTTCTGCGCTTTGTGTCGTAATTGTTGGCAACGGGAGTATGGTTTCGTGGTAATAGACAAGGATAGCGCGATGTCCAATGGAGGTTACAGAAAGGGATTTAACGAGTTTGCCGTACCGTGAGACGGTCAATTGTCATCAACACGTCGGTGGGAAAGCAACGTCAGCGGTACAACGATGATTGATATCGATACTCTGGAGATTAAGGATCGCGAGAGAATAGCGAAGGAAATTGCAAAAACTAGCGAATCCATTCGCAAGAAACATCAGGCTTTGAAGACAGGCAAGATGGAGGAAGATGTCGCGTTGGAGAGATACTTCAAACCTATCGTCGAACCCTTAAAACATATTGTGGAAAATACCTCAGCGACAGAAGCTAGCACATCACCACCGATGAGCATAGACGTTGAAGGGAATGAAACATTAACGCCTAAAAAAATCCATCCGAAAGGGAACACATCGCACAAGACAAAGAGGAAACGGCACATGTCGTCTGAATATTCACCCATAACCTCAACACCAGTTCAATCGAAGCATAAACGACGGAATGCTACATGAAACGAGTCTCCCGTTCCTCACACACCAATAAGTACATTTCCCAGTGTACAATCGCTCGCAACCATTGATGACGACGTTTTTGAAACTAGTCCCAATGAGTCGTTTGTAACATCTATCAGACAGCAACTTCAAACATCCGAGGGACAAGAAACGTTTCGCAGTCATTTCGGTCCGCTGGGGCAAAAATACATGAGCGCGATCCTAAGTGGTGATAAGGATACAACAATGGACTATGTGTACGGTGTATACTTTGGCAATAGTGGAACGATGCTTGGGGATAAGGCTTTCGATATAGACAAGGATGATAATATAATCATAGATGGTGTAAGATACGGAGGAACATCCGGTCTTTACGAACTGATTTTCAAGAGAATTCCCAATGATGCTATATACACCGATGCTGATAAACAAAAATACAAAAGTATACTGCTGGCGACGAATGCCCACAGACGCGGTCATGGTGCTAAAAATCCCATATTGAGCAACAAGGGATACAAGTACAGACATGTAATTGCACCGCTAATCCCACGCACATCAGTCAATAAAGCAGGGAAAGGTCTTAGGACACCACGAGCCATGGTGGTAAACGATAACAAGATCGATTACGTACACTGGGACGATCCCAACGAGCTGGTGGAACGATTGCGTTTGTTGGAAGCGTCACGTCAGGCGGGTAACAACTCTCATGATCCCGAAATTCTATCGATTGTCGAGGAACTACGCGAGGTAGGCCTCATTATATAAATTAAGCCGCACTCCAATGATGTGCACTGTATGCATCGAGATGCCGATCAACAAATTTGGGGTATCGCTCGAGAAGAGTGGAGCAGCTAGAATGGACTATTACAAATGGAGTGGTTTGCTTCGAAATTACATGCGAGATAACGCTCTTTGCGTGGTTGGTGCCGACTTTGATGCAAAATCATGCAAGATACGACGCGTAGCTCAACCGGTGGCTGACACCGATGCTGTCAATAAACTATACATGGAAAAGAACATTAAACTTTTGAGAGAGCGGCAGGAAGAATTAGAGAGGAAACTGATCGCATTTCAAAGAGATATGCTGACGCTGCTAAACAGCGTTCAAAAGATATCGCAGGCGTCGAATTCTATCCCGCAGCAGCGCTGCGAAGGAGAATCATGCGAGGCGGATGAACTTGCCCCTGGACCGATTGGGAGCACTTAATGAACGTGCCCGATAATTATCGCATCATTCGTGTCAAAGACACCTCTGCGATCAAACATGCAGCCATTATCGAAATCCAAGAGTAAAGAAAACCACGGCCGCAAGAAGCTACAACTCGTTGAGGAATTGCATGCTCCAGCTCGAAGACATTTTCCGCGGAGGCGTGTCATAGTGCATGGATACGATGATCTGTGGCAAGCTGACATTGTAGAAATGCGTCCATACTCACGATTCAACCAGGGACACCACTACATACTCACCGTCATCGATGTGTTGAGCAAGTATGCATGGGCGTTGCCGCTCAAGACTAAAAGTGGCGCTGAGGTGACTAAAGCGTTTGCAAAGATATTTAGAGATCGATATCCGAAAAATTTGCAAACCGATCAAGGAAAAGAATTTTACAACGCTGATGTGCAGAAACTCTTGGCAAAGCATAACGTTAATCATTATTCGACGTATTCTGTGATGAAGGCCTCCGTCGTAGAACGTTTCAATCGAACTTTGAAAAACAATATGTGGAAACTGTTTACGCTCAATGGAACCTATAGATGGACCGATGCTCTACCAAGTCTACTTGCAGAGTATAACGCACGAAAACATAGAACCATCGGAATGCGTCCTTGCGATGTTACCCCTGCGATCGCCGATAAGCTGCTAGCCAGCGTATACAGCAACATAAAGATCGCTGCTCCAGCGAGATTCAAGTTGGGCGAGTTTGTGCGCGTGAGCAAATTTAAAACCATATTCGATAAAGGCTATACGCCGAATTGGACAACGGAGGTGTTCAAGATAGCCAAAGTACAAGCAACTAATCCTGCAACGTATCTGCTGGTCGATTCCTGTGGAAAACCTGTTGCCGGAGGATTCTATGAACACGAGCTGCAACGCGTCACCGATCCTGATGTGTATCTAGTGGAAAAAGTCTTACGTAGGAAGGGGGATAAGGTGTACGTCAAGTGGTTGGGATTTGATAAATCACACAATTCTTGGATAAATAAAAATAATGTATTGTAGCATAATAATACATGGTTCAATAAATACAATGATACATATATATGTGTGAACAATTTTTTTATACATTAATTCCACCATTTATATTTTACACAATAAATAGAATAAACACAATAATAATTTTATATTATACATTCTCAAATAATTTTATATTATACAATAAATACAATTTCTATTTTACAATGGGATATTATAATGACCCCAGGGCAGAGTGTCGATCGAATTGGGTACGATATGCCGCTTGTCATCGTGTGGGCTTAGAGCGATTTTAGATTCCGAAATGGTGTACACTTTATGCAATTTAGACCGTATGCATGATTGTCTGCGAATCATTTCGATCTCCCTATGCAAACATTGCGCGTAGTCGTCGAAAGTTATCGTTCTGGCTATGACGTTGGTCTTGACGCCTTTCGCCTTTTTCGTATCTTTTTTGCCGTCTACGCGAAGTGCATACATTTTCGCTCTAAGACCTACGAATTCGGTCATTATCGCACCGTTATTTTCATCCTTCATCAGCCCCGGAACCTTCTTATTTACGCGCGGCATATTATATGGATTGTCTGTAGGATAATCGCTCGTGTCGAATCTATCGATATTGTGTTTCATGGACTCGTAGATATCATCGCATTGAATGTGATAAATGAGACTATCTGTGTCGGTATATAGAATTTTACAATTTTTTCCATGCTTGGGCGACATGTACTCGTGGTGAAATTCGTACAAACAAATTTTTGATATGTCCAGAATGCACATACCCACATATATCGGCTTGTTGAATTTCACCTCGAGTTTTCGCAATTCAACAGCTATTAAATTTTCCGAAAAAACACTTCTGCTGTGGAAATTCGGTTTCGCAATCATTGCCTCCGCACCATATCGCCCTTCCCAATGTGTCAAAAGTTTTACATCCACGTGATTTCGTACATTTTCCATAGTTTTACCAAATACCGCGTTGTTCATCAATTTGTACAAATTTTTTTCAAAGTCGTTTGTCGCGCTTGTTCTAAACCGTGCATTGAGTTCGATATAATCGCGGAGCCAGGGGGATTGAGCGAATTTAAGCACGCGGTGTATCTTTGTAATACGAAGACCGTGTCGCGTGCACTGTTGCAGGTTGCGATAATGAATAACGTAACGCTGCTTATCGTATACCGTCGCGAGTAATTTGTCCTGCTTGCAACCAGGTGGTTTGGCACGCGTCGGGCAGAACGGTAGATCGGCATGAGCGTCGTGCAGACGTTGCGGATATTCCAGATCTACCTCAAGAATGTATCCCGTAGGTGAATCGATCGGGATTGAAGACACGTCAAAATTCGCAACATCTTCGACCCATTGAAATTTAGCGTATGGCAGGGGCTGACACATTGCCCATCCATACAAATTGTTCACGTCAAAGTACATCAAGTACGATGACTTTTCCGATGCGTCGTAAGATGACATGTACTTGTTATTGGCATGTGCGTATCTTCCGGAACATTGGCTTAAACCCCCACGTATACCGCGTTCGATAAACATAACCATATCGATGTCTGTGAGCAATTCGAATGTAATTTTAGTATGTTTTAGCATTGCATCCCATGTGAAACCAGGTAGAGTATAATAATGTGCTGAATCTAATCCGTAACTCTTGATACAACTTTCGCGAAAATTTTCAAAAATATCTGCCAATAACAAGACATCAGTTTTCAAATACAAGTCGCTGTATTCGCCCAAGGTTCTAATCTCGAAACGCTGCCAGACAGTCTCGGCGTGCGCGTAATCGCTCTCGGATACAGTCTCACCCGTTAACGAACTGTAGAATGATTCGCGCGGCGGTAAGCATGGGTCCTGCAGCTTGTCCTCGCAATCGAGGTATTCGTACGGAAAGACACCCTTTCGTGTCAATAAAATGAAATCCTCGGTGGATAATGTTTCAAATTGGGATTGTAAAATTTTTAATTTATCTGTGCTAAGAAAGGATGCTAATTTGTCGAGACTGGCGTTGAGAAATTTGTACGAATCGATGAACCGCAATTTAATACAATTTCGCGAGTCTGAATCAGCCGTATCTTCGACATTTTTTGTGAAAGAAATATACTTTTCTTTAGTTATGGGTAATACGTCAACGTGACCTTCGAAAGCGATAGCTATTTCCTCGATAATGAAATGTGAATCATAGCCGGATAAATTGTGGAAAACTATGGGGATGTAAAACGCGTTTTTATAATTTAAATTGCACTCCGTATGTGCTGGGCCTCTAAACCGTCCGGACAGATGGCAATGATCGTGGACTCGTACATCGCTAGCCTCGAATGGTTTTTCGCAAATATGACAGTGTGTTGCATTGTGAAATGTCGACAACTGTTCGGGAGTTAAATCCAGCATTGGAACATTACTGGCCAGAATGGGTTTGACAAAATTCGCGAAATTTTTCAATTCGTCTACGAACCATGAAACGCAATCTGCGTCGCGGCGACATCGATACGTCGACAGCGATGTATCGTACGAACAATGCATATAATAGGCAATACTGTGTACTTTATGGTACTGATACGCGCATAATTTATCACCCATTCGGTGACTGTCCTCCGTTTTTGCGATGATGCACTCGAGATCTGCGTACACCACGAAAGGGAGCCGCTCCTTCCTGCAATGGTTGTCGAAGTTGAGGAGATTTTTGCCTTCGCTGGGCAGCAGGATGGCGCAGTCATTCATCTTGCCACAGTCCAGCGAATGAAGCTCCAACTTCGCGGCAGATCCGAAATAGTGCATGCATCTGTAAACCCAAATTTTTTTTTTATTTAATTTGTTTCGCGAGACATTTCATAAGTTTATATACGTACCGATCGCATTTAAACCAGTTCCCGGACGCTATTCAATCAATCGCTCAGTAGCATCAGTGACTTTCGACGGAACAAATAGTGCTCTGAAAAAATGTATACCATTGATGAAATACTCGCTGGGTGTGAGGATTGTTTCGTTCCGATCGTGCGAGATGACGGCGTAGCTCCATGTGGGGAGAATATATATCGTGACCGGTACGGTGTAATTTTCACATCTTCTCAAAATATTTATGTTTGTTCCTAATACGAGCGAGTACTTTCATAGCTTTGATTGTTCTCTTAGCCCGCGCCAAACGTCACGTATCATGGTCAGAAGATACGCATTAACAACCATGGGTACCAAATATTTGGAAATTGGAATCGACGTAGGCCGTACGGCCGATGTAGAAGTTCTTCTCGGCGACAATCATGGAAATCATCTCATATTATCATGGCATACATGGGGTCTACTATTCGACAACCGTGATAACATCGAAGAATGTGCACGATTACCTGAACCGGACTACATGGGGATTGATAATTTATCGTTGGACTTTTTTCGGATCTCTGATTCGCCAATTATAAAGATGACAGATGGTGATGATACAGTGTATTTCACACTGGATACAGCAATATTTTTATTTAGTCTTCAGCCATGTATAGAGTATTTGTATCCGCGGCTGTATCAAACTGCAGAAGATGCGAGTGAAAAATTTGAAACTTTTGTTAACGTGCTACGGCAGAGCGATGTTGCCTGCGAAACATTAGATGCTCGTCGTGCTGCTAAAATAATACGTGATAGCAAATACTACGACGAGGAGTATCTTGTAGATTGCGAACTGGTAGCATGCGCCATCAGTGATATTCTAGTTGAAGCTCGTAGGAAGAAAAAATGTTAAATTATATTCTTTTTAAATAAATTTCTTAAACGTATATTCTGTCTCCATTTTATTTACTCGTCTTCCTCCTCGCCTCCTAATTCTAAGATTTGTAGACACTGCATAAATCTATTTCATTCTTCGCGCCGCATGTCACATAATGGTTTGGAAAAATATTTGGGGGTGGGCCAAGGTCATTCTCTCGCTCGGAAAAAAATTTCCGGTGGTGGATCGGGGTTTAAAAAAGTTCTCAGGGGTCATTCACTCCCTCTTAAAAGTTTTCGGCGGTGGGTCCGGTCTACGCGGCGGCTCGGCCTGGAGTGATCCCCTCCATCATCGCGGCTTCCCCCACTCCGCGGCTCGTGCGCGCGCAACCGGTTTTCCTCTCCCCGCAGGCCCCGCGCCCATGTTTCCCTCCGCCGCGCTACACCGCGCGCCCTCACTTCCCCCCGCCCCCGCGCTCCCCTCAGAGGACCTGGGTTGGAATCGGCCTTACCATACTACTTGTACATAATGTAGTATAATCATATAATACGAATTGGTCGTATCATGGTTGAAATTCAAAAAAGGTAATCAGAGCAAATGAAATTCATGAAAATAGTGAAATAAATATATAAATGTATCATAAAACGAACCGAAGTAATGATTAACGAAGGTCGCAAAAAGTGAATTTAAAATATTTGCAAACAATTTTGTCGTTTGCTTTATTGTTATGGATAAAGGAGATGTAGGTATGCATTTCCTACGTTTTAAGAGCAGCATTAAACGAAATTTAATTCATAATATTACTAAAATAAATTTATTAATCTTACAATACATAGAAATAGATGCAGGTGGGTATAATTATTTATTTTTTTTCTAGAGTTACATAATACATTTAAATATATCTATACATTTAAATATAACAAAAATATATCAGTACTATTGAAAATTGATAAGAGGTTATGTTATCTTTACGTACTTGTGTAATGTCGCATTTTTCTTATTGTTGCTTAAATTACCACAAAATGCACATTTGCCCATCTTGAATTTTGATATGCATTAACACTGTACACTGCACAATTTATATAATTTTGCCAATAAACACTTTTTGAATATTCGCGTCAGCAACAATTGGCGTCGATTGGCGTGGATTGGCGTGGCCAAGCACAGTGTGGAGCACCACGGGTGATCGCGGGGCGAAGGGAAGTAAAGTATATCGGTTAAACGCTAGGGCGGCGCGTCATGCACCTTCAAATCGCTTCAAGTACCTCCAATCCATAGTATATATATCAGTGCTTGCCGCGCCTTGTCAACAGACAAGGTTGATCTTGCGTCGATAGACCCCAGAGCTTAGCGCTGTCCGAGCGTTGTTCACACGCCCTTAAGTATGGCCCAATCAAAATTCTCTCTTCGCCAGACTTTTGTCTGTCCCCTTTTTGGCAATCCAAAAGATATAGGGCTCACTCAACTCCCCACGTATGAGGACGTACTCAGATGCTGTGCTCATGAGAGACGTAGTTTGGGTATTGATTCGGGTGGAAACAGAGAACCGTCCTTTTCAATTATTGTTGAGAGGGTAGCGAACAAGGTTATCAGTCTTTATGGAGAGGCATCTATTCCTTCTGTTTCGTATACACGCGTCGTACAACTAATCACAGAGTACCATAAAAAATACAGAAAGGTCATAAAGTACACTTACAAGACCGGCAAAAGCTCAGCCTTACAGAAAAAAATTGATTGTTTCAAAGCAACTGCCAACTATTTATTTGACATTGCCGCTTGCAAATGCCGTGATTTCCAGTCCTGTTCTTGTCCGAAGGATCGGAAGGTTCCTCAGAAGGAACAATCTTTTCTTCTTGACCAGCGAGGGGACCGAGTCGGTCGCATCGGAGGCGTTGACATTCCTGAAACAATAAAGCTTATAAACAGAGCTAACCGTCATAAGAAAATACAAAATATATATGCGGGGGTACCAACGTCAGAAGATGAACCTTGCTCTTCCACTAGTCGACAACCTTTACTATGTTTATCTGAATCTGAAATTTCAGAAAGCGAATCGAGTGATTTTGACGACCCTTACTTAGCACCATCAAAGCCTTCTCAAATGAGAGTGAATTTGAAAGAGACGGCACTTACTAGTCAAAGGTATGGTGTCAGTGATAGAGCGACAGCGATGATAGCTACTTCAGTGCTTAAAGATGTTGGTCTAGTATCTCCAGATGCCTCCGAACTAGTTACAGATCGAAGTAAAATAAGGCGGGAAAAGTATAAGATTCGGGAACAGGTGAAATTACAAGCGCAACAACATGCTACCCCACCTAGAGGACTGTACTTTGATGGTCGAAGAGACGACACACTCATTCAGGTCAAACAAGGAGCAAAGCTTTATCGACGCACTGTAAAAGAGGAGCACATTTCAATAATATCCGAACCTGGATCAAGGTACTTAGGACACGTAGTACCGAAATCAGGGAGTGCACGGGATATTTGCGATAGCATTTACGAATTGGTCTTGAAGGAAACAGATTTAAACGAGCTTGTAGTCGTAGGGTGTGATGGCACTGTTGTGAATACGGGAGCAAGAGGTGGTGTTATTAGGTGCCTTGAAAACAAGCTTGGTCGATCGCTTCATTGGATAATATGCCTTCTTCACTTTAACGAGCTTCCATTTCGGAGTTTCTTCGAGTTTATTGATGGAGGCACATCTGGGCCAAAGTCATTTGCTGGGCCTATAGGTGTTCGACTTAAAAACGTTGAAAGCTTCCCAGTTGTTTCCTATAATACCATTCAATGCTCCTTACCTGATGTGGGACCTGTAGATCTGAGTAAGGACCAGAAGTACTTGCTGGACATTTCTAAGGCAATTCAATCCGGTAGTTGCCCGCCTCACCTCAGCTGTCGTAACCCAGGTATCCTTAACCACGCTCGCTGGCTGACCTGTGCAAATAGAATACTACGTTTATACATATCCACTGAAAAACCAACGATAGAGCTGAAAGATATTGTCACGTACATACTTAAGGTTTATGTCCCGATGTGGTTTGCGATAAGATGCAACAGCTCTATTAAAGACGGGCCGAAGCACCTTTTCAATACCATTCAACAGTCACGGTACTTACCAAAAAAGTACTTACGCGTGGTTGATGCCACAATTGCCCGTAATGCTTTCTTCGCATTCCCGGAAAATGTTCTCATCTCCATGATGACGGATGAAAGGCGTGAAGTCCGTCTAGATGCGTTACGCAAAATTTTGCAAGCCCGAGAATTAGATGAAAGTGATGAACAAGTACTACCTCGTGCAGTTCCGGAAATCAACTTCTCCGCAGACGACTATTATAAAATAATCGATTGGTCCTCTGTCCGAATCACGTCACCTCCAATTTTGAACAAAGTAACTAATCAGGAGCTATCAGAAAAATTGTCGAGCAACAGCTTGTTTCTAGACTGGGAATTTCTTAAGTATCCCTGCCACACCACTGCAGTCGAACGCATGGTGAAACTCGTGACCGAAGCATCCTGTCAAGTGTGCGGTAGCGATGCAAGGGATGGTTTCATTCGGTGTACATTGTTATCCCGCCAGTCAATGCCAAAATTTGAAACGAAGAATCAGTTCTCGTTATAAAGTTTGCACACCAATAACAGCTATAACAAGCGCAGTTTCTCATTCCGACAAATAAAAATATGAAAAAACATTATAAAAAGCAATAAAATTATTTAAAAAAAAAATATAAAATACAAAAAACAACACAAAAACAAGGAGCCCGTCGTACAGCTACCTCCACGTGGTGGGTTCTGGGTCGTATTTTCCGTTAGGAAAGTGAGCGAAGAGCTGTATTTTTTATAGTTTACAGTGCCGACAGGCCATTCCTATCGTTCCGAAACCAGCCACGGATGTTTCTTTGTATCATTTACGCAGCAAATATAGTCCTGGGTAAAAAAAAAGGTAGAATCCACCAGTTGAAGAAAGTTCAACTTTCTTAAGTTTTGTACTAAAATTTTGAAAGTTAAGGCCTTTGGTGCACACAGAAGAAATTATCCTATCGAGCTGAAATTTTTTACACGTTTTATTGGGCCAAGTAGACAACTTGTCCGCACTATTAGAATTTGATTATCGAAAAAAAGTTTTTTTCACTCCACCCTAATATGTAGTTGTGTCATCTTAAGCGCAGTTGGAAAGTACCTTTATGTACTTGCAGCTCATTTTGATTTCACATCTTTTTTTATATTGTAATTAGATTATTTTCTTTTATTGTGTGATTATATTATTTTCTGTTTTTGTGTGATTATATTATTTTCTTTTTTTGTGATGTACTTGCAGCTCATTTTGATTTCACATCCTTTTTTATATTGTAATTATATTATTTTCTTTTTTATGTTAATATATTATTTTCTTTTTTATGTGAATATATTATTTTCTGTTTTTGTATGATTATATTATTTTCTTTTTTTTGTGATGTACTTGCAGCTCATTTTGATTTCACATCTTTTTTTATATTGTAATCATATTTTTTATTTTTTATTTATGTGATTATATTTTTTTTGTTAATTATACTTTATTCGTCCTTGACTTTTTCATGTTTGTTTGTCTTTTTTTATATTTATTTGTTGATAATACTCTTAATTTTCTTTTTTTTTGTGATTTTTGATAATACTTTTTTTGTCCTCGGCATTTTCATGTACTTGGCGTATTTTTTACTTTTTTACAGTTTTTTTTGGGGATCTCATTTCTTTTTACAAAGCTAATTCATGTACTTGGCGTAATTTTTTTACTTTTTTAAAGTTTTTTATGGGGATCTCACTTCTTTTTACAAAGATAATTCATGTTCTTGGCGTAATATTTTTTTACTTTTTTGAAGTTTTTTTTTGGGATTCAGAATTTCAGCTTCTTCTTTTTTACAAATTTTTCCCTGTCACGGGTACTAAAAGTAAGGATAAAGTAAGGAAATCCCAATAAATTATAAATTCTGATCTATCTTCGTTACACATCCACGCGTTTACGGCGCACTGCAGCCTATCGAGTGATGTTAGAAGATAAAGCTAGTTTGTAGCCAGTAAAGCTTACTCGGAATACTCGGAATAGCGCAAAGCAGTTCAGCGAATGTACTTTTATTATTTTTTGATTAAGGATAAATTCTACGTAAGTTTAACACCTTCCCCCAAAAAACATGTGCACTGCATTGCCGATCTATATGTATTATATGAATGTATAGTACTTTGTGTGCAGTACATAGTGCGCGAAGCAGCTTGCGGCCGTGGCCGGGGCCGGGGACGTGGCCAGAGCCGGGGTCGTGGATGGGGGCGGGGCCGTGGACGTGGCGGCGGCCAATAACATATAAAAAAATAAATTCGTTATTTTCATACATAAAAATGTGGTTATTTCATTTGCTCATGCAGCAGAGTTGCTTTCTCTTTCAGCTGTTAAAATAATTCTCTTCATCTGCATCGTTAACAGAAAAATAGGACAAATTTACTAATTATTTATATAAATTATCACACGTGCTCACATTGAATGAATAATTGCGTATGCAAAACCCTACGTGAAATTTTGTGCATACATAGTCCAACGTAGATCACACTGCATCATCTTCTGCTTTGATGATTATCTGTAAATATATAATATATTATCACACGTGCTCACATTGAATGAATAATTGCGTATGCAAAACCCTACGTGAAAATTTGTGCGTACATAGTCCAACGTAGATCACACTGCATCATCTTCTGCTTTGATGATTATCTGTAAATTATATATATATATAAAGCCTCATTTTAATAATTATATACAACTTAACGTAGAACTTATTAATTATTTATAGAAATAGAGTGGCCTTTTGCTATAGTGAGTGTAGAGACTACATAATGTATCCAAAGCAGGTGAGAGCATATGGCAGAAAGTCTTGTAGTAGTATAGTAATGCCGTTTCCAACCCAGGTCCTCTGAGGGAAGCGCGGGGGCGGGGGGAAGTGAGGGCCCGCGGGGGAGCGCGGCGGAGGGAAACATGGGCGCGGGGCCTGCGGGCAGAGGAAAACCGGTAGCGCGCGCACGAGCCGCGGAGTGGGGGAAGCCGCGATGATGGAGGGGATCACTCCAGGCCGAGCCGCCGCGGAGACCGGACCCGCCGCCGAAAACTTTTTAGAGGGAGGGAATGACCCCCGAGAACTTTTTCAGACCTAACCGGAGGGAGTGAATGGCCCACCCCCAAATATTTTTTCCAAACCATTATGTGACATGCGGCGCGAAGAACGAAATAGATTTATGCAGTGTCTACAAATCTTAGAATTAGGAGGCGAGGAGGAAGACGAGTAAATAAAATGGAGACAGAATATACGTTTAAGAAATTTATTTAAAAAGAATATAATTTAACATTTTTTCTTCCTACGAGCTTCAACTAGAATATCACTGATGGCGCATGCTACCAGTTCGCAATCTACAAGATACACCTCGTCGTAGTATTTGCTATCGCGTATTATTTTAGCAGCACGACGAGCATCTAATGTTTCGCAGGCAACATCGCTCTGCCGTAGCATGTTAACAAAAGTTTCAAATTCTTCACTCGCATCTTCTGCAGATTGATACAGCCGCGGATACAAATACTCTATACATGGTTGAAGACTAAATAAAAATATTGCTGTATCCAGTGTGAAATACACTGTATCATCACCATCTGTCATCTTTATAATTGGCGAATCAGAGATCCGAAAAAAGTCCAACGATAAATTATCAATCCTCATGTAGTCCGGTTCAGGTAATCGTGCACATTCTTCGATGTTATCACGGTTGTCGAATAGTAGACCCCATGTATGCCATGATAATATGAGATGATTTCCATGATTGTCGCCGAGAAGAACTTCTACATCGGCCGTACGGCCTACGTTGATTCCAATTTCCAAATATTTGGTACCCATGGTTGTTAATGCGTATCTTCTGACCATGATACGTGACGTTTGGCGCGGGCTAAGAGAACAATCAAAGCTATGAAAGTACTCGCTCGTATTAGGAACAAACATAAATATTTTGAGAAGATGTGAAAATTACACCGTACCGGTCACGATATATATTCTCCCCACATGGAGCTACGCCGTCATCTCGCACGATCGGAACGAAACAATCCTCACACCCAGCGAGTATTTCATCAATGGTATACATTTTTTCAGAGCACTATTTGTTCCGTCGAAAGTCACTGATGCTACTGAGCGATTGATTGAATAGCGTCCGGGAACTGGTTTAAATAGAGGTTGCTTCCCCCCCCCCCCACCACCACCCCCGCATCTTATTCTAAAGCTACCAATTTTTTAAAATGATTTTCAATCTTAACACCGCAATGTATCGCGCGATCGTGTGTAATATGAGTCCTCCCCGAGCATCTCCATACGATGATATCATTTTCACGGTGTGAAGAACGAAATAAACGCTGAATCTTAGAATTAGGTCTGGAAGAGGAAGACGGATAAGTAAATGGAGAAAAAATATACGTTTAAGAAATTTTATTTAAAATTAAAAGAATATAATTTTAACATTTTTTCCCACAAGCATCAGCTAGAATATCATTGATGGCGCATGCTGCCAGTTCGCAATCTACATGATAATCCTCACAGTAATGTTCGCTATCACATATGATTTTAGCAGCACGACGCGCATCTAATGTTTCGCAGGCAACATCGCTCTGCCGTAGCACGTTAACAAAAGTTTTAAATTTCGCCTCCACATCTCTGCTAATTCGATGCAGCCGTGGATACACATAGTCTATACATGATTCAAGATTTAATAAAAATGATACTGTATCCGGTTTGAAATACAGCGGCTTATTATGCAGCATCATCCTTACAATTGGAGAATTATAGATATCACAAAAATCTATCGTTAATTGATCCATCTGCATCGAAGGTGATCCAGGTAATCGTGAACGTTCTTCGATAGCATCACGATTGTTGCATAGTAGACCCCATGTATTATATGGTAACGTGAGATACATCCCACGATTGTCGCCGAGAATAATTTCTACATCGATCGTAGGTCGTACTCTGATTCCAATTTCCAAATATTTGCTGCCCATAGATGTTAATGCGTATCTTCTGACCATGATCCGCGATGTTCGGCGCGGGCTAAGAGAACAATCAAAGCTATGAAAGTGCTGGAATAAACATAAAAAATTTTGAGAAGATGTGAAAATTAAGCCTTACCAAGCAACTGTATCCTCCCCGCATTGAGCTATGCCATCATTTTGCATGATCGGAACGTAATAATTCATTTGTCCGGCGTTTCCTTCGGCACTGGTACTACACATTTTTTCAGAGCACAAATTGTTTCGTCGAAAGTCACTGAGGCTACTGAGCGATTGATTGAATGGCGTTCGGGAGACTGGCTTAAATAGAGGTACAATTGCTTCCCCCACCACAGCATTTTATTTTAAAGCATCCGATTTTTCCATAATGTATTTCAATCTTAACGTCGCAGCATAGCGAAAGATCGTATGTAACTTGAGCCCCAATCCTCAAGGATAAAAGTTTCAACACGTGCTGAATGTAATATAATACTTTTGCGCGCCATACGTGTGAATCATAGAAAGAATTTTGCTGTATCAGCAGAAACTGCATAGAACCATGTTGGGTTGGATCGTCAAAAGAGTAAGACAGAGATCGCAAATCATGACACCAGTCATAAAAGCGCGCTCCAAACTGCACAAAACTTCAAATCGTTGCAACGTGTTGCGAGGAAAAGACATTACATTTACATTCCATTTACGACCATGGGAGAATTCGTGCAAGTGTTGGATCAATCTGCGCGATTGATTTCACGGGAAGAATACCTCGCGTGGGAAGAACGGTGCAACGAGTGCATCGAATCGTTGGAAGAACAGAGCCGAGTGAAACGTCCTCGATTATCGATCGGTGTTCGGCAATCGTTGGTTGCTCGAATCGCGCAGCTCGAAGGACTAAAATATTCGTTGCGCGGCCGTTTTGTGCATGATGGTGCAGGACATTCGAGCACAGGACTTTTGTGGCGCGAAATAGACGCTGCGTTCGATAGTCGCGTATTAACCGGTGCCGTGCTAAATTCGAACTATATCGAGCCGCGCAACTTCCTCCAGGATGCAGGAACCATTGTGTTGGAACATGTGCGGGGTGCTTTGAGGAAACAGCGGAACCTCAAAGTGAACACAGTGTTCAACGGCGAATTTGTGGCGGGCGATAAACGTGCAAGTAAGAGCATCAACACCCGGAACTGCGAACTCTTCCGCACATCCGATCTACAGGAGTGGTACCAACGATGCGTCATCGAACCCACCCTGGCATCGTTGGAAGAGTTCCAGGAACGCGACAGCGGATGGGCATTGACGAGAATCCTCAACCTGACCGTCAATATCAACAAGTACAATCCGCTGCGCGCGGGGTGCCACTTCAAGTTGCCACAGGATTTATTGTTGAAGAATGCAACGATCAATGTGCAATCCCCAGACAATGCGTGTTTCGCGTGGGCAGTGGTCGCCGCTCTCCATCCTGCGGAAAGACATCCCGATCGTCCAAGTTCATACCCGCACTATACGTCTGTGCTAAATCTCCAGGGCATTGAGTTCCCAATGTCCCTGAGGCAAATTGGAAAATTTGAGCGGTTGAATGAAATCTCCATCAACATCTACACCTTCGAGACGAAGAAAGGGTCGACAGTCTTTCCGTTGCGCCTCACTAGTCAAAAGAGGGATCGACACGTGAACCTGCTCTACACACCGAATCAAGAGCACGGCGATGTAGGACACTTTGTGTGGATCAAGAATTTGTCCCGGCTGGTGAGCGCACAGCTGAGCAGGCACCAAAAAAAGAAATTCATCTGCGATCGGTACGTATATAAACTTATGAAATGTCTCGCGAAACAAATTAAATAAAAAAAAAATTTGGGTTTACAGATGCATGCACTATTTCGGATCTGCCGCGAAGTTGGAGCTTCATTCGCTGGACTGTGGCAAGATGAATGACTGCGCCATCCTGCTGCCCAGCGAAGGCAAAAATCTCCTCAACTTCGACAACCATTGCAGGAAGGAGCGGCTCCCTTTCGTGGTGTACGCAGATCTCGAGTGCATCATCGCAAAAACGGAGGACAGTCACCGAATGGGTGATAAATTATGCGCGTATCAGTACCATAAAGTACACAGTATTGCCTATTATATGCATTGTTCGTACGATACATCGCTGTCGACGTATCGATGTCGCCGCGACGCAGATTGCGTTTCATGGTTCGTAGACGAATTGAAAAATTTCGCGAATTTTGTCAAACCCATTCTGGCCAGTAATGTTCCAATGCTGGATTTAACTCCCGAACAGTTGTCGACATTTCACAATGCAACACACTGTCATATTTGCGAAAAACCATTCGAGGCTAGCGATGTACGAGTCCACGATCATTGCCATCTGTCCGGACGGTTTAGAGGCCCAGCACATACGGAGTGCAATTTAAATTATAAAAACGCGTTTTACATCCCCATAGTTTTCCACAATTTATCCGGCTATGATTCACATTTCATTATCGAGGAAATAGCTATCGCTTTCGAAGGTCACGTTGACGTATTACCCATAACTAAAGAGAAGTATATTTCTTTCACAAAAAATGTCGAAGATACGGCTGATTCAGACTCGCGAAATTGTATTAAATTGCGGTTCATCGATTCGTACAAATTTCTCAACGCCAGTCTCGACAAATTAGCATCCTTTCTTAGCACAGATAAATTAAAAATTTTACAATCCCAATTTGAAACATTATCCACCGAGGATTTCATTTTATTGACACGAAAGGGTGTCTTTCCGTACGAATACCTCGATTGCGAGGACAAGCTGCAGGACCCATGCTTACCGCCGCGCGAATCATTCTACAGTTCGTTAACGGGTGAGACTGTATCCGAGAGCGATTACGCGCACGCCGAGACTGTCTGGCAGCGTTTCGAGATTAGAACCTTGGGCGAATACAGCGACTTGTATTTGAAAACTGATGTCTTGTTATTGGCAGATATTTTTGAAAATTTTCGCGAAAGTTGTATCAAGAGTTACGGATTAGATTCAGCACATTATTATACTCTACCTGGTTTCACATGGGATGCAATGCTAAAACATACTAAAATTACATTCGAATTGCTCACAGACATCGATATGGTTATGTTTATCGAACGCGGTATACGTGGGGGTTTAAGCCAATGTTCCGGAAGATACGCACATGCCAATAACAAGTACATGTCATCTTACGACGCATCGGAAAAGTCATCGTACTTGATGTACTTTGACGTGAACAATTTGTATGGATGGGCAATGTGTCAGCCCCTGCCATACGCTAAATTTCAATGGGTCGAAGATGTTGCGAATTTTGACGTGTCTTCAATCCCGATCGATTCACCTACGGGATACATTCTTGAGGTAGATCTGGAATATCCGCAACGTCTGCACGACGCTCATGCCGATCTACCGTTCTGCCCGACGCGTGCCAAACCACCTGGTTGCAAGCAGGACAAATTACTCGCGACGGTATACGATAAGCAGCGTTACGTTATTCATTATCGCAACCTGCAACAGTGCACGCGACACGGGCTTCGTATTACAAAGATACACCGCGTGCTTCAATTCGCTCAATCCCCCTGGCTCCGCGATTATATCGAACTCAATACACGGTTTAGAACAAGCGCGACAAACGACTTTGAAAAAAATTTGTACAAATTGATGAACAACGCGGTATTTGGTAAAACTATGGAAAATGTACGAAATCACGTGGATGTAAAACTTTTGACACATTGGGAAGGGCGATATGGTGCGGAGGCAATGATTGCGAAACCGAATTTCCACAGCAGAAGTGTTTTTTCGGAAAATTTAATAGCTGTTGAATTGCGAAAAGTCGAGGTGAAATTCAACAAGCCGATATATGTGGGTATGTGCATTCTGGACATATCAAAAATTTGTTTGTACGAATTTCACCACGAGTACATGTCGCCCAAGCATGGAAAAAATTGTAAAATTCTATATACCGACACAGATAGTCTCATTTATCACATTCAATGCGATGATATCTACGAGTCCATGAAACACAATATCGATAGATTCGACACGAGCGATTATCCTACAGACAATCCATATAATATGCCGCGCGTAAATAAGAAGGTTCCGGGGCTGATGAAGGATGAAAATAACGGTGCGATAATGACCGAATTCGTAGGTCTTAGAGCGAAAATGTATGCACTTCGCGTAGACGGCAAAAAAGATACGAAAAAGGCGAAAGGCGTCAAGACCAACGTCATAGCCAGAACGATAACTTTCGACGACTACGCGCAATGTTTGCATAGGGAGATCGAAATGATTCGCAGACAATCATGCATACGGTCTAAATTGCATAAAGTGTACACCATTTCGGAATCTAAAATCGCTCTAAGCCCACACGATGACAAGCGGCATATCGTACCCAATTCGATCGACACTCTGCCCTGGGGTCATTATAATATCCCATTGTAAAATAGAAATTGTATTTATTGTATAATATAAAATTATTTGAGAATGTATAATATAAAATTATTATTGTGTTTATTCTATTTATTGTGTAAAATATAAATGGTGGAATTAATGTATAAAAAAATTGTTCACACATATATATGTATCATTGTATTTATTGAACCATGTATTATTATGCTACAATACATTATTTTTATTTATCCAAGAATTGTGTGATTTATCAAATCCCAACCACTTGACGTACACCTTATCCCCCTTCCTACGTAAGACTTTTTCCACTAGATACACATCAGGATCGGTGACGCGTTGCAGCTCGTGTTCATAGAATCCTCCGGCAACAGGTTTTCCACAGGAATCGACCAGCAGATACGTTGCAGGATTAGTTGCTTGTACTTTGGCTATCTTGAACACCTCCGTTGTCCAATTCGGCGTATAGCCTTTATCGAATATGGTTTTAAATTTGCTCACGCGCACAAACTCGCCCAACTTGAATCTCGCTGGAGCAGCGATCTTTATGTTGCTGTATACGCTGGCTAGCAGCTTATCGGCGATCGCAGGGGTAACATCGCAAGGACGCATTCCGATGGTTCTATGTTTTCGTGCGTTATACTCTGCAAGTAGACTTGGTAGAGCATCGGTCCATCTATAGGTTCCATTGAGCGTAAACAGTTTCCACATATTGTTTTTCAAAGTTCGATTGAAACGTTCTACGACGGAGGCCTTCATCACAGAATACGTCGAATAATGATTAACGTTATGCTTTGCCAAGAGTTTCTGCACATCAGCGTTGTAAAATTCTTTTCCTTGATCGGTTTGCAAATTTTTCGGATATCGATCTCTAAATATCTTTGCAAACGCTTTAGTCACCTCAGCGCCACTTTTAGTCTTGAGCGGCAACGCCCATGCATACTTGCTCAACACATCGATGACGGTGAGTATGTAGTGGTGTCCCTGGTTGAATCGTGAGTATGGACGCATTTCTACAATGTCAGCTTGCCACAGATCATCGTATCCATGCACTATGACACGCCTCCGCGGAAAATGTCTTCGAGCTGGAGCATGCAATTCCTCAACGAGTTGTAGCTTCTTGCGGCCGTGGTTTTCTTTACTCTTGGATTTCGATAATGGCTGCATGTTTGATCGCAGAGGTGTCTTTGACACGAATGATGCGATAATTATCGGGCACGTTCATTAAGTGCTCCCAATCGGTCCAGGGGCAAGTTCATCCGCCTCGCATGATTCTCCTTCGCAGCGCTGCTGCGGGATAGAATTCGACGCCTGCGATATCTTTTGAACGCTGTTTTGCAGCGTCAGCATATCTCTTTGAAATGCGATCAGTTTCCTCTCTAATTCTTCCTGCCGCTCTCTCAAAAGTTTAATGTTCTTTTCCATGTATAGTTTATTGACAGCATCGGTGTCAGCCACCGGTTGAGCTACGCGTCGTATCTTGCATGATTTTGCATCAAAGTCGGCACCAACCACGCAAAGAGCGTTATCTCGCATGTAATTTCGAAGCAAACCACTCCATTTGTAATAGTCCATTCTAGCTGCTCCACTCTTCTCGAGCGATACCCCAAATTTGTTGATCGGCATCTCGATGCATACAGTGCACATCATTGGAGTGCGGCTTAATTTATATAATGAGGCCTACCTCGCGTAGTTCCTCGACAATCGATAGAATTTCGGGATCATGAGAGTTGTTACCCGCCTGACGTGACGCTTCCAACAAACGCAATCGATCCACCAGCTCGTTGGGATCGTCCCAGTGTACGTAATCGATCTTGTTATCGTTTACCACCATGGCTCGTGGTGTCCTAAGACCTTTCCCTGCTTTATTGACTGATGTGCGTGGGATTAGCGGTGCAATTACATGTCTGTACTTGTATCCCTTGTTGCTCAATATGGGATTTTTAGCACCATGACCGCGTCTGTGGGCATTCGTCGCCAGCAGTATACTTTTGTATTTTTGTTTATCAGCATCGGTGTATATAGCATCATTGGGAATTCTCTTGAAAATCAGTTCGTAAAGACCGGATGTTCCTCCGTATCTTACACCATCTATGATTATATTATCATCCTTGTCTATATCGAAAGCCTTATCCCCAAGCATCGTTCCACTATTGCCAAAGTATACACCGTACACATAGTCCATTGTTGTATCCTTATCACCACTTAGGATCGCGCTCATGTATTTTTGCCCCAGCGGACCGAAATGACTGCGAAACGTTTCTTGTCCCTCGGATGTTTGAAGTTGCTGTCTGATAGATGTTACAAACGACTCATTGGGACTAGTTTCAAAAACGTCGTCATCAATGGTTGCGAGCGATTGTACACTGGGAAATGTACTTATTGGTGTGTGAGGAACGGGAGACTCGTTTCATGTAGCATTCCGTCGTTTATGCTTCGATTGAACTGGTGTTGAGGTTATGGGTGAATATTCAGACGACATGTGCCGTTTCCTCTTTGTCTTGCGCGATGTGTTCCCTTTCGGATGGATTTTTTTAGGCGTTAATGTTTCATTCCCTTCAACGTCTATGCTCATCGGTGGTGATGTGCTAGCTTCTGTCGCTGAGGTATTTTCCACAATATGTTTTAAGGGTTCGACGATAGGTTTGAAGTATCTCTCCAACGCGACATCTTCCTCCATCTTGCCTGTCTTCAAAGCCTGATGTTTCTTGCGAATGGATTCGCTAGTTTTTGCAATTTCCTTCGCTATTCTCTCGCGATCTTTAATCTCCAGAGTATCGATATCAATCATCGTTGTACCGCTGACGTTGCTTTCCCACCGACGTGTTGATGACAATTGACCGTCTCACGGTACGGCAAACTCGTTAAATCCCTTTCTGTAACGTCCATTGGACATCGCGCTATCCTTGTCTATTACCACGAAACCATACTCCCGTTGCCAACAATTACGACACAAAGCGCAGAAATCCTCGTAAGACATGTCAGTGTTTACGTGATCGTTGTACACATGTTTCAAGTTGGTACCATCCTGCTTAAACAGAATCAGCAGATTGGCATTGTCGCGGATAAGATGTTTGGGTATCTTTGCATACGTCTGACAGAGATAGAAGCAGTCAACGTTCGAGTGGCGCCCCATTGCGAAGTATTCCCTTATCGTATCTTGCTTGTCGCATGCCACGTCATCAAAGATGAAAATAGAATTCGGAAGCGATTCACACGGTGGGATGACGTCACTGTTATTCGAAAACGTAAAGTAGCCAATTTCATCTATCGGAGTCAATAAATTCTCCAAATACTGATATTTCGGCTGTTGCAACGACTTGGAGTACACGTACACGTTCTCGAAGCGGACGCCGTGAGGACTTTCCAACAAGCTCACCAACACGTTTGTCTTTCCGCAATTTGATGGGCCACAAACGAGGCAGCGTATAGTGTTTGGTAGCATGCTACCATGTCTGCGTCTTGTTTTCGAAGACATCACTCGTGATTTATCGTCAAAATTTGTCACGCGTATCGTTACAGGTTGTCGCACGAATCGCATCCTCTCCGCAAACTGTGAAAAATGATTTTGATACGTCGAAGCGCCCTATTTATAGGTCCGCATCGACACAAAACAGCTCAGTATTCAAAATGCTTCTGATCCTGTCGGATAATTGCGATATTCGAGACCTAACCTCTGAGCAGTTGAAATATATACCAAAGATTATTCTACTCCGAGAGTTTGGGAGACACATTGATCAGTTGTGGGATAGACTCCCCGAGCACATAAAAGCCGATTCTGAGGTTCGGCAGTATCGTCGGTGTCTGGAGCATTATAATCGTCCTTGGCAGCGAACGCATATCGACGGTCCAGCACCATTGATTAAAAACTGTAGCGAATGTCGCCGACGAGAGTAAAGAAAGGCTGTGGTTTGTTAAATCGAGCGATAAACGCGCTACCTATCGAATTACATATTCCGGGATACCAGTTTTGCGGTCCAGGAACACATCTGGCAAAACGATTGGCTAGAGGGGATCAAGGCATCAATCCGTTGGACGCGGCGTGTCGCGAACACGATATTGCATATTCGCGCAGCAACGACCTCGGCGAAAGGCACGCGGCAGATAAAGTTCTCGCTGACAAAGCGCGAAAACGCATCGTTGCGCGAGACTCGACTCTGGGTGAAAGAGGTGCTGCTACAGCTGTTTGGGCAGCTATGAAAGCCAAGACGAAAATCGGAATGGGGATGAAAACAAAACCCCGCAAAAGTACTCCAAAGAGAGCGCCGAAAAAGCGGATTCTTCCGGTGGCAAAACGGGGTGGTATATTACCACTTCTCCCGCTGCTAGGTGTTCTCGGATCATTAGCTGGTGGAGCGGCGGGAATCGCCAAGGCGGTAAACGATAATAAGGCGGCGCAACATCAGCTGCAGGAAATGCAACGTCATAATCGCTCCATGGAAGGCCGCGGACTTTATCTCGCGCCATACAAGCGTGGACAGGGAATATCGAAACGAAAAAAAAACGCCGAAAAGAAAATAAAAATGCCCGCGGGTGTAACTACCGATGCACAATTGGAGGAGTTGGCAAAACGTATGCGTATTCCATTCTTTAGAGGTGTTTTTATGCGAAACGCGCTACCAGTCGGAGGAGTACGTCGAAACGAGAGCGGTATTGTAAATTTGGACAATGTCGAGGGGTTGGGGACTCATTGGGTGGCATATGCGAAGAGAGGGTGTCGAGCTATATATTTCGACAGCTTTGGAAATCTTCGACCGCCCAAGGAATTGGTAAAATATCTGGATAAGGATGCTGTGAAAATTGAATACAATCGAACGTCTTATCAGAAGTACAATCAGAGCAATTGTGGACAACTATGTCTACGCTTTCTACAAACGATCGGTACCAAATTTAAGGATTGACTTCCCGCCACTCTGATTCAGTACGAATCGAGCCGTACAGTTCGGAATATGTCGTTAACATTCACTCTAACCGGCAAGAGTAGCACCCTCGCGGTGAGCTACTTTCCACCCATAGATTTGAGCGACGATGATTACGAGCTTGGTCTAACAACCTTTGAAACTTATCACACCATACCAAACATCGACTCGAGCAATGATAAATTCTACTTCACCGTAAACTATGACATCAGCAACAGCGTCGACACCACTCCTGAATACATTACGATTCCCCATGGCTCCTACGAACTAGACGCCATTGCCAAGTATTTGAAGCAGCGATTACTCGAACGGTATCCTCAAAATCTCGACGGTACCGATGACAGTGACAACGATGCGTATCCAATAGTGTTGCGTCCCAACAACAACACCATGAAAAGCGAACTGTACTGTCGGTTCACCGTAGATTTTACAAAGCCTAATAACATTGGATCGCTATTGGGATTCTCGACGAATCGGGTATTAGAACCAGGACGGTGGCACGAATCGGACGATCCAATTAATATCATGAACGTGAACATTGTTCGTATAGAATGTAGCGTGACCGCTGGCGCGTACAACAGTGGGAGGCGTGTCCATACGATACATGAATTTTCTCCGAGAGTTCCACCAGGATATAAGATATCGGAAACGCCCGCGCAGATCATTTACCTTCCAATCACCGCACGGATCATTACGGATCTAACGATACGCGTTGTGGATCAAAACGGACGGTTGCTCGATTTTCGAGGTGAAGAGATTACCATCAGATTGCACGTACGACGGCGACGACGATAATACATGTGGTGCGAACGAAAGAGATGCTTGTATTGAACGACTCTAGAAACCCGTTTCTTCCAAGTGAAATTGTTTACAACAACTGCAACAACTGCAACAGCTCCGATCACGCTAAAAAGAAGAGGTTCAGTGCTGCGAACATTGCATTTTTGAAATCATTGGGATTCATTGTGCGCATTTAGGTTGAAAAATGGTTGACATTCTAAGTATTGGAGGGAAGCCGACGTTTGATGACCGCATCGTCAAGCTTCAGACTCACACATACAACCCATACGTCAACACAACGTTTGGATACAGCGTTGTTGTTATAGTTGCTACATACTTTGGAACGTGGACAAAACCTGAGCATTTGTTTTCAATCGTGGGATCTGTACGAGTATCCTCTCTTACAGAGCACGACCAAGCATTCGTGGGCCGTGAAGGCATCTGCACAGCTGGAGAAGCCGCGATGCGTGATCCTTGCTCTACAGACTGGTCGAAGAAATGTGATGAGTGAAGACGTTACTATGTTCAACAACTGCAAATTGGCCAATGTAAAACTTTTTCTCAACTCGGAATTTTACCCATATGATGATCTGAACTTGGACTTTGACAAGAATAAGCACGCCATCTTGTATCACATGTATACGCAATTCCGTAAATCATGTTATGGGTATAGTTGCAACGAGGCATTATTCACCGTGGCTGAATTTTTACAATTTGGCCCCCTCGTGGTAATTGATTGCTCGCGACAAAATGAGTCGATCAAGAATGGCACCGTGGACGTGCGCATAGAATTCGAGTGTAAAGAGAATGTGCCTGCAAATACTACAGCCTACTGTCTGATTCTACACGATAGAGTGGTTGAATACAATCCATTGACAAACATGGTGCGCAAAATAAATTAAATTACCACGCTACTTGCCCGCCCTCTCCTGTACGAAATTCGCAAAAAAATTTCATCGTGAAAATCGAGATGTTTTACGAGAAAGACTGCATTCTCTCGTCTGTCTTGGAAGCGAGTGGACCTCCAAATTGTATCGATAATGGCTGTACCAACGTTCGTTGACATGCAAGGGTTCATCGTTGATGGAAGATTTGTCGTCAAGGAAGTGGCTGTCCTACGAATGGGGACAATTCTCTCGCACTATATTTTTGGGAGTTCGATGCCGCATTATCTTCTTTCGAAATCTGACAAATCAAGCATCCGCTGGTTAACGGCGAAACATCATGGGTTACGCTGGGACGATGGAGAAGTTCCATACAGTATGGCTAAACGGCTAATTTCGAAAGCTGTAGCTGATGCGATCGATGAAGAAGAGGATGACACGTGCCATGTCGTATATGTTAAAGGGCTGCAGAAACGCGACTGGCTTGCGGATTTCCTCGATGAAAGTACGAGAGCAGACGCGGTCATCGAGACGCTGGACATTGACTACGAGGATATCAAATCTCTAAATAAGCTAAATGTAGTTAATACTCTGCGATGTGGTAGACACGCGAAACACATTCAACTGGTGGTCTAAACACCAGGGAAATTCATAAATAAAATATAATCAATTTTTTAATGCGTATAATTTTCTTCACCCTCACCCAACCGAACCTCATGCGTTTGATGTCCGCTAGATTAAGACGATACTTATGCAGAAGTCGTTCGATACACGTTCGATACCCGATCAAAGCCGTTCGATGCACGATCAAAGTGGTATGATAGACGTTCAATATCCGATCAAAGCCGTTCAATACCCGTTCAATGCACGTTCGAAGCCGTTCAATATCCGTTTGATATATGTTCAAAAACATTCAATACCCGTTCGATACGTATTCAAAGTGATGTGGTCTTGTCGCATGATGTGTCTAAAGAAGAAGGGAAAAAGATGTGTGGGAATAAGGAGAGGATGGTCTACGAAGAAGAAATGTGCAGTTTGTGAAAATGAATGCGGAGAACAACAGCATCGTACTTTTGCAAAGCTATGCACTTCTCGATTTCATGATAGGAGGGGGTTTTTACATGTGAGAGCTAGGAGATGCAGCGAGACCAGTCGTCTGTTAATTGTGGAAGGCGAACAGTCTGATTTCTGTGAAAAGTTTTTGTGTAACACTTTTTTCATTTTAAGTGAAATTGCTTTGAAGACGATTGCTTTCCAAGGATATCGTCAGTCGTTCAACGCATAGAAAATACAATCGAATAATACCGTGAGTTTCCATTATCATATTTTTTCTTTTAGCGAATCGCTATGTTAGTAACTTTGAGAATTATAAGAAAAAAAAATCGGTTTCAGATTATGTCATTGCCCATAAATTTGGAACGTCCAGCTACCGCTACGATCACCGCTGCTGCGACCATTATTCATTCATCCAGTCCGAAAGTGTATGTGGCGTGTCGAAATGTTGCGGTTCAAACCGAAGAAATTCGATGCGCAGAACTTTATTAGGCGGAAGCTAATCAGGATGGTGACATTTATTTAAAAGTATTTCGCAACCTAACGAATGGTTATGCGTATGAGTACCTCGATGATGAGCAATATTGGTTGCGCCGATACGCAGATCAAATGTTTATAAACAATTACAACGATGATGATGATGATGATGATTATTATATACGTGGGAATATAGCTCGGCGGAATCGTGAGGGTGTTCCAAAGAGCGTGGTTTGGCGAAACGTGAAAACAGAGATTGATGATGATTCCATTTTCGCGAATAAAATATCGGGGCTTTGGGCTAGCGTTGTTGCAGTTCAAACTGACCCTGCGCAAGTTCCTGTAGATTTATCATTAAATATGGTATTTGCTGATGATGTTATCGAGTGGGATAATTAAGCCAAAACCACTCGCCACCTGCGTCCTTAGAATAGTTTATATTTTTTATATTTTCTATTCTAGTTTTATATTCTATGTAACAATATATATCTTAAACGTATATTCTGTCTCCATTTTATTTACTCGTCTTCCTCCTCGCCTCCTAATTCTAAGATTTGTAGACACTGCATAAATCTATTTCATTCTTCGCGCCGCATGTCACATAATGGTTTGGAAAAATATTTGGGGGTGGGCCAAGGTCATTCTCTCGCTCGGAAAAAATTTCCGGTGGTGGATCGGGGTTTAAAAAAGTTCTCGGGGGTCATTCACTCCCTCTTAAAAGTTTTCGGCGGTGGGTCCGGTCTACGCGGCGGCTCGGCCTGGAGTGATCCCCTCCATCATCGCGGCTTCCCCCACTCCGCGGCTCGTGCGCGCGCAACCGGTTTTCCTCTCCCCGCAGGCCCCGCGCCCATGTTTCCCTCCGCCGCGCTCCCCCGCGCGCCCTCACTTCCCCCCGCCCCCGCGCTCCCCTCAGAGGACCTGGGTTGGAAACGGCATTACTATACTACTTCTTGTTGCAGGAAATTTAAATGCTAATGGTAATAATTCAGCGAAAATGAATGAGGAGATCCAATATTTTTAACGCACAATTTATTGGTAATAAAACTAATAATAATTTAGTATGTTTATTGGTGAATTGAAATAATGGGAATCTAAAAAATTAATGAATAGCGTGACAACTACTGTGGATTTTATTAAAGTATTACGAATGTCTTTCACAAAAGATTGAAAAGCATCAAGGGAGATGTGTTTTCAGGGTACTTTCTTAACTAATGTGACTTGCTCTACATTGCAAGCAGTACACCATAATCTATTTTCTTAATAATTCTTAATGCTATGTCTTTTGATTGACAAATTTTGCCGATTTACCTTATTTGACAAATTCCCAGAAACTTGTGCGAAACAAGATGCTCTGTCTATCTATATATCTATTTAATCTTCTCCGGACAACCTCCAAGCCTGTGCATTCTCTTCATTTCTATCCATCCAAGCCTGTGCGTCCCCTTCAATTCTACTATCAAAGCCTGTGCGTCCCCTTCATTTTTATCCAAGTCCTGTGCGTCCCCTTCATTTCTATAATATATAATAAGCTTTACATAAAAACTCTAAATTGCTGGTATATACAAAAACAAGTATCTGGCAATTTAAATGCAATGTAATTTTTTACTACAATATATTATTTTGTACATGCATGATACAAATTTCCAGAAACTTGTGTGAAAGGAGATGCTTCGCAGTCGAACCATCTCCGAACAACTTCCAAGTCTGCGACTTACCTTATTAATTGAGACAATAATTCAGTCTCCTATGTAGTGTAAAAACTCGTGACATTCCAAATTCGGACAACTTACTTTATTTGACACTTAGCACTTGGTAGGTTATAAAATTCAAAATAGTATATATATATGTATGTACAATGACGGACGACGATCCCCGCCGAATAATCCCGAGAGTCGACGAACGAAGAACGAATCATGTGTTGGCTGAAGGCGTGTGTGCGTAACGCGTATATACGTATATTCTGTTTGACGACGAAAATATATATATGTACTATGGTTGACGAAAAATTCCTTGGAGAATCAGAAGAAGAACTTATTTTCGACAGATTCATGAGACGATATTACGATATCTCTGTCATGCGTGGACCGATTTTATTGAAATTGGTCTTATTCGAAAGCTTATATGCGGTTTACATAAGAAAAATGCCTTTAAATTTAGAAAATATTGCAGGCGTGATGAGATATTAATGAAATAAGTTTCAGGTTAGGTTGGAATAGCTGTGCGTCGAGTAAAGATACACGGCAGCGACAGGCATATACAAGGTGTCTTTTCTTTCATGTACTTGGCGTCGAGACGCTACCGCGTCTCTAAATGTTGCTGGGCATTTATTTGTCTCGCTAGTCGCGTTCGTGCTGGTAATAGAGAACGTTCCCAGATAGCCACGTCTGTATTTGCAGATTTTGCTCAACGCCTGAGTACAAATGTTTGTGGCAGAAAGACTACAGATTTGATACAGGATTTGTTATATTCGATGATGATAGCAGACTGACAGCAGAAAGCCGACAGATTGTGCTGCCTTAACCTGAGAGCAGATTGGCGGCAGGGTCTGCTGATACAATTTAATGGCAGGAATCGAGCAGACCCTGCGCAGTGCGATCTGACGGCAGATAGGCAGCAGAAATCGAGCAGATTCTGTTGACATAGCCTGCGAGCAGTTTGACGGCAGACACTGCGGCGAATCTGCTAATCCAATTTAATGGCAGAAATCGAGCAGACCCTGCGCAGCGCAATCTGACGGCAGATTGGTGTCAGATAGAGAGCAGATTCTGTTGACATAGCCTGCGAGCAGTTTGGCGGCAGACACTGCGGAGAATCTTCTAATCCAATTTAATGGCAGAAATCGAGCAGGCTCTGCGCACCGCGATCTGATGGCAGATAGGCAACAGAAATAGAGCAGATTCTGCTTACATAGTCTGCGAGCAATTTGGCGGCAGAAAGTAAGCAGAGTCTGCTAATCCAATTTAACGGCAGAAATCGAGCAGGCTCTGCGCACCGCGATCTGACGGCAGATTGGTGTCAGATACAGAGCAGATTCTGTTGACATAGCCTGCGAGCAGTTTGGGGGCAGACACTGCGGAGAATCTGCTAATCCAATTTAATGGCAGAAATCGAGCAGGCTCTGCGCACCGCGATCTGACGGCAGATAGGCGGCAGAAATAGAGCAGATTCTGATGTCAGGATCTGACAGCAGAATGGCGGCAGAAAGTAAGCAGAGTCTGCTAATCCAATTTAATGGCAGGAATTGAGCAGACTCTGCGCACCGCGATCTGACGGCAGATAGGCAACAGAAATCGAGTAGATTCTGCTGACATATTTAACGACGCGACCCGCCAGGCCGCGATCGGGCGACCGCTTCTCGCTTACGAAATAGCACCGTGGCGGGAATAAGTGGCCGAGGGCTTGATCATTCAGGGCTCTCGAGTACCACTCGTATTTGCCGGCATTCCACTGCGGAGTATATATTTGTTATACCCGACTGTAAGGGCGGTATTATCAGTCGTTGCTGAAGATGAAGATCGTCTTAAGCATCCGGCATCCTTTACTAATCTACTAGACTACTAGAGGATGTCGCATGCTAAAAACTAAAAAACGATTGATGATAATACCGCCCTAAGACGACTGAATAAATAGTAGTTATCATTAATTCTTTTATATGTGGAAGAACTGTCTTTAAAAGTTTAAATAATTATTTTGAGCCTCCCTGGCATTCAATTGACTAACAACTAAGTAAAACATTAAAAATGTTATAATACCCGTTTAAATACATGGTTTACCAACTTTTTTTTCTTCCATAAAATATGGTAGAAATCAGATCTTTCAAGTCGGTCTTATAAACGTGTTCTATATATTATTTACGCTACAGACTCTTGCACTGTTTTTAAATCTATACTATTATATAAAATTGCCTACTATGTCCGACAACAGGATCTGTTTGATTTCTGCCACCAATCTGCGGGCGGTTTTTGTCAGCAAGATCTGATCGAAATCTGACATCAATCTGCAGTCAGATCCTGATGTCAGGCTCTGACCGCAGAACCATAGTCAAATGCGGACATAGTAGGCACCGAATCTGACGTCAGAATCTGCTCTGTATCTGACACCAATCTGCCGTCAGATCGCGCTGCGCAGGATCTGCTCGATTTCTGCTCTCAATCTGCGGTCAGCCACGGCAGCAAGATCTGATCGAAATCTGACATCAATCTGCGATCAGATGCTGATGTCAGGCTCTGACCACAAAACCATAGTCAAATGCGGACATAGTAGGACCCGAATCTGACGTCAGAATATACTCGAATCTGACATCAATCTGCCGTCAGACTGCAGTCAGTTTGTTTACTGGGTTGTTTGTTCAGCACGTATTTCCTGTTATTTTTCGAAAATTTGCCTCGAAATAGTACGTACAAAACTTTTGTCTATTATATTTTGTTTAGGCCTTATTTGAAAAGTCTATAGTTAAGCTTTGTTATGATATCTTCAATTTTGTGTTTATTTCAAATGTTATTCTGCTATTTTTACAGAATTAAAATAACACTCATGGAGGTAATGAGAGAAGTGGCTGCTTACTCCACAAAAGCTTTGAATAGCTTTTTTTGGTACAGATTCCAAGAACTTGGAAACGGTTGGCACAGGTTGTGGCACACTAAATAAGTACATACACTTGTACTTTCTGTACCTAACCCAGACAGCACACGACATCTTATAGACGTCCATTTTAAGTCTGTTTTACGTCTGAACGTCTGAATGTCCTGATTCGTGACAAAGACATCTTTGAGACGTCGTACGGACGTGTGAAAGACGTCTTTAAGATGTCTTTAAGACATCCACAAGACGTCTTTAACATGCTCATAAGACGTCTTAAAGATGTTTGTCAAGAGACATCTTTAAGATGTTAAAATCATCTTTAAGACGTCTTGATTCGTGACATAAGCCGTGCCGAAAACTTGTATAAGACGTGAAAACGACGTTCACGGACGTCTGAAAGACGTCTGGAACGTCTGACTCCAGACGTCTTTAAGATGTCTTTAAGATGTCTGTGTGCTGTCTGGGTAAGTGTATCCACTTAATTAGAATTTGTTAAACATTAATCAAATCATTAAATTTGATTGTTGTACGGATATTATGGATCTCAAATAATTGGTATCCTTTTAGTATTAGAAGAAAAGATTTTAATTTTGTTTTAGGCTACATAATTTTCAGCGTTCGGTGTGAAGACTTGCATGGCCCTCGTTACCCCAACCTGCGGGCAATATAAACCAAAACTACTTTCTCAAGAAAATGTTATAGTATATTTTGAGTTGATGACTCATGAAAAAGATCAGTCTTATATTATTATGTAAGTATTACTTGTTTAAAGAATTGCCAAACGTTCTAATCAATATTTCAACTAATTGATTAAATATCTTGACTTTTCGTTAACTGGCTCGGGACGACCTTTTTTACAAGCTTTTATTTAGCTTCACTTGTGAGTTTGTTTGTTAGTTTGTGAGGATGAAATCTTGTAAGCTAATTTTGACCCACTTCCACATGTCCGATCGACTTGAAATTTGGCACACATACGTAGTTTCGATGACAATACAATATTTTCATGTCTCCAACCTGATTATGGAATCAGGAAAGCAGGTAACGAGTTATCTTCTCGCTAGAGTCTTCAAAGGCAATACCGCCGATAAGCCGTGCCTCGATGAGTTTCGAGGACTTCGACCCTCGAGACCACGGGGGGCCGTACAATGTTGCCCCCTAAAGGTCCGCGCACACATATCCGTACCGTATCCGTACGGTATCCGTTCCGTGTTCGTACGGTGTCCGCTCAGTATTACTGATTTCACTGACAACTAAGGGGCCTGCTCAAGCCCAGCCTGCAGTCCCAATTCAGCCGTTTACGCAGGCCTGCAGTGCCTGCTGTACAGTTCTTTTCGTCAGTCGGGTGATACCTGCCGAACTGGAAGGTGACAATTGAGAGCGATGCGAAAATTCATATATCGTTTATGATTTTCGTTTAATTACAGGCAATAGCGGTCATCTGTAGTGGAAAGTACGTACTTTAAGTGAGAGTCATTAATAGTATTGAATATGGAATGCAACAAAAATTAAAAATACAAAACTGAAAATGTCACAACTAGCCCCGGTCTCCTCTATTACCGGAGCACTGAACGACAGGGTCGCAAACCCACACCGTCGCAACGGTGTGAGATTCGCGACAAAAATCGCCCGACAGCACAAACCTTGACCGATTCCAATAATTTTTCTTTAACATAATCCTAAAGGATTCAGCATTGACGAAGCACTGCAATAAAGCCAGTATCTGTTGATCTAATCTGTAGAAAACACTATTTAGCATAACATAAAAACATAAATAAATAAATTTTGCAGATTAAAGATAATAAAAATTAATTTTGTTGTAAATTAATATTAGCTATAAAATTAAAAATTTACTTTAAATTTACAAAATTTATGTTTTAAATAATCTGTACAGATAATTTGAATGTTATATTTTTAAATCAATAATTTTTTAACAATTGTAATTCGGAGTAATTACAACTGAATATTTTATGTTAAAAAAAGTATTTATATAGAATTGCATGATTCGATGGAGCAAATCCATTGGTGTCACTTCCATATCAATACGATAAGGAATAAAGAATTTCTTACTACGCTGAAATGAATATTTCACATTTTCACTCCCAACTGCGGGGGGTCGACCTCAGTTTGCTACGGTCGGCCGAGGATTCATACCTGTTTCAGAAAAAAATAATTCTTTATTCTTTATCGTATCGATATGGAAGTGATGCCGATGAATTCCTTACGTGTTTCCGATGAAAATCATACCAAATTTCATGTAAATCGGACTATTATTAACGAAATTAGCTTGAGGTTATGGAAATGAATTTTTCATGGAATTTCCTTTGTCATTTTCCGAATCACGTCGTTCTTGGTGTCATTTTCATCGGCGAAAAATAAGGAATCAATTGGCGTCGTTTTCGCCATGCATATGTAAAGAGAACATTTGCGAGATCGCACAGTGGAGTGTCGAGCTGCGACACCAATAATTGATGTAAAGCGATGACGATTGTTTCATCCTAAAAGAGGCCGAAGTCCTTAGCTCGTCATATTTGTGTTGATACTGACTTTATGACCATCCTGTGTGCAACGGTGGCAACATGCCTTGCAGAGGAATACAGGACAAAAGGGGTAGTCCTCTGACTGCGCGTGGTTCCGCCTGCGTCGGCTTCCCTTCAAATTGGGGACGGATCCCTTATCGCTTGAATATAAAGGGTCAACGTTTAATCCTGCAACCCGCGTTCGCGCGAATTTGTAAAATGGCACTAGCGCCTCACGAACGCACTCCATTGCAACTATGCACCGGCCCAGCGGAGAGCTGCCAGCGACCGCTTTTATGATCGGTTCACCACTCGCACCCCAGATTACTATAGTGGGGGGTTGAAAATAATGTCGACTGATATCGTACCCGTTTCAATTTAAAAAATTTTAGCTACGACAGAATTGACCGCGGCGCTATACCCTTTTACGGAGAGATTTTTCGCCACCTGCGTGTTCAAATACGTTGAAACGTCAAGTTTGCACGCCCTGTTGAAACGCCAACCCAGCTTCAATTCCCTAACACACAGCATTCATCCATCCGATTATACTCTATACCTATACCACCCAAAATTCAAGTACAAAACTCTTTTCATTGCAACCATTAAAAATCATTAGAATTATATCACGTTTGGTATCATTTTCATTGCAAAAATTCCAGCAATCCATTGGTGGTACTTGTATGGAAATCTAATATTAATTATAGAAATTCTTATTTTCATTACTGAATGGCCTATTGCTGTCCTTGTCTTTATGACTCTAGGGTCTAGGACCCCCGAAGCTCGTGGTTCGAGAGCTCCGACCCGAGAACCTTTCATGGTCATAAAAAAGGTCGTCCCTTTCAAACGATTTCAGTACACCGTCCGTACAAATGCCAAAATATCGTTGGTACCCAAATCTTAGTTTCACCGTACGGATACGGGTTCCACACTGACATCCCTGACACGGCAAGTGTGCGCTGCTCCATTGAAAAGCACGCAAACGATTTTTTTTAACACTGACATTGATGACACGGAACAGACGTGTACGGAGAGGCAATCGAATTTCACTGGTCGGATACGGAACTGACAAGTGTGCGCTGCTACATTCGAAAACAAGCAACCGATATCTTTTACGATCACGGTGACGGTACCGTACGGATACGGTACGGATATGTGTGCGCGGACCTTAAGAAGTGACAAATCGAAAATTCTACATTTCTCGTTGGATCTTGGCGAAAGTAGTGTGAATCGATTCCTTATGTTTTCCCGATGAAAGTGATAAAAAAAGACACAAATCGGATCGTAATTAAGAAATCTCCATAATAAATTGATTTCCATAACATCGTTAAAAATAATTAGATTTACATGACATTTGATATGATTTTCATCGGAAAAACATAAGGAATCCATCAGCGTCACTTCCATATCGATACGATAAAGTATAAAGCATTATTTTATTTCTGAAACAGATATGAATCCTAGGTCCACTGCAGCGATTCGAGGTCGGCTCCCCGCGGTTGAGGGTAAAATATTCATTTCAGCGTATTAAGAATTTCGTTATTCTTCATTCTTTATCGTGTCGATATGGAAATGACACCAATGGATTCCTGTTGTGCTCCCGATTAAAATCATACCAAATGTCATACAGATCGGCCTACTTTTACATAAGGAATACAAAATGCTTATGTAATCAAAATTCTGGAACACTAAAAAGCATAAAATAAATTAAAATAAAACAAAATTTTTAACCCCTCAAGCTGGAAGATTTTCTGTCCAGAACAGTTCCTAACTGCGGGATGAATGTCATTGGTTAAAACCTTGACCCCTGCTGTTAAGGTGTTACTACATAGCGGATCTGAAGAAGTATTGTCAAACTTGAGTGCTATTGGTCGACTCTGCTGGAAAAGTAAATACTTGGGCGGGCACAAAATACATACCTCGTATCTGTCTATACTTATGTAAAAGTAGTCCGATTTACATGACATTTGGTACGATTTTCATCAGAAAAACATAAGGAATCCATTAGTGTTATTTTCATATCGATACGCTGAAGAATAAAGAATTTCTTAATACGCTGTAATGAATATTTCACCCTCGACTGCGGGGTGTCGACCTCGAATCGCCGCGGTCGGCCGAGGATTCCTACCTGTTTCAGAAATAAAATAATTCTTTATTCTTTATCGTATCGATATGGAAGTGACACCGATGGATTCCTTATGTTTTTCCGATGAAGATTGTACTAAATTTCATGTTAATCGCACTATTTTTAACGAAGCTAGAAAGAAATTATACAAATGAATGTTAAACGGAATTTCCTTCATTATGCTCCGAATCACGTTGTTCGTGGTGTTAATTTCATCGGCGAAATATAAGGAATCGATTGGCGCCGTTTTCGCAAAGATCTGATGATACCTGCGGAAATCCGGGACATTTTTCATATCTTAATGTATTCCAACCACTTCGAGGGTCGAAAGCCATAAAATTCGGTGAGGCACTGCGGGGGGGGTTGCCTTCGCCACGGGATGCTAGACAGCACCTCTTTGAGTCCAGTGGCTCTAAGATCACTCTGTACATATCTCCTCCCCAAGGCCTACAGAAAGTATTTGGGAAGTGCACAACACGCCTCTAATTCGAGTGTCCAATAGACCGTGGTCCCAAGGCCTAATGCTGACGCCTCCGCTTCACGTCCCATGACGAGCAGTGCTCGTCATACCGTCGTTGAGGACCTTTTTCTCATGACGAGTCCTGCTCGTCATACCACACTGAGGGGTTAAAAACATGTTTTTATTAAAATGTACTAAAAAAGAAAAATAATTTTGTTACCGGCCTAAATGACTGCCTTAAACGAATTCCCTCATATGACCAAAAATGAAAGCGTGGGGCGTAAATATTGAAATGCCCTTTTTATATAAATAGTATTACTGTCTTTATATTCATATTCTATTAAGGTATTAGACTGATCTCTAGCAGAATGCGAAAACTAATGTATTAAACTACGTAAAGCATTATAAATATTTTATATAAAAAGGGCATTTCAATATGTGGCGGCTTCGACGCTGGCTCGTTCGTTTGTTGTACGAACGGCCGATTTTACCGTTATGCGTCGGAGGCTCGGAGACTCGGGTTTTCCCCCGTGTTGCTGGGTGAGTCGGTCGGTGGCTGACGCTGCGTGTCGGGCAGCCGAACTCGCCCAGTTACCGGATTTTCGGCTTGACGACGCGCTGTTCCCGCCAAAATTTGGCGCGCGTTTTCGGCGTCGCTTGGGTGACGCGTCCCTCTGAGAGGGTTGTATAAATAGCCCTCCTGAGGTGCCGCTAGCCCTCACTCACTTAGTACCGCCTGTAGAGGCTACATCACGCGCCGTGTACATTACCGCCGAAATCCTATAGACGCGCTTTAGTGTAGAATATTAGTACGTTGTTCGAGTACACTAAGTTTCATCTTCTCGAAAATAAAAAGGAGTGTGGTGAGTTAGTATCTATTTAGTTATTCCTTTTCCCCCCTCAAATTGGTGACCCCGACGTGATAGTGTCGCGAAGGTGATCGTACAGTGATTTCGTGCGTCAGTGAGAAACTTTGAATTTAAAATATAAATATAGACTTTCCGCATAATGGCTCAGGATAGTGGTAACGCCGAGGCGTCTCTGATAACCGAGATCGCAACGAATCGTGTCGGGATTCGAGTGCCGGATTTTACGCCAGGAGATCCCGAGTTGTGGTTTTGCATCACGGACAGAAATTTCCACTCGGCTGGCATAGTCTCCGACGCAGTTAAATCCAGCTATGTAACCGGGGCGTTAGGCCCACGGTATATGGCTGAAGTGCGTGACGTATTAATAAATCCACCGGCGGCCGGTCTCTACGAGACGTTGAAAGCCGAATTGATCAGCCGCGTGGGGGTTTCACAGGAGCAAAAGACCCGTCAATTATTGGAGCGTGAGGAAATGGGCGACCTAAAGCCCTCCCAGTTTCTGCGTCATCTCCGGAGCTTGGCGGGGACTTGCGTTACCGAACCGTTGTTGAGGACATTGTGGTTGAGGCGGTTGCCGGTCAACGTGCAAGCCATCCTCGCAACGCAGAAGGACGCGTTGCTCGACAAGGTGGCCGAGTTGGCAGACGCCATCTTGGATACCCTGCCCGGGCGACCTATCGTGGCCGAGGCATCGCATCCTGTACCGTGGACGCAGCCGAATTCAATGGATTCGATGGCGGAAAGGATGATGCGGCTCTTAATTTCTCTCCAGGAGGAGACTAGGGTCATGAGGGCCCAAATGGACGAGTTGCGACTTTCTCGTCGTGATGAACCCTCGCCAGGCGGCGGTCAAGGGCGTGCGCGTCGCCCGTCGAGTGCTGCGAGGCCGCGTTCGAGGTCGAGGGAGCATGCCGAAAACGGAATGTGCTGGTATCACCACAAGTGGGCGGATAAGGCACACCGGTGCATTATGCCCTGCACTTTCGGACAGGGAAACGCGCGGGGCAGTCGTTAATGTCGGCTAGCGACTCCGGCCCGATATTCCGCCGTCTATTTATTAACGATCGGCGTACTAACGTGCGATTTCTGGTCGACACGGGTGCCGACCTTTGTGTAGTTCCTCGTAAGATGATTCGTGGTTCTCCCATGAAATCGGATTACGAACTCTCCGCTGCTAACGGAACGACGATCGCGACCTTCGGTACAGCGACTCTTACGCTGAACTTGGGTCTTCGTCGCGATTTTACCTGGAGGTTCATCGTGGCTGATGTCACCAAGCCAATTATCGGTGCGGATTTTCTGGCGCACTTTGGACTTTTGGTGGACATTCGGAACCAGTGCCTGATCGACCAGATAACAGCCCTATCGCCGAGAGGAACCACCGTGCGGCACGAGACGGCGTCCATTAAGATGGTTAAAGACGAGTCCGTCTATCACTCCTTGTTGCGGAAGTACCCTGACCTCACTAAACCTGGAGGTACGCCTGTCGAGGTTAACCATGATACATGTCATTTCATCAAAACCACTCCTGGGCCACCCGTTTCTTGCAAGCCTCGGCGGCTTGCACCGGACAGGCTCCAGTTCGCAAAGAAAGAGTTTGAAACGATGTTACGTCTGGGAATAGCGCGGCCATCGAAGAGTAGCTGGTCCTCTTCGCTGCACTTGGTGCCTAAAGGCTCGGGCGAGGATTTGTTGAGAGCGGTTGGAGACTATCGTGGTTTAAACGCGCGTTCTATACCTGACCGGTATCCCATCCGCCATATCGAAGATTTCGCTCAGGCGTTGAGAGGCAAACGCATTTTCTCTACAGTCGATTTAATGCGCGCGTACAATCAGATTCCGGTGGCTGAAGAGGACATTCCCAAGACCGCGATAACCACACCTTTCGGGTTATTCGAATTCCCGTACATGTCGTTCGGTCTACGCAACGCCGCCCAGACATTCCAAAGATTCATCGATGAGGTGTTACGTGGTTTAGATTTTTGCTACGCGTATATCGACGACATACTAATCGCTTCTACCTCAGAAAGTGAGCATTTAGAACATTTAAAGATTCTTTTCGATAGGCTATGTAAATATCATTTAGTTGTTAATCCGGGTAAGTGTGTGTTCGGGAAACCCGAAGTTAAGTTTCTCGGGTATATTGTTTCTGAAATGGGATCGCGTCCTGTGAGTGAAAAGGTGGACGCGATAAACAATTTCCCTGAACCGACGACCGCGAAGCAGTTACGTCGTTTCTTGGGTATGATTAACTTCTATAGACGTTTCATACCCAAGGCGGCGCAGGCCCAGGCACCCTTAAATAGCATGCTGGGTAACAACATTAAGGGTAACAGTCCGGTTACATGGACTGACGAAGCTCGTGACGCGTTCCGTCAGTGCAAGGAAGATCTGTCGCGGGCCACTTTATTGGCGCACCCCGAGCTCAACGCTCCAGTGGCGCTTACCTGCGACGCCTCAAACACGATGCTGGGCGCTTCCTTGCAGCAGCGCATTGGCGAGAGTTGGGAACCATTAGCTTTCTTCTCCACCAAATTGTCGTCAACGGAACGGAATTACTCCACTTTTGATCGGGAGTTATTAGCGATCTATAAATCAATTAGACATTTTAGGCACTTGCTGGAAGGGCAAACATTCACGGTTTTTACGGATCATAAACCGCTCATCTTTGCTTTTAATTGCAAACCGGATAAACATACCCCGAGGCAGGTGAGGCACCTCAGTTACGTCAGCCAATTCACGACGGACATCCGTCACGTGGCTGGTCAGGATAACGTGGTTGCTGATGCGCTGTCCAGACTGGACTCCGTGGAAGAGGCAATCGACTTCGAGGCGATGGCGACGTCGCAAGCTACGGATTCGGAGCTCCAGGAATTTTTACGCAAAGATTCTGGTTTGACGCTGGTACAGGTGGCAATTCCAGGATCTTCCACAACGATGTGGTGTGACGTTTCAACGGGCACCGTGCGGCCTTATCTTACGGCCCCCTTCCGCCGTGCCGTTTTCAACGTCTTGCATGGTTTGTCCCATGCTGGAATAAAGGCGACGGTCAGATTGGTAACCCAGCTTTACGTTTGGCCGTCGGTTAAATCTGATTGTAGGGTTAAATCTGATTGCCAGCTTTCGAAGGTACAGAGGCATGTTTCTGCACCTCTGGGATCGTTTCCTCAACCGTCAACTAGGTTTGAGCACATCAACATCGATATCGTGGTTCTGCCGGTGTCTGAGGGATATCGCTACTGCCTTACTTGCGTAGACCGTTTTACGCGTTGGCCAGAGGCGTTCCCGCTGTACGACCAGGAGGCAGCCACAGTTGCTCGAGCTTTCTTCGTGGGGTGGATTTGCCGTTTCGGGACTCCGCTTCGTGTGACCACAGACCAGGGGCGACAGTTTGAATCGTGTCTTTTTAAGGAGTTGAACTCTTTATTAGGCTCGGTTCATTTTCATACCACGGCCTACCATCCTGCGGCCAATGGCATGGTGGAGCGGTTCCATCGGCAATTCAAGGCTGCCATTCGTTGCTATCAGCATTCTCGATGGACGGAGGTTCTTCCAACCATTCTGCTGGGGATACGCTCAGCCTGGAAGGAGGACCTGCAGGCAACTTCGGCCGAACTTGTCTATGGAGCTTCGTTGCGTTTACCGGGTGAATTTTTATCGCCGTCAACGAACTCCGACACCGCGGTATTCGTTAAAGAGCTGCGCGATCATTTCCGAAGTGTTGGGCCTACCGAACCATCGCGTCATTGTACCCCTCGTGTATTCGTTTTTAAGGAACTTGATAAGTGTAAACGTGTTTTTGTCCGACATGACGCGGTGAGAACAATTTTGCAACAACCTTATGATGGACCTTACTTAGTTGTAAGTCGCAATTCGAAGACATTTACTGTAAATATTAATGGTAAGCTTAGGGTTATTTCAATCAATCGTGTAAAACCAGCGTTTGTGATCGCGGATGATATACCGAGTGAACCGGATCGCAGTCAGGTATTGCCTTGTGGCGAATTAGTACCTCCCGACGTTGCGATACCGCGAGAAGATGAGGAGATTCCTCCGGTAACTCCACCTGCAGTCCCGCGTGTAGTTAACAATGCGTTACCATTGGTACCTGCTCCGGATTTGACTACGCCAGTAGGGCGTTTTGTTACTCGTTATGGGAGAAGAGTTAAATTCCCGGACAGGTTGCAGGTCGGTTTTTCGTAATTGGTGCTAATTACTACCGGGGGGGTGATATGGCGGCTTCGACGCTGGCTCGTTCGTTTGTTGTACGAACGGCCGATTTTACCGTTATGCGTCGGAGGCTCGGAGACTCGGAGGCTCGGGTTTTCCCCCGTGTTGCTGGGTGAGTCGGTCGGTGGCTGACGCTGCGTGTCGGGCAGCCGAACTCGCCCAGTTACCGGATTTTCGGCTTGACGACGCGCTGTTCCCGCCAAAATTTGGCGCGCGTTTTCGGCGTCGCTTGGGTGACGCGTCCCTCTGAGAGGGTTGTATAAATAGCCCTCCTGAGGTGCCGCTCGCCCTCACTCACTTAGTACCGCCTGTAGAGGCTACATCACGCGCCGTGTACATTACCGCCGAAATCCTATAGACGCGCTTTAGTGTAGAATATTAGTACGTTGTTCGAGTACACTAAGTTTCACCTTCTCGAAAATAAAAAGGAGTGTGGTGAGTTAGTATCTATTTAGTTATTCCTTTTCCCCCCTCAAATATTTACGCCCCACGCTTTTATTTTTGGTCATATGAGGGAATTCGTTTAAGGCAGTCATTTAGGCCGGTAACAAAATTATTTTTCTTTCTTTTAGTGTTACGTCCTGAAGGGACTTTTGCGAATCGCCCTGAGCGGCTAGGATGATTCACAGGTTTCTTGTCCTTTTAAGGTGCTAAAGCACGCCTTGACTATACTTACCATGAAAGGATAAGGAGAAAAGGGGTCAAATCAATGGTTACACGGAATTCATGGGAAAAACAATGGAATGAAATATATTCTTGAAGAAAAGATTAAAGTAACAATTAGGACTTACCCTAGGGACGGCGCTCCGTCCCTGTTATCGCTGTGGGCTCGGGTGTCGGCACGCTTGCCGTCTCTCGTTTCGTGCGCTCTCTGGGTCGCTCAACCTAGCGCAGGTCGTGGTCGCTCGCTGTGCTCTTTGGTAGCACACGGAAGTCGGCGAAATCGGAGTCCGTCGCTTATCTTTGTCTCGTTCCGTCGCACGTCTTCGCGGAGTTAACGGCGGTTCGTATCGCGCACAAGGGCTCTCCCGGCTAGGCCGTTCTCGGTATATCGGAAGGAGTTACCCAGGGCTGATCTCGACCGTCCGGACGGGTTTATGCGGTGTCTACGTGGAGGCGAGGTAGCGAATCTAGACGGCCCGCTGGCTCGTCGCAACTTCCTAGCATGAGCTCTCGAAAACGAATCCCTGTCCCGCGGATCTCCATTGCGGGTCGAACTTCGGACCGTCCCCATGAATGGGGGAAACTGCTCCGTTGGCGGTTGTCAATTGCTTCACCCATTCCTTGATTATTGAGAAATAATCAGGGCCCGGGCTGAGCGCAGTCGTTGTCCCTAACGCTGTTGCTACGTGCTCAGCACAACGCGATTGCTACACGCGAGGCGATTCCGCTGAATCGCCGATGTCGAAAGAAAGCGACGCGTGGGCAGCGAGCACGGGATGGACCTGAAGGGCCCATGTAACACCTCCCCATTTAGACACGAAACGGTCTCGTGAGGCTGTTTCGTCGTAAACCCGTGTGAAGCTGTTCGCGCGTACACCTTCGTTAAGCGGCTTAAAACTACGGTTGGCGCTACTAAGAGTAGAGACATTGGTCGATATAATTTGAAACGAAGGGCACGGTTGAAGGTAATAAAGGTCGAAGGGAATTTGGTCGAGTAAAGGGATGTCGAGTGACAAAATGATTCGGCCCTGTGAATAAACTACGTTCAATTTGGTCACCCCTTGTAATCGTTCGGAATTTAATTCCTCCAAAGTCAGCGGGAATTCGTAAGGAGTAGTTTCGCGAATTCGTTCGCAAGTCCGTGCTAGTTGGCCCGGTGAAAGAATGGCCGGATGTAAGATACCAAGTTTCGCGAACGTGAGCGCGTCCGTAATTACAATTAACGCGGTCACGTATTCGTCCACGTGCCTGGTCATTAGAAATGTCCACGACGACAAGGCTAATTCTAATTCTACTTTTGCTTCGCGATCGTCTAATTGACGGACACCCGTCGCTATTTCCTTAACTCTATCGCCCATGTTTCGCACGGAGCCCGTTAAGGTGCGTCTAGACGTTGCGAGGCAAAGGCGCGAGGCATGCCTCGCCCGTTGGAATGTCTTCGGAGCCTACCTCGACATGAACGATTCCAAAGCAACTTCGAGCTACCTCGAGCAAAGCTCGCAGGGTGATTCTCCAGCTACGCCGGTCACCCCGTGGCGAGGACAGACCTTCGCAGTGCCCCATCGAATTTTATGGCTTTCGACCCTCGAAGGGTTTGGAATACCATTAAGAAGTTGTGAAATCTTCGACTTCCGCATTTCTCATCGGATCTTTGCAAAAACGACGCCAATGGATTCCTGGCGTTCCGTCGATTAAAATCATACCAAATATCATGCAAATCTGACTACTTTGACACAAGCTATTTGTATTTCTTATGTAAAAGTGGTCCGATTTGCACGATATTTGGTATGATTTTCATCGGAAAATCACACGGAATCCATCGGCGACACTTCCATATCCATACGATAAAGAATAAAGAATTATTATATTTCTGAACCAGGTACGTCCAGTGTTTTCCGACGCGACGCCCGTCGAAGGATGCCGCCTGGTACCCCGCAGTGCCCATCGAATTTTATGGCTTTTTTCGGAAAAAGGTATGAATCCTGGGTCGAACGTAGCGAATTGAGGTAGGCGCGAGGCAGTCAAGGGGTGACATATCCATTACAGCGTATTAAGAAATTCTGTTTTTCATCGTATCGAGATAGAAGTGACGCCAATGGATTCCTTATGTTTTTCCGATGAAAATCATGCCAAATATCGTGCAAATCGGACAACTTTTACATAGGGAATACAAATAGCTTGTATCAAAGTAGTCCGATTTGCATGATATTTGGTATGATTTTCATCAGAAAAACATAAGGAATCCATTGGTGTCACTTCTATCTCGATACGATGAAAAAAAGAATTTCTTAATACGCTGTAATGGATATGTCACCCCTTGACTGCGAGGCGCCTACCTCAATTCGCTACGTTCGACCCAGGATTCATACCTTTTTCCGAAAAAAGCCATAAAATTCGATGGGCACTGCGGGGTACCAGGCGGCATCCTTCGACGGGCGTCGCTTCGGAAAACACTGGACCTACCTGTTTCAGAAATATAATAATTCTTTATTCTTTATCGTATGGATATGGAAGTGTCGCCGATGGATTCCTTGTGATTTTCCGATGAAAATCATGCCAAATATCGTGCAAATCGGACAACTTTTACATAGGGAATACAAATAGCATGTATCAAAGTAGTCCGATTTGCATGATATTTGGTATGATTTTCATCAGAAAAACATAAGGAATCCATTCGCGTCACTTCCCTCTCGATACGATCAAGAAAAGAATTTCTTAATACGCTGTAATGGATATTTCACCCTCGACTGCGGGGGCTTGACCTCAATTCGTTACGTTCGGCCCAGGATTCGTACCTTTTTCCGGAAAAAGCCATAAAAATCGGGCGAGACCCTGCGAAGGGTTGTCCTCGCCACGGGGTACCAGGCCGCATCTTCTTGACGGGCGTACCTCCATAATTACCCTGTATCTGTTTCAGAAATAAAATAATTCTTTATTCTTTATCGTATGGATATGGAAGTGTCGCCGATGGATTCCTTGTGATTTTCCGATGAAAATCATGCCAAATATCGTGCAAATCGGACAACTTTTACATAGGGAATACAAATAGCTTGTGTCAAAGTAGGCCGATTTGCATGATATTTGGTATGATTTTAATCGACGGAACGCCAGGAATCCATTGGCGTGGTTTTCGCAAAGATCCGATGAGAAATGCGGAAGTCGAAGATTTCACAACTTCTTAATGGTATTCCAAACCCTTCGAGGGTCGAAAGCCATAAAATTCGATGGGGCACTGCGAAGGTCTGTCCTCGCCACGGGGTGACCGGCGTAGCTGGAGAATCACCCTGCGAGCTTTGCTCGAGGTAGCTCGAAGTTGCTTTGGAATCGTTCATGTCGAGGTAGGCTCCGAAGACATTCCAACGGGCGAGGCATGCCTCGCGCCTTTGCCTCGCAACGTCTAGACGCACCTTTACAGTTGTAAGTGTATCGTGTACAGGGTCATCGTTTAATCCTGCAACCCGCGCGCGCGCGAACAGACGAAAATGGCAACACCGCCTCACGGACGCATTCCACTACAACCATGCACCGGCCCAGCGCAGAGCTGCCTGCGACCATTGGACAAGAGTGATGCCCGAGCTTCGAAAATTTTAGCGTTGCAAAGAGCTAGGTATTGGGAATTTCCCGACCCAGGTAATCGAGCCGCGCGCTCCGCTTTTATGATTGGTCTACCACTTGCACCCCAGATCACTGTAATGAGGTTTGAAAATAATGTCAACAGATCTCGTACCCGTCTCAATTTCAAAAATTTTAGCCACGACAGGGTTGACGGTTCCTTGTACGGAGAGATTTTTCGCCACCTGCTTGTAAAAACCACAGTAACGGCATCGGTAGATCGCGATACGTGTCGATCATTTGTTCTTCAATAAAAAATATCTTCTCGTGCCCCACACAATTTTAGACAAAATGTTTCTCTGAAGAAATGAATGAGATTGAAGCATTATCTATTTGGATTTTACAAAAGATGTAGTAATAAACGAGCGAAGAGGAAGCATTGGATTCATCCCATAAACAGCATTAGACATTAAAAGGGAACTTTTCATGTATTAGGTATTTCATGAACTTCTAAAATCTAAAAGATTTAGAATTTACAACAGGGACGGATTATGACATAGTGTGTGCACAAATTGTATAGTAGGTATATACAGCTACGGTTGCCAGAAACGGGACGCGCCCCTACTCCTGACTGAAGGCCTATGGAAACGGCTGAATTGGGACTACAGTGTGACTGTTATGAATATTCGTGTAGGGAAAGGGGGCATGATGGGGAAGCTAAGCAAACATACAAAAAAATTGATATTTTATTTAAGCTTTTATGAATCAATATATAATTATAAGTTAATACTTTAACCTTTGGTACATAGTTTGAGCAACATTTAAATAAAAATGTGAAGTTATTAAACTTTTAAAAAAATGTAATGAAAAACCATCTTGCCCCTGCCACGGGGTATGACGTGGTACCGAAACGGGGCAACACGGTTTCTCTAAATATTTTCACAATCGATGTAAATATGAATTTCTTCTAAATTATTTTCTTCCTACACTCCTGGAGGAGTTGTGGGACCATATCTTCTAAATATTCGACAAGTTCTTCCTCATCTGTTTGCGAAAATACACTCTTAATTGGACCTAATGGCAAACCCTGTTTCAATTTTTGGACATAGCTTTCCAATGTTGTTTGTGGAAGGCAATATTCTCGAATAGCTTTCTTGTACCCCATTTTGTTGCTTAAAACTTCATCTACAGATTTCTTCATAACTTCTTTTGACCATTTTCCTCGTTTAGTTACTTTCTACACTTACTGGCAAAAGCTAAGAAACAAAATAATCGTTTGGGAATTACTGTATATTCTTCATCTTGTGAGATACATACATTGTAACTAACATTAGCATAAAGAAATAACATTTCATACATCAGCATACAATAAATGTTTTTTCGAATGTACTTGTCTAACGACTACAATTAAGACTGATCAAAGAAACGAAACAAAAGCTTTGTGACAAAAGTTAAGAAACATACGTGACAAAAGTTAAGAAACATAATTTATAATCACTTTTAACAATAAATAACGGTGTGTAATGTCTGTAATTTTCGTGAGAATCTAATAAGATGTTGGGTAACCCTTGGAACTTATGACTGCATGGCATCTGCGTGGCATTGATTCGATTAATCGAAGGCAAAACTCAGCCGATATTTGAGACCATATTGTTGTGATTTTTTCCATTATAATATTTATTATAACTCTTTTTGGTACACAAAATAAGATCCACGCAGCATGTGGACGATTTCACAGCTCTAAACTAAAGACGTGCTCCCCCATTCATTTTTATCAATGGCTTAACTTATGGTAAACTACATAGTAAACTAATTCTTCCAGCTTCTAAAAAAAATCACGTCGTTTGAACGAATTTTAAAGATGGTATTCTGTTTTGAAGGGTGTACGAATATTTTTGTCACCTACTGGCTGACAAAACTGTACAGCAGGCTTGCAGAAACGACTGAATTGGGGCTGACCGGGCCAGAGCAGGCCTCCTGTCAGTGAAATTAGGGACACCGCACGGATACGGACGGACACCGGACGGATACGAAACTGACACGGAACGGATATGTGTGCGCAGACCTTTAAGTTCCGTTACCACTGGCACGCCGGAACGGAACTGACACGGAACGGATATGTGTGCGCGGACCTTTAGTCTACACCTGGCGAGACTGACACACTTTTACCGGACGGTGGATTTACGTAACACGTTTCGCGATCGTTCTGCTCACGTAAAAGCGTGCTGAGTTCCATTAGCGGTAGGTATCCGCTGAAGAAACGGCAAAACCCTCTTTGGGAACATGTAGGAACCGCCTTGCCCGTATCAACTCACGTGTCTCAGCATGAATCCAGTAACCGCGTTCCTTAAAGACCAACCTGGACAGAACGGGTTCTCTTCCGACACATTGAGCACGCTGTCCTTATCTCTACTTTATTAGCCACTGAAGAGTCTCGAAATTTATCATTGCTGGCTCCCGTATTTGCTGAAAGTTTTCTACGATAGTCCCAAGACAATGTTCCTGTTAATTCGTACCACACTATTCGTCACATGAATCTTGGTTAATTGAACCTTACAATTAAAAGATCTGAATCCAATGTGTTTAAAGATTACAATCATTTTTTATGATAATGTCGAATCGTTTTACTAAGTAATCGTTTTACTAAAAGTACCAATAACTGGACACTTGACGATATCAAAGTTGTATATCTTAAAAATGGACAAAAAATAAATGTCCTTTTGAACAAATGTGTCAATATTCAGATAAATGTTACTTCTTTCTATCAAATGAGCTACTAAAAAGTTGTTTTCAGTGCGTTATTTTAATTAAATTGCGTAAAAACACAAGTAGTTATGTGTACCAGTACATGGACAATAGAATTCTGATTTGTCCCAGCGTCCCATTTGTGGTGTCCCAATACCTGGTCAATAGGGAAAATGACGCAAAGCTCGGGGCAGAGGGCGCCACTAGTGTTTGTGTCAATGGTTATGTTGAAAATGTAGCATGCAATTGAATAAAAATATGACTTGAAAATAGAAAGCTGTTAATTTATGTACTGTATACTTGTACTTACACTTTTGATGTACCTACAAAAATTTGAGGAAACAGAGACACATTATCGGTTTGACAATACCGTCAGGTATTGGAATATCACCTAACCGTTCAAAATGCTGACAGGCCGACCAACTGGACGGCTGGTCAGTTATTGGGACAGCGTGCAGCGGGCAAGATTATTATGTACCGGTACATGAACACGTATATTTTTAATTAAAATCAAAATTAACCGATCAATGTTTTGTTTTGTATATGACAAGAAACTTCTTAAGATTCTGTACATACGTTTTTTTCTCAGGAAAACGTTATATGATGATGATTAGCACCTTAACAACTAACTGTATTTTCCTTAAGGGGAGACCACTGTCTCAAATCTGAAATTTTTTTTTATTACATTTTCTGAAAGGCGTATGTTTCAAGAATGTTCTCTCCAAATTTGATGAAGAAATTCGCAAAATTGACGGAGATATGGTGTTTTTCGTGAAGCGGTGTCAAACGCGCGACTGAGCCACGCGGAACTTTGAACGCGTTTTTCTCAGAATGACATTTCTCAACAGCGTTGACGGTCTACAGAGAAAACTATACGTCCAATTGGCTTGATCAAGGACATTTATTGTACGGAAAACCCGTCGCTATTACGTGACGATGAGACATTTTCAATTTTCAACCTGCTTCTATTTTTTTTAGCAATATTTCCCCAATTTTGTACCCCGAAAATACGACTTTTTTTCAGTGGTCCGCCATTTTGTTATTTTTTACAATTTTGACATTTTGCGATCGTCACGTAATAGAGGTAAGCTTCTAGTTTTTAAATATTATTGTTTTTTTTAATTCCGATTAACCATATGGCCTGGGCACTGTCAACGCGACTAGCATGTTTTTTCCGGAGCGCAAATTTTGACGGAGTGTATACAGAAAACGGATTTATGAATTTGATTTAAAAAAAAATTCTTACCCTTCGATATATACACTATTGACTATACTAAGCAATAAATTGATTTACTTGCGTTGTTTGGTTGAAATAAATTCCTGAAAATATCCTTACATTTCGGGCCGAGACAGTGGTCTCCCCCCTTAAGAATTACTTAAGAAATCTACGCAGAATTCAAGTGCATGCACCTCCGATATTTAAAGACTGTTTTATATATTAAACTTTACATCTAGGACTTTCTTATTTTTTTATATAAGAGATCAAGTTGCAAAATAACATATATTCCCAACAATATTGTTCTAAACTTTCTATGAAGGTTAGTAAAAATATAAATGTCATTGGTGTCCAGGTATTGGGACGTGTCCAGTTATTGGTACTTTTACCTTATTAACATGAAAAGGTGAAAGTTTTCCCTTTTTAACCAATGACTCATTATCGACGATATCATTATACCTAGGTATGCTTTGTTTATGGAACATGTAGTCAGTTTTTAATGAAGCATTTTTTTTATAATAATATCGGTCGGATAGGTATTTTCTGATTAATATGGTAATATAAAAACTTGTTGAGTGAAATCAAACCCGCAGGCGACGTCTATCTACTGACTTACCTCCATTGATGGAACATTATGCGATTACACTCTTCAGATGTGGCTTAAGGCAAAACGGATTATCGCGGGCCGCTGAACAAACCGTGATATACAACCGATCAATCGAGCATTGCGCAAGTAAATCCGACAGGCCGGATGGCTGTAGAAAGTCACCCTGCTATGAATATGTATTTACGTGTGTATTCCGTAAAACAGGACGTGAATACTCCAAATAAAGAAGAAGAGTCACATGGATTGTTAGAGTTTTATATTAATCACCGTTATAAAAATCAGTGAAAATATAAATTATACAAAATATATCTCTTTATTCTTTGTATCTGCATGTTCGTAAATAGGCATGTATTTCCTTCAAGATGTAACTTCTTCTTGTTAACCCGTTCATCACAATAATCTTGAAGGTATAATCCTACATGCAAAAGTGTTGTCGTTAATAACTTGAATACACTATTTTTACATAGGTAAATATAAGTGTGATACCTACAAGTAATACCTACTGTTCAGTCCTTAGCCGAAGCCACCAGGTTAGACCAGTACATTGCGTATTCTTTCAAAATTGTCCCACTGCAATCAGAAAACCAATACAGGTACCTGTGTAGAATGATTATGTGGTTGTCCGGCAGAACGGCACACGACCGTGTTATCATTGTCGTTTAAGGTTTGAAATATCGATTGAAGAAAAATTGCTTAACGCTCAATTTGAGCTGTGGAAAATAGAAGGAAAAAATTAATGTACCTATATTTGGATGTGAAATTATTCGTTTTATACGTATGTATGGGCCATCTCATTTCATACAAAGTATGCCTATACTGAATTCATCCTAAGAAAAATCCCGTTCCGCGCAGGGATGATTCTGAGGAGGCGCTGGTTGGTCCGACTCCCCACTGGCGATTAGTAAGGCAAATGAATACAAATGTGAATAAATAAAGTAAATAAACAAAAATAATAAAAAAATCATAACTCGACCATCTCTCGCTGTAGAAAGGTGAGATGGTCGAGTTATGATTTTTTTATTTTTTATTATTATTTTTGTTTATTTACTTTATTTATTCACTTTTGTATTCATTTGCCTTACTAATCGCCAGTAGGTGGTTCACTTTTTCTTTCATGTGTTCTTTACTTGTTTAGCGTAAACAAATGAAATATCAATGAATCTGTAGTTGTATTCACTCATAAATAATTTTACTTTATTAATTTGAATAAAGCATTTTATAGTAGGTCGACCGCATCTCTCGGATTTACCCTACGCAGTGATGCCAGAATCGTGGGACGCGGGACCAAACGCTTACCCCCACTATGACCTACCGCCCTCTCCCACTATGACCTACCGTCGTCCCCCACTTTCTTCCCAGCGCACCGCACACAAGCATAACCAGCCCTGTCCGTGTGCCCGGCACACAATCAGCAGCTCACACGGACAGGAGTAAAAATATTCTTGTGTGCAGTGCGGTGGGAAGAAAGTGGGGGACGCCGGTAGGTCATAATGGGGGTAAGCGTTTGGTCCCGTGACCCACGATTCTGGCATCACTGACCCTACGTGTTGGGAGCATAAAATCCAGCAGCGTTGCACTTCGACAGGGCACGGACTCGGCCCGTCCGTCTAGTCGTCTCAACGCGTGGTCACCGAGCCCGGACCTTCCGAGCCGTCCGAGCCTCCGAGTTTCCACCGAGCTCAGCGGCTCCTCGCCGTCCATAAACATACTATAGAGCAGGGTTGTCTAACTGACGACTCACGAGATGCCGGGGGCTTCTCCGCCTTGCGGCCACGCTGACGATCGCAGTCGAATTCGTTTGTCCCTACACAGACATAAATACATTCGATTACTACGGCCGGCCACGGCCATACGTTTACATATAATTATAATTAATACGACAATACGAACTGATATCTCCTTAACAGCGAAGACCAAGAAATGTATTATCGAGTTGCATTGTGTAATTTGCAAGCAGATCCATTCGTTCATCAATGTTTGGTTCTACATACAGATGCGAAAGTGCGTTTTCCGTTATGAAAAATATAAAAAGTAAATATCGGTCAAGATTAGCGGACCATTCATTATCTTCGCTGTTAAGGATAGCCATAACAAAAATTGATGTGGATATACCATCCCTTGTCAATAACATGACGCGGCCTCAATGTGCACGTTCACATTCACAGAGACGAGTAAAAGTAAGTATATATCAGTTCGTATTGTCGTATTAATTATAATTATATGTAAACGTATGGCCGTGGCCGGCCATAGCAAACGAATGTATTTATGTCTGTGTAGGGACGGACGAATTCGACTGCGATCGTCAATGTTTAGTAGGTGTGGAGGGGGCCGTTCAGCGTGGCCGCAAGGCGGAGGAGCCCCGGCATCTCGGGAGTCGTCAGTTAGACCAGGCCTTCCGAAGTAAGGGAAATCTGCTCCTGGAACACACGTTTCGGTTCTCCTTCCAACGCTGCGCCTTCAGCTAAGGTGGGACGAATCCTACTGTCCTCTCTCTCTGCTTCCTAGCGGCGTTACAGTCTCCTCTGAGAGAGGGAGTGTTGGAGGGAGAACCGAAACATGTGTTCCAGGAGCAGATTTCCCCTACTTGGGAAGGCCTGACGAGGGAAGGACCCCAAGTGGTCGGCTTGGATTTTAACGAGCTTTTGTAAGATGATAGCATGCAGGTCCCTAATGATATATATGGAATATTAGCCGTAGTTACTTGGCGGTTTTAAAGATATTAACAATTAAAGTCACGTACCTCTCTACATACTATATATATAAAGCTTTTTACAGAAGCTGCGGCAGCGAAGTGGATTGGTGCGTGGATTGCGAATCCGACGGTCCTGTGATCGATTCCCCCATTAGACGAATTTTTTTTATTGCATTTTTATGGTGCTAGCATCGTGCACGATGCAGGGTGATAATTATCATACATGCAGGAAAAGCATAAAACAGCCCGACACCATGAACACATAATAAAAGTTTGTTTCGTGCACTGACATTTTTTAGTTTTTACTGCGTCCGGAAAAGCAACTTGGTTTGCATTAAGAAATATTTCCCTTGAGGAAGTTAATTTGGATGCAAACCATGCGTATCTAATTATTTTTTAATAAATCGGTGCTTGTAATTGTTGATGTACAAGTGCATGAATTTTAATGCAATCAGATCTTGTTGTAATGTCGCGACCGGTTGTGAAAAGTTTATAGTAGTTTTGGAATCGTGCTATGTAGTTTTTGATTTGTCTATAGAAGTATACATCACAGGGTTGGCAAAGTGGAGTGCATTTTGGTGGTATGATTTTTAATGTACACGTGGATAAATTATTTTCGTCAATAAATTTTTGGTCGTATATTGCAGGGCTTGTTTGACCTCCCCAAGAATCAACAATCATTAAAAATTTGTTATTGTTCACATATGGATGAATTATGTGGTCTAAAAACAATTCATAGGTGTCTTTCTGCAATTTACCCGATTTTGTGGCGGCTATGTAAACATTATTAAATTCGGTGCTTAACCGTTGGACTTCTTTCACAACCTTTGGTCCAAACGTTCCATTTTTTTCTTGCAGGCATATAAACACTTTTGGTAGCAGTTTCCTGGATGCTGTTATAGAATACTGTGCAGTATAGGAATGCGTTGCTTTATTTATGTCTTTAATTTGGACTTCCGTTGATTTTTCGCCTTTGTGTGATAATGTTCGATGTATGTTTATACGATATTCGCAACCGGTTTGATCTGTATTAATTACAAAATCTGGATCATATTTTTTTAATAATGTCTGATGTTTGCTCTTGGAAAAGTTTTGCTGCTTTGGAGGTATTTTCGAAAGAGTCACGGTCACTATTGCTTTAATATTTTGTAACATGCCTATATCTTATTCTGTGTTCTTTTTTAAATCTTGTTACCCAATGTTTGGATGCCATAAATGAAAAGTCGGGTGATATAAATTGAAATGCTGCTGCCATGGCCCACTGTTGTAGTGTTCGTGTGGTAACGAGATGTTTTGCTGCACGCGCTTCAACAAATCTGTCGTACACCCATGAATTAATAGATTCGTATTTGTCAATTCGGCTTCCAGCTTTCTTGACTTGATCCGTCCATCGTATCAGTTGCCGTTTATTAGACAGAGCCTTTGTTGTCTTACTTCGTAATGTAGGTATCGACCACGTGGGATGTAATTCTGCTAACGCAACCACTTTTTTCCTCATTTCGAAGGGCACTTTACTTATTGGTACTGGCTCCTGGGGAGATGGTGATCGAGATCGTGATTCTTCAGGAGATGTTATTTCATCACTGCCTTGTGCCAACATGTTCCTCGTGTTTTTCACCTGGAATATAATTTAATTCGTGTTCCGGGACCAATTCTTCGTCAGTGACCAATTCATAATCGGATATAATCGAAATGAGAACTTCTGCTATTTTTTTCCCATTACTTTTGAACGGTTCGATGATTTTTTACTTTTTTCGTTAGTAATAACTGCTTGTGAACGCAACAAATCCATTGCATAGTATAATGCATCGGTAACTTCCTGCATTTTTGCACAATTTTTTCACTTAAAAAGTAAATTCACTTTGAATGAAGATCGAATGAGAAAAATTAAATACTGTATCGGTTCGTTCGACTGCTTGAAACTAACTAAACTCTGTTATACGGCTAGCTATGCATCTTGGACTGTCTTCGAGAATACCGATGCATAAACATCGTGCGTGCGACGTTTGTTGGTCTACGCGTGAAAGATAAACATCAATCCTGCTATCTGCATTTCGACGGAATCTATTTGGGACCGTAGCGAATATAAAATACTATAAAGGAATACTGTATCGAAATTGTTATTAATTGAAAAAAAATTCAATACTATACTAATAGTATCTTTTTCAAACCATTATCTAAAAAAATAAAAAGAATTTTTATTGTTATTGGTTATTATTTTTATTTGTGTTTTTCCTGCATGTATGATAATTATCACCCTGCATCGTGCACGATGCTAGCACCATAAGGATGCAATAAAAAAAAATTCGTCTAATGGGGGAATCGATCACAGGACCGTCGGATTCGCAATCCACGCACTTTTTTATTTTTTTTTTATATAAAGATGTTTATTAATAATATCAGGTACCGTATGTAGATAAGTAATAACAGGGGTTAAAAACATTTGAAAAAACAGCCTTACAATATAGGAAAAGGAAAGAAAAGTAAATGAAATATAATACTAATTGTTCCAGTGTAATGGAAACTCTTAGTAGTACAGTAGGCAGTATTCTTTGGTAAAAAACTTATTTGGTTAATCGATAAATTGTAAGAAAACAATTGCACTTTCATACCCGCATTATTTTGCGGCAATATATATAAAGGGGGAAAAAACTGACCCGGAAGGAGGGTAAAAAAACCCCTTACTCAATCTTACGCCGACTCATAAAATAAATAAATAAAGAAGAAAGAAACTATTCTAAACTTAAAAATAAACTTAAGAACTAGTATTTACAAAAGAGCATAAGAACTGGGTCACAGCCATAAACACCCATTATAGCTACAATAAAGCTTATGAATTAGTCTTATTGATCACATTCTAATTGTTTCGAAGGTAAGTACGGCGGGCAGACAGCTCCGTCATATGAACACTATCTTCTGAGAGCCACCAGTATTTTTGGTGGTTTAAACGGTGAAAGTCGATACGACCCACCATGGAAATGGCTAATGAATATAAAAACTTATCACGGTTCTTTATGAAATCTTCATGTGTGTAAGCAATTCTCTTATCAGCTTTATTTCGACGCCAGTGAAAGATCAGCGGAATATTGTCCGCATCCTGAATCGGACCTATGCAATCACAATAAGGAAAGGCTTGCGGAGTAAGGTATCCGGTAGAGAATTGTTTTGTGGTGGTGGGAACGTCTTGAAATGCTAGAGATTGTATAACTGTGTTATTAATATTAAGTAAATTACTAAAGTAATCCCTCGTGAGTTTGATTAGGAACGAATCAATTCTCGTGATATTTGCATCATCATACAGAACTTGGTTTCTAACAAAGTGCTGCCAGTCTGACTCAGGAGTGCGGTACAATCTTCGGCAAGCTCTGAGACATTTACGTTCAAGTGCTCGGGCACGCTCCATAGAGGTGTGATTAATATTCCAAGAGACCGGTGCAGCATACGATATAATTGGACGGACCAATAACATGTATAAAATGGTTTTTGCTTTTTTTTTATAGATATTTGTTATAGAAAAGCCTAGTATTTGTTAGAAACGCTCGATTAGCCTTCACCAGCTGGGCATCAAAATGCTTATTTTCGCGTAATAAATAGTCCAATTGGACTCCGAGGTACTTGACCACTTTCTTGTGAGGTATGAGCACCCTGTTCGCGGTCCCCGGCACCGTGGCCGAAATCTGGAACGACGTGCTCCCCGCTTTTGTAGTGGACGACAAACTGTCTACCGGCTTATTGAAGAGAATAGTTTCACACTTTAGCGGATTCAACCGTAGATTCCAAGGCATGTAGTATCGGTTGACTTTATCCACCGCAGTGTCCAGATCGTTCTGTATGGGCGCTACTTTGTTCCCAAAGACATAAATCACAACATCATCAGCATACGCCAAAAGTCCCGCCTTACCGGGTTTATTAAATTCAAAAAGTCTAGGGAGATCACTTAAGGGGGGAAGCCACTGTGACGGTCGAAAATAAAGGCTATTTTCAAGACATTCTTTTATAATGAAATGTAACTTTCTACGAAAAATCTTTATTACCAACTGAAAATACATATCTTTAACTAATATTTTATGCTTTGAGATTGAAATTTTTTTCGGTAGTATGGCTACAGCATACGATAACGTTAGGATCTGCACAAAAAAAATACAAAACGGATGCACGTATAACTTTCCAACAATTGATCCGAATTTAAAATTTCGAACGGTTTCTTAAAATATATTTCAATAGCTTCAGTTGCATGTATGGATTTAAAAAAATATTCATTTTTGAAGAAATGGCGGACTTAAGAAGAAATCTTGACCAAAAAGTATAAAAAATCAACATGTTTTTCAATGTTACTGTTGAATGAATTATTCGATCAAAAAACTGGTACGTGCAACTGAAGATAATTGTATTACGAATATTCCCCGAAAATTTCAAGTGAATCCGATAAAAATTGACTGAGTTATCAATGCATCCAGTTTGAAAAATGTTTCGAGATAATCGCGTTTAAAGTCTTGACAGCAGTTATTTGGGAAGTAACATCGGAATTTTTCAATTTACTAAAGTGCATCCACTCCAGGGCCATAAAATAGATCATGTAAATCAGCTGCATTGTCTTCCTCCTTGTTTAAGCCACATCTTCGTCGTAATCGACCTTCATATGTCGCTGCTTGCGCTTTTCGGTCGGCAGCAGATATACGTAACGCGTCCTGCTTGTCTCGGTACGCAGCGGCTGTTGGTCCAATTTTAACATTCAGATGTTCCAATATCCGTAGGAGACCAGTATGACCATCATTGAAGAGAATTGTGGCCAAATAAGCAGCTAAATGTACTATGACGGCCTCACTTGATAGTGTTTTAGGTACGAACTTCCAAACGAGAGCGTTGAAGCTCTCGTTATTATTCTGAGTGAATCCACCTAAACATTTTTTTAATAGTTCTTTGTCACTTAAGTCTTCATAAATAGGGGTGATGGCAACAACAACATCCTGTTGCAATGGCGTCTTATGTATATATTGATCCAAATTATTGTTGGCCTTGGATTTCTGCCACGTGCACCAAGAATCCGCGCCCTCCGGGCAGTAGTGATGTTTCGGCGATTTATCTGTTGAGGTCTTATGGTATAAAGTGGCCCACACTGCTTTATACATATCATCCACAGAATTGGCATTTCTACGAATTGCTAGCCCATAGTAAGCACTTAACTCGTCTATGAGTTTTCCTGTAAGCTTACCTCTGCCCCCGAGCCCTTTATTATTTTTCTTGCACACACGAAGTCTTGCGCCCATTCTTTTCTGCACATGATTGATGCATTCTTTCTTTTTTACATTTGAATCGCACGATTCTATAATTCCTTTGTATGTCCGACTGTCGCCATCTCCAATGTAGTTTATATATTTATTGTGAAGCGCCTCAGATCTTTTAAACATATCGCAAATTCCGTCCACTTCCATTTCACCTGCGGAGCCTTTATGGTTTGCAGAGCACTCTGCTTCGTGCGACTCTAACCATTCTTCATATTCTGCACTATTGTTTTTCTTCTCCCAATAAACACATGCTCTGCAGTAAGAGGATTTTATAATCACGTCGAGAACTTTATTTGTATAATACCCAATAAGACTCGCTATTCCGAAGAGCGAACTGAATCCTCTTTTTTTCCAACTTCCGTCGCCGGAAACAGTAAGTCCTGTCGGTTCTGCAACATTTTCTGCTTCTGCAGTTTTTTCCATTTCCTCTTTCCCACTTCTATATAGCGAGTAATCGCACACGGTTTTCGCTGCATTGCGAATACGCTTAACGACACTATCATAAAACGAATGGAATACAGGTCGTGGTAAATCCATAAAAGCACAAAACTATACAGCTTCTTGAAGGCCAACTCCCAATAGACGCATCGCGAATATAAATCTGGTATTTATTTCGTAAGCATTATGAATTAATGGACACGAATCGATATATTTAGCGTCACAATTTGCACACATTAAACCCAATTTGAATCCAAGTCCACGTATGCTTGATTCCTCGAACTTAATGTCACCTCCGCGCGTTTTACAGTTCACATGTTCACATACAGCGGAAAAAAAAGTAAAAATGTTCAATATTCTATAACTAATTGACTGATCAATAATCACGTCGGTATGACATGCTTTCAACTTCTTTGCAGATGTACTCCTATTCTTAACACTATTCTCCATTTCAAACCGATTTGGAGGCCGATTCCTTCCTTGCCATCCGATGCATGTTTCTGGTTTCGTATGCCTTTACGATCCATATTTCACCTTGCTTTAACTAATGCTTACTGAGAATTTGTTCTGACTCTTACTGGTATTTCTTTCTGACTGATTGAGCGGTAGAATCCCTACTTCGCGGAAGCGGACGGATAGTAAAACAATAAACCGCGTTTTTCCCAATTCCAGTAATTAGGGAATTTCCCACCCCCTCGCGCATCGCGTATTTATTGCCTTTATTATCCGGGAAATTTCCAACACCCCGGGGGCTATCGGGCGCAAGGAAAGCAAGACTCGGACCCTTTACAATAAACTCTGACATTTCCAGCCGGGACATTCTTTTAGAAATTGCTAGATGAAAATAAAACACTTTGCAACTCAAAGATAGCAGAAGTATACATATAAACAATATATAAACATATAATCCCTCTTATTACATTTGGATTCTTGGACATAAACTGTCCGGGCGATCGACTCCAAGCCACCCGCGCGGGCACTCGGATCCGAGCGCTGTACTACCCATACAAAACCTGCCGTAGCTCCGAGAATTTTTCGAAATCCACTTTGAAACTGTGCAGGTATAATCTTGAAACCCCAAGCATTAAGAAAATGCAAAAAAAAATAGGAAAAAAAAATTGTTCACAGTGGCTTCCCCCCTTAAAAATATATTAAAAAGAATCGGCGAGTTCTCTGTACCCTGTTGCAGCCCCTCCCTAACAAGGAACTTGGACGTGGACAAGTTGAAACCGTTACAAGTGTGGAAGGATTTCCCTTTAACCATATCCCAAATAAGGAAAATTAACCGTTTGGGAAACCCTTTATTCTCAAGCTTATAAATCAGCCCATCAATCCACACAGACTCGAGTGCTTTCTCTATATCTAATAACGCGGCTGCTGTCAGGTGGCTACGGCCGACCGTATTGTTCAAGTCTGATAATAATTTATGAACTGCATGCGTAGTAGAATGATGGTGCCTAAAGCCGAACTGATGAGCTGGTATTATATCGTTATTGTTGCAGAAAGACATGATTTCGTCATTAATAATGGCCTCAAACACCTTCCTAATGCTAGGAGTTAAACTAATCGGTCTATAACTGGACGGGTCTGTGGGGTTTTTACCTTTCTTGAGTATCGATGAAACCTTGGCTGTTTTCCAGGCAGAAGGAAAATAGCTTAGGTTAATAGCATTATTGAAAAGTATTGTCAGATCGACAATTATGTTTGCAGGGAGGTGCTTGAGGCAGATAGGAGGTATGCCATCCAAGCCACTCGAGATTTTGTTTGGCAAATTCTTAAGCTTAAGAACCACCGAGGTGGGGGGGGGGGGGCTACAAAAAGGAGACATTTCTTCAGCCTCTATTGAGGGGAAGATCGCCGTACAACTTCCGCTAAATTGCAAGATACCAAGACCACGGGCTCTCAAATCCTCGGCCTCTCTATTCAGGGTATCGACACTGGAGTCAATCACTTCCCTTAAACGAGAGCCAGTATTAAGGTGACGAGGGGAGTTGATGGACTCAAAATACGCCCCCAAGATATTAATTTCATCCCCGGGAGCCGTGAAAACCAAGTGATCACCCGCAGCCTCAGCGTTCGCAACATCACAACCACTCCCGGTAAGCAGAGGCTCATCCTCTCGGTGGATATGTAGTTCCTTGATATCAAGCCGCTGCTTGGGACGAAATATTGCGTTAATCTTTGGGAAAAAGTTGCCGAGTCACGATAGTCAATGTTTTTGATGACATTATTCCAGTATCTATCGATCACCGATTTAAACTCTTGCTTTAATGCCTTGACTATAGCCTTATGGGCCGCTTTAACACATTTGGTGTAATTTGTGGATGAATAAGGGTCTGTTAAATGCAGATTATGAAGTACAGAGACCATAATCCTTTTGTCTGCCTGGAGTTTCCGGATTCTATGATTTATATATCTTAATGTGTTGCTATAAGGTTTGAAAACAGGAACAGTTCTAGATATTGACTCTAGTATCGCGGTATTTATATTGAGTAATCCCTGATCTATTTCCTCTAAAGACAGATTACGATCGTAAGGGATTTCAGAGTGGTAATTTCTCTCCGTTCTACTGGTGAAAAAATCCCATCTGGCTGCTCTAAAATCATATCTATGTGGATCGGTGTTGGCCCGGGACAGAAGTAAACCTTCGTTCGGTAATTCAAACAACAGGGTTAAGGCCAGATGGTCACTGTCATAAGGGAGCGTCTGTACCTTACCCTCAACATCGTTCAATAGTTTCAGTCTCGAGTCTGCAATACATATATCGAGGTATGTCTGCGCTGGTTTGAAAGAAGGGACTGAAGTTGTGTAAAATTTCATTTTGTAGTTAACATCGAAGGTCGATTCCCACTGTCCAAGGTAACGGCCTCTAGGGTTATTGTCTCTGTCACCCCAAATCCTCCTTCTGGCGTTAAGATCCCCTGCCAATATATAGAAGATATTACGATTAAATAACCTTACTCTATTGAATAGGCTGTCCAGCTCCTCAATGAACAACTTTCTGTTATCGTTTTTTGCGTAGGCACTGATAAGTATTAAGGAATTATTATGCCCCATTGGGATTTTTAATATTGAAAATTCTAAGATTTCATTAGAAGTGGAGTTCGGAAGACAGATCTCTTCGAACTGAATTCCTTTTCTAATTAGTATTGCAGTTCCCCCGCCTTGGGTGGTGTTGGGTCTGTCATTGCGAATCAGATTATAATCTCTGATGACTAACTTGTGTACAGGATTAAGTTTAGTTTCAGAGACGAATACAACATCATGATCGTGGTCAGAGAGGAACTGAAGTAGCTCTAATCTACGGTAGTTAGCAATCAACGAGTTAGCGTTGATCGCTGCAATTTTGATATTTTTAATTAAGGCACTATTGTCCGGCATTATCTTTGGAAAAAGTTGTGTTCAAAAGAAATTCAATATTTGCTGTGTTTGTCGCTATTTGTTCGGAAAGAGTTTTAAATTGGCTTGTAATTGCAGCCGTGATCTCCTCCATCATCTTATTGACCTACTGGGGGGGGGGGGGGTAGAGGTGATGGTTTCTTCTTTATCTCGTTGAATGTGGAGGCCAATGTTCGACGTTGCCCGCTTAGTAGTACTCCGGGGGCGCAGTACCGGAGCTTTAGGCATCTCTAAGAGATTATGAAATTTGCCCATATTAGCCACTTGGGCATATGAGATCGCGTTATTGGCTAACGCAGAAGTATGGCTGATTTTTTGCAAAACTGTTTGATTCTTCAGAGATTTTAGTTCTCTTTTTTTTCAGTTGCATATTTTAAGAAAGGGCAGCCTTTATATGATGCTGGGTGACCGGTCTGACTGCAGTTTGCACATTTCAGGGCCTGCCTGTTATCCTGACTATTGATAGAGTGCATGATCCTGGAGGGTGTGACTGGGCACACTTGACACATCTATAAGGCAGGTGAAAATTTTTGCTGGCGTGGCCCAGTCGTTGACAATTCTTACATTGAAATATTTCTGATTTCTTAAGGTGCTCCCATTTGACCCTCTGGTACGCTAGGGTCTTGATCTTGAATAGCTCTGCAGTCTTACTTTTGCTTGTGAGCTGGAGTAGGTAGTGGTGTCTGTCAGGCTGCGCTTTGTTAAATATAAATTTATTTAGACTAATTATTTCTATATCTGGGAGATGTAGATCAATAATTTCAGTTTTGATGTCATCAAGTTCGAAAGCACCTCTAATGCCCTTAAGTACGATTGACTTAGGTTTGATGTGTTTCGGCGTATAGGTGTAGAATTGAATTTTTTGTTCTATTAATTTATCACAGATAATTTTGTGCTGCTCAATACTATTGATGAATATGGAGTGAGCTCCTGAGTCAGTTTCTTTAATAAGAACATCCTTTTTGGGAAAGCCTAACGCCTCGACAGTAGCAATTAGGTTCTTTATTGAAGAATTAAATGTACCAATGGGAGGGGGATTTGTCACCTTGATAGTCCTATTCGTAGGAGTTCTCGTGATATCCTGTTCTTCCAAGTCAAGGTCCATATCATTTTCCACATCTAACGATTGAAAGCGGTTATTTTCCGGGATATCCGTCTGCTGGAGGTTAGATTCTAATACGGGTCTGCTGGTTTTTTTTGGAAACTTCCAGCCCTCTGCCGGGGACGCGTTGAGTTCAGAGGGGCTTGTACTCGATGAGGTTTCATCAGAGGGCGCCCTAACGCCACTTTTTCTAGCCTTGTCTAGGTTAGGGATAACCACACTTTTACGAGGCGCCCCATATTCTTTAAGGAAATTCTTATGCAATCGATCCAGCTGGATTGACGGCATATTCTGCGTTTTTTTGTTTTTTCTAGCTGGCATGGTACTAGGCGTGCTGTTTTCTTTATTCTCATCCAGTGATGCAAAGTCACGTTTAGCGCCATGTGACGACATACCACAAGCTGGCCCAAGAATGTCGTGCGGGAGGCGCCCGCAACGAATCTGGGCCAGAAATAAATATGTGAAGTAATCACACACAAGATATAACATCAAATATTAACTTCACACTAGCAAAACTACTATAATAAAGGCACTGAGCAAAAAACTTTACAACTGAGAGGAGCAAGGATGCAACGGTCTGTCTCCTTCGGCCGCCACCCAGTCTCAGTCTCCAATCCACGCACCAACTCACTTCGCCGCCGCAGCTTCTATAAACAGCTTTATATCCATAATATGTAAAGAGGTACGTAACTTTAATTATTAATATCTTTAAAACCGCTAAGTAACTACGTCTAATATTCCACATATATCATTAGGGACCTGCATGCTATCATCTTACAAAAGCTCGTTAAAATCCAAGCCGACCACTTGGGGTCCTTCCCTTGTTAGGCCGCCGTAGGGGCCAAGACGCGCGGCGAGAGAAAGGAGGTGTTGCCTCTGAAAATCAGCCGCTGCGTTCACTTAATTGTGAGGCCTGTAGAACAGTATCAAGTGTCGAAATGAATTTGTTGCTAGATATCCTGCTCCACGATTTTATTTAAAGTGAAAATACACCATCGAAATTGTAGTATAAGAAAATAATTATTTTTTAGTTTTTAATGCATTTTTAATAAAATCGTTTATTATAAATTTTTTTATTTTCAAGTTTTTAATGTTCGTAGATTTACATTTCGCAGATCAAACTTCTTTACAAATATCTTTTATTCCATTATGCAGTTTAACAGTTTGCTTGAACCTTACAGTGCTAAAAGTTCGTAAAGAACGCGAGTGGTTGATTTTAAGTCAATTGGATTTGTGGTTATGGGTTATTATTTATTGGTGACTGGGTAATATTTTCACCCCTTGGAGTTTTTTTCATAATTTTTGTTGAAGATAACCGTTTTGTTTGTATTTAAAACTCGATATTCTTGTATAGGTAATGGTGTTGAGCTAATGAGAGTGGAGAGATTGTTTTTGTTTGTCTCCGAGGTGAGGTCGAGGACTCTCGCCTCAAGCAGAGTCGTACGAATATTCGTCGGGATAGAGCACCGCCTGTAAAGCTCTGCTAGTGTTCACCGTGTTTCATTTATTTTCGTTCCTTCAAATTTATACTTTTCATATTATTCAATAAAAGAAAATCTTAACAATTTTGTATTGTCATCCAAACTACGCACCCGTGCAAAGTTTCAAGACAATTGGATACTTGGAAGTGGATTAAAATTGAATTTCCAGATTTGAATCAAACATACAAACAAACAGGGGATCGTAGCTGAATAAAATCGTTTAATGAGACATTCCAAAATATACGCATTGTTAGTACTGATCTCTAGTTTAAATTGATAAATTTTTACAATCGTGGATTAACAATTCCGAAGAAAAGCATGTAGAAAAGTATTAAATTAAAATATACTTTTGTCCAAATTGATGTTTTAAAAAAATGATTGACGTTATTAAATTTGTATTTAAACAACAGACAATTCTTGGTGATAAAAAAGATAATTTGATGTATAGTTAGATAAAAAAGAAAGCGTCATATGTTTTTAGAAGAATTATAGCATTTATAGATTTGTTACACTTCGGTGATGTACCTTATTCAAATTGTATGCTTTGAAATTGCACATTGATTATACAAAATATTACATCATTATTGTCATCATTGTTTCATTGACATGTTTCCGAACTTCACTACCCAACCTCTCTATCTTTCATTATTGCCATCCTCATTTACGTTCAGCGAGGCTCTGACGCTAGACGCAGCTCTCGTGGCGTATTCCTTCAAGACTTCTCGATAGAAAGATCTGTGGCAACAGCACGGCAGAGACAGAGAGAACAGAAAATGTGGCAACTACTTATGCGTAAAAAATTCGTCTACATAGAGTACCTGGAGATGTCACCTCTGTAAAAGTTCTTTTTATCGACCGCAGTAGTTTCATTAGCGGCCGTCTGTTTACAAGGGACGCTTCGATCGATTCGGACCATAACAAACTTGAGACGGCAGCCTTAATATCTACATTAGGGTGGCTCTTTACTCTTGCTAATTTTTTTTTCAAGATTTTCTTCGAGGCACCCTCCAGAATAGTTCCCAATAATTAAAAAAAAATCTGTGTAAAGTTTGAGCCCGATCGGATAATGGAAAAAGGAGCCCCTGGGCCCTTGCACATTTAAATAATTATTTAACCCTCAGTTGTCACACTGGGTCAAATTGACCCTGCATTCGACTTTATGATCAAATATCTTTATGGCATCATTCAGAATTATACTAATGTCGCTATGTAGTAGTATTTTCATGTATCCTCTACAAGTAGAAATACTTCCCCACTGTGTGGAAGCGTCAGTGCGTGTTTGAAAGCCGTCAAAATTTGAGGTAGGGTCAAATTGACCCATGTGTGACAACGTAGTTTTTACTCCAAATCGGATACATTCATTTTTGTGTCTGACAGCGACCAGAAAAGTAAAAATAGAAGTATTTTCATACGAATTGTTTTTTCTTTTACTGAAGCGACAATCAGGACACATTTGCTATTGTATTACGGGACACAAATGCAGTGTCCCACATGCTTGCGCCCGATGTGCGACCGGCACCGTACTTATTTATGTAATGACTGTGGCAGTCTGTAATAGACTTATTTTTAATTTAACATACTTTGTTATTACTGAAATTAAATTTTATATTCTTGGAATAATAATAAAAAAAAATTTCCTATACAAATGCAAGAGTTTTTCAACCCAAATGATGCCACCATTCAGTTTGCACAATAAATACCTTTTTTGAATGCTCCGATATAGGACTATTTTTTTTATCAAAGCAACATATCTCAGGAGTATAACTGTAAATTTTTTGCTAAAAATATTAAAAATTTAAAAGGGGTATGTTCATCAAATTAGTAAGAATGAAGGATTTCCACGTCGCTAAGAGATATCGCAGTAAGACTAATTGCAGTGCATTGGCCAGTGGAAGTAATTGGTTGTGCTGCACGATTGCTCGCACATACACTCGTACCCAGGGAGGGGGGGGGGGGGTACTAATAAGCCAGCGCATTTTCAGAGAACATTATTGGTCAGAAAGTGCACATACCAAGCTGAAATGTTCCCACTGAATTGCTGAAGCTGCAGAGTTTTTTGCACAGATAACTTTTGCCACGGCCCTGGTAAAAGAGCATTCGAAATGCGATTCTAAATTCATTGTCCGTCCTGTATCTGTCTCACGCGTTTCAACGGCAACAATACGATATTTTGTACGAGATGAGTTATGCGGAAGAGTAAGGCCGTCCGTCCACGAAGCGTCGCGTCATAGACGCGTACGCGTAGCGTATTGACAAATCACCGTTCACGAAGCGTCGCGTCATAGACGCGTACGCGTAGCGTATTGACAAATCACCGTCCACGAAGCGTCGCGTCATAGACGCGTACGCGTAGCGTATTGAAGACACGAAACGCATACGCTTTTGTTTCTATCCACGCAACATACAGCAAGCTTCGCGGCAGTTCCAAAGATGTCGAGTAACGAGATGTCAAGTGACGAAGAAGACATATTAATGATTCTTTATAATTATATTCGACGCAGAAGGAAAAAAAGAAAATACTGGTTGCACCCTTATATTCGCAGAAATATCGATTGTCGAATATTTGTGGCTGCGAAAGAATTAGCAGAAGATGATGCTAAGTTTCAATCATTTTATAGAATGCGGAACGATACGTACAGAAATCTTGTACGAATAGTGGGGCCAACTATAGAAAGGCAAAATACTAATATGCGACAATGTGTAAGTGCTGAAGAAAGGATTTTGATAACATTAAGGTAGGCAAATAAAAGTAATTTATTTATGATAAGTAAATGTTATAAGTTATGTTTGTGTAACATGTTCTTGCTGCGGGCGTGTTAGAAGTTCGCCCAGTACATTTAAAACTTTCATTTGAAATTCCCGCATCTCACCGTCCGACAGTTTGTGGACATCGGAAAGCAAACTAAGCAGAAATAATTTCCGGTAATCATCCGTAGAAGAAGGTTTTGTTTTTTCTTTCAAATAATCTACGAAGATTTTATCGACTTCATTTGCACATGGTTTCTGTCGTTTTTTGTATCTTTGTGACACCGAATCTTCATCCTGGGTCGAAGGACATGTTTCGTGGCTTACATTGTCACGTCCTCGGTGGTGTCTTCATGGACAATGACAGGTGGGGCAATCATCAGGCGAGAATACAAGGTTTCAACACTCTGATCGTTTTAGGAAAGGGGTGGCGAGAATCTGAAATTCAACACTCTTGGTTTGAGGGAAGGTTGGCGAGAATCTAAAATTCAACACTCTTGGTTTGAAGGAAGGTTGGTGAGAATCTAAAATTCAACACTCTTGGTTTGAGGGAAGGTTGGCGAGAATCTAAAATTCAACACTCTTGGTTTGAGGGAAGGTTGGCGAGAATCTAAAATTCAACACTCTGACTGACCAGGGAAGGTTTGAACTCGAATACGCACTTGGAAGACACCCGTTAGAACACTTTGTTTGTTTTTGACTGGGCGATTGCATTCACCATTGCATTTATATATGAATTTACTCGTAATACTTCCACGAAATCCGTCTAGGAATACGGCTATACACGGCCCATGCAAAAGAACGTTGGTAAACACAGTAGGTTTCGCGTTCGCGGACCGAGATCAGCTGTCGCTGCAACTTGTTTTGATTTGGGAATCCCCGCAACCGAAGAATGGTTACGATAGTTCGAGGCGTGATTTAGAATAAAGAGTGTTTATTCAATTCAAAACACTTGGTTATGCCATACACTGTTTGTGATGGCAGTTACACTTTACAATTATGCGTAGGACATTAAGCATTAGCACATGACATTTATATAAAATAAGCAATAGCAAAATATGTATGGACATGAAATACAATATACGATAATAAAGTAGAATGATATCGGCAATATGCGTTAATAAGACAAAAGTATGAACGCAATAGGCGTTAAAATGCAAAATAATGTGAAAAGCAATAAGCGTTGATAGTATAAGATAATATGAAATACAATAAGCTTAAGAATACAAAATATATGAACGCAATAAGCAATAACTATGCACAGTTTATGAAAGCAATAAGCAATAACTATGCATAGTAATATGAAAGTAATAAGCAATAATAAGACAAGAATGAAATAGATGATGGTGATGTTCAATTCGGTTAAATGGTAATTAGAAATACTTTTATGTGGTCCTTTCGCGGATAGGTTTCGTTGAAAGAGAGGACTTCTGTCTCGGTCCCCTCGTATTTATATAATTGTCGCGGGGGTACGCGCGGTATAGGCCTTGACATATTTAATAAATAAATCGCAGTAGGACTTCCGGGGTTTTTACAATGGTGCGTCTATTATTAGACGCGTTTCTGTCACGTACACCAAATATTCTTCGCAATTACATTTCCGGGGTTTTTATGAATAGGGAATTATATGCTCAACCCATCGGATGGATTTCTGGAGTTTTAATGGGAAAGGGGTGATCGTGGTCTTGACTTGTAGGGTCTTAGAGAAGGGGTGAGACGTGGTCTCGATTTAAGGAGTTTTTGGGGCGAAGGACTTGTTTAGAATTAGTAAAAGGGGGGGAGTTTGTGCCTCGTATGGCGAATAATCGAAGGAGGTTTTGTACTGACCATCTCGAGATGGGGACCGCTAAGGTACATCATCGAGGTGATCAGCGATTGGGGAAAAGGGGTATTTGTTGATTTGGAAGGACTTTGGTGGAGCGACTTGGAGGTTTATACGAAGATGTTTAAATAGTACCGCGCGAAAAATAGTGGGATATCACAACATCTTCCTCCATCGCCGTTTCATCTCGTTGTTCTGTTTCTTCAGTTGGTGGAGGAGGTGGAAGATTTCCAGAATCATGAGTAAAAACCACAGGTTTCACAAATGGCAACACAAATTGCATCACATCGTGCAAATAATACGATTTTTTCTGCTTTGTAGAAGATCCACTTGCTGGTGGTTTCAAGCTCCGTACAAATCCATTTCGAAAATTCTTCCATTTATCTTTACACTCGGCAACTACAGAACGTCAGAAATGATAATAATATTAAATAATATATGATATTTCGTTTTCAGATATTTGGCAACAGGATGCACTTTTGTTTCACTGGGATTGTACTTTGCAAGAGGGGAATGTACCATATCACGGGTTGTTGAGGAAACTACGCAAGCAATATGGACTGCATTACGTGAATCTTATATGCCCGTTCCTAGTACCGAAAAGGGGAAACAAATCGCTACAAGATATTTTGCATTGTGGAATCTCCCAAATTGTTTGGGAGCTATTGACGGAAAACACATTCGAATTCAAAAATTTCCAAATTCCGGGTCCACAAACTTCAATTATAAAGGATATCATTCGGTCATTTTATTGGGTTGCAGTGATGCAGATGGTTGTTTTGTATCTATCGAATGTGGTTTCGCGGGTAGAAACAGTGATGGGGGTGTATTTTGGACATCAGCATTAGGTCATTGGCTACGAAGAGATGGTATTAATATTCCTGTGTCTACTCCGTTGCCACATGATGAAAATACCGCATTTCCTTATTATTTCGTTGCCGATAACGCCTTTCCATTACAAAAAAATTTAATGAGACCGTATTCCCAGAGAACTATTAATAATACAAGAAGGATTTTTAATTATAGGTTAAGTCGGGGCAGAAAAAATATTGAATGTACGTTTGGTATGTTGACACAAAAGTTTCAAGTGTTTTTAACACCTATTCGATGCCGTAAATATGGAACCATAGTTTCTATAATTAAATGTGCTTGTATACTTCACAATTACATACGAAAAAACGATGGACTATCATACGAAATTTATGCACGCGATGAAACTGTTCTTCTTTCAACGCCTAGAAATATTCCCAATGCACAAGAAAATATTAACATTTCTGAAAGATCTCCTCCGCTAATTTTACGTGACTACTTGGCCAACTATTTTCTAAAACCACAGGTTGCTCTGCCATGGCAGTGGAATGTTTGTATTTACAATGAATAAAATAATAATGTATAAATAAAAATATATTCTATTAAAATTACCAGGCCATTTTATTTCACGCGCTACGTCACTCCAAGCTTTTTCTGTCGCATCTTGTCTGGAATATTTGGGTACTGTATGATCGTATAAACAGGGATATTTTTCGATCATTTTTACGAAGTCCGCAGCCGACATATTTGACACGAGCGAAAATATACGCCTGGCGACCGACAATGTCATACGCTGATCGTCATGGCGAATGCAGAGCGCGACGAAAACGTGGCGCTGCGTCTTCGTGGACGGGTTTGCAATTGTTTTACATTGGTCGCTGCATGGAATCGTACAGCAAGCGATGTCGCGTCTATGAAGCGACGCTTCGTGGGCGGACGGCCACAGTATCGCACGCTGGTCGTCATGACGAATGCAGCTCGCGACGAAAGCGTGACGCTGCGTCTTCGTGGACAGGCTTGCATTGTTTTACATTGGTCGCTGCATGTAAGCGACCAGCAAGCGATGTCGCGTCTAATACGCGTCTATGACGCGACGCTTCATGGACAGACGGCCTAAGAATAAAGGTCCGCGACAAATATCCGTTCCGTATCAGTTCCGTGTCAGTTCCGTGGTCGTAAAAGGTATCGGTTGCTTGTTTTGGAATGGAGCAGCGCACACTTGTCAGTTCCGTGAAATTCGACGGCCTCTCCGTACCCGTCAGTTCTGGGTCGTCAGGATAAGTGTTAAAAAATATCGTTTGTGTGTTTTACAATGGAGCAGCGCACACTTGTCCATGTCACGGATGTCAGCAGATGTCAGTGTAGAACCCCTAAAGAAGTTATGAAGAAATCTGTAGATGAAGTTCTAAGCAACAAAATGGGGTACAAGAAAGCTACTCGAGAATATTGCCTTCCACAAACAACATTGGAAAGCTATGTCCAAAAATTGAAACAGGGTTTGCCATTAGGTCTAATTAAGAGTTTATTTTCGCAAACAGATGAGGAAGAACTTGTCGAATATGTAGAAGATATGGTCCCACAACTCCTGCAGGAGTGTAGGAAGAAAATAATTTAGGAGAAATTCATATTTACATCGATTGTGAAAATATTTAGAGGAACCGTGTTACCCCGTTTCGGTACCACGTCATACCCCGTGGCAGGGGCAAGATGGTTTTTCATTACATTTTTTTAAAACTTTAATAACTTCACATTTTTATTTAAATGTTGCTCAAACTATGTACCAAAGGTTAAAGTATTATCTTATAATTATATATTGATTCATAAAAGCTTAACTAAAAGGTATAATTATCAATTTTTTTGCATGTGTGCTTAGCTTTCTCATCATGCCCCCCTTCCCCTACACGAATATTCATAACAGTCACACTGCAGTCCCAATTCAGCCGTTTCCGTAGGCCTTCAGTTAGGAGTAGGGGCGCGTCCCGTTTCTGCCAACCTTAGCTGTATATACCTACTATACAATTTGTGCACACACTATGTCATCCTTAATCCTTTAGATTTTAGAAGTTCATGAAATACCTAATACATGAAAAGTTCCCTTTCTAATGCTGTTTATGGGATGAATCCAATGCTTCCTCTTCGCTCGTTTATTACTACATCTTTTCTGCAAAATCCAAATAGATAATGCTTCAATCTCATTCATTTCTACAAAGAAATATTTTGTCTAAAATTGTGTGGGGCACGAGAAGATATTTTTTATTGAAGAACAAATGATCGACACGAATCGCGATACGTGTTTCGCCCCGCGCCGTGTGAAAGAGTCCGCTCGTATCCACGTTTCATCTGTTGACTTCAGACAAAAAGAATCGTATGGCCGACGTTTGTGGGGTACACAAAATCAGTATCGCGATACGAGAATCGTATTGTGAACGGTTCCTATGGAAGCTATTGTGACGTCCCATTATTTTTCGCCGGTTCTAAGTAGCATCCTCCATATAAATTCCCCCTACAACTACACAACCATTTAAGAAACCTCAATGCTTAACCCTTTCCCAACCTCCGGGTTGTTTGGACGATGTACCTTAGCGTCCCCATCTCCAGATGACCAAATTTCAAACCCTTTTCCCTCTTCGGCCTTAGAGGCGCGAACTCCTTCCACTTTAAGTCTTAGACAAATCCCTCACTAAAACTCGCTCATCTCGAGACCATATCTCACTTCCCCTCCCCTCCCCTTACGAAAAACGTATTCAAACCACCACTTTCAAACCCCAATCAAACCCTCCAAACCCATCCAACGGGTGGAGTACCCCCTTTTCAAAACCCCGAAGTAACCGCCGAAATACGCAATAACGACACATATTTCACGCAGGACTCATCTCGACATTCCGATTACATAACACATATTTAAAGCATGAGTCATCACGCATACCGCAAATTCCCCGTATACCTGACATTCCATTGTTTTGAATAAATACCGGCGCCGCGTGGACCGCGACAATTAGTACCAGTTCGGCACCAGTTCGGAAACAGTCTTATTAAATCTTCTATTTCTTAGTGTTAAGTAGTATCAGAGTCAGTGCATCAATTTTCCATAAAAGGACCTCAAAATCTTCGACATCACTGTAAGCGCTTATTATTCTAATTTAGTTTATATTATTTTCTTTTACTTATTTGCTTCGATCTTTATATTTCCAACTTATATCGCTTTGTATTGTTGTGCTTATTGCTTTACTTTCTGGGATTTCGCTTATTACTTTATATGCATATCGTTCAACCGCATTTATATCATTTATCCTTGCTTATTCGCTTACTTTATATAGTTTCAATTGCTTATGCTAACCGGCTAATTTTACCATTGTTTAATTCTATTGCCTATATTAATTTGTTTATTATTATTACTAATTCATCTTATGGTTATATTATATTACTAATCACCTTTATATAAATGTTTGTGCCAATGCTTTATGTCCATGCATTATTGTAAATTGCTATAGCACCAGAAGTGCATTGTTTAATCACTCGCTGCCCAATAAATAGCGGTTCTGTTACTTAAACGTTTGAATTCTCGGAATTATTCACCGAATACTCAGAATCCTTACGGCCTTGCCACAGCTGTTCTTCCTTCGCGAACCTCGGGAGTTCTTATCTGTGTTTACAACTTTTCTTTCACCCAGGGTCCCGTATGGCCATTAGTACGTCTATTTTGAAGAACTGCCATCCGCGCCTTTCTTTCCCCATTGCAGTAGTTAAACCAATTATCTAGTTAGAAGAACTAACCGCAAACACTCTAACGGGTGTAACTCGGGTGCGCGATTATTCCCCAACCTTCCCTGGTCGATTAGAGCTGCGAAATAAAGTTCCGTGCCTAACGTTTGCAACCGCTTGGGACTGCGAAACAGGGTTCCGTGCCCAAGCCATTGTAACCGCTTAGAGCAGCGAACAAACTTCCGTGCCTAAACCCTCCCAACCCTTTAGAGCAGCGAAATAAAGTTCCGTGCCTAACGTTTGCAACCGCTTGGGACTGCAAAACAGGGCTCCGTGCCCAAGCCTTTGTAACCGCTTAGAGCAGCGAACAAACTTCCGTGCCTAAACCCTCCCAACCCTTTGGTGCAGCGAAACAAAGTTCCGTGCCTAACTTTTGCAACCGTTTGGGACTGCGAAACAGGGTTCCGTGCCCAAACCCCTGCAACCTCTTAGAGCAGCGAACAAGATTTCGCGTTTGACTCCTGTAATTCCCCACAACGTCACTGTCCTAAATCGCCCGCCACCCAGGACGTGACACTATAATCAACAATTGAAAATCGGTACGCATCATACACGTATCGCGATGCATGTATCGCTGTGTGAAAAAGCTCTAAAGTTTGCACGTCCTGTTCAAACGCATATCAAGCTCCATTTCCCTAACACCCAGCATGCATGCATCCAATCATACCGTCTATCTTACCACGCAAAATTCAAATACAAAACTCTTTTCATTACAATCATTAATAATGATCAGAATTATATCATGTTTGGTATCATTTTCATTGCAAAAACTCCAGCAATCCATTGGTGGTATTTGTATGGAGATCTAATATTAATTATAGAAATTCCCATTTTCATTACTGAGCGGCCTATTGTTGTCCTTGTTTTTATGGCTCTAGTGTCTAGGACCCCCGAAGCGCGTGGTTCGAGAGCTTCGACACGAGAACCTTTCACGGTCATAAAAAAAGGTCGTCCCTTTCACCTTTCCGTGATTTCAAGACTCCGTCAGTCCAAACACCCAAATATCTTTGGCAACCAAATTTTAGTTTCACTGAACGGATAGGGGTTCTACACTGACATCTGCTGACATCCGTGACACGGACAAGCGTGCGCTGCTCCATTGTAAAACACGCAAACGATATTTTTTAACACTGATCATGACGGCCCGGAACTGACGGGTACGCAGAGGCCGTCGAATTTCACGGAACTGACAAGTGTGCGCTGCCCCATTCCAAAACAAGCAACCGATACCTTTTACGACCACGGGACTGACACGGAACTGACACGGAACGGATATGGGTGCGCGGACCTTTATACAGCCTCCGAGCCGAGCCTTCCGTGCCGTCCGAGCCTCTATATACTGAATCCATCCTAAGAATAATCCTACGCCCAAACCGTTTTGTGACCGTTCTGCGTAGCCCGGAACGGTTGACAGAGAGGTAACAGGCGGTAAGACGGAAAAAATCGTAGGCGGTTAAGTGGGGGTCGGACCATTCAGCGCCTCCTCAGAATCATCCCTGCGCGGAACAGGATTATTCTTAAGATGGACTCAGTATAGCAGGGTTGTCTAACTCACAAGGGAAGGACCCCAAGTGGTCGGCTTGGATTTTAACGAGCTTTTGTAAGATGATAGCATGCAGGTCCCTAATGATATATGTGGAATATTAGACATAGTTACTTAGAGGTTTTAAAGATATTAATAATTAAAGTTACGTACCTCTTTACATATTATGGATATAAAGCTGTTTATAGAAGCTGCGGCGGCGAAGTGAGTTGGTGCGTGGATTGGAGACTGAGACTGGGTGGCGGCCGAAGGAGACAGACCGTTGCATCCTTGCTCCTCTCAGTTGTAAAGTTTTTTGCTCAGTGCCTTTATTATAGTAGTTTTGCTAGTGTGAAGTTAATATTTGAAGTTATATCTTGTGTGTGATTACTTCACATATTTATTTCTGGCCCAGATTCGTCGCGGGCGCCTCCCGCACGACATTCTTGGGCCAGCTTGTGGTATGTCGTCACATGGCGCTAAACGTGACTTTGCATCACTGGATGAGAATAAAGAAAACAGCACGCCTAGTACAATGCCAGCTAGAAAAAACAAAAAAACGCAGAATATGCCGTCAATCCAGCTGGATCGATTGCATAAGAATTTCCTTAAAGAATATGGGGCGCCTCGTAAAAGTGTGGTTATCCCTAACCTAGACAAGGCTAGAAAAAGTGGCGTTAGGGCGCCCTCTGATGAAACCTCATCGAGTACAAGCCCCTCTGAACTCAACGCGTCCCCGGCAGAGGGCTGGAAGTTTCCAAAAAAAACCAGCAGACCCGTATTAGAATCTAACCTCCAGCAGACGGATATCCCGGAAAATAACCGCTTTCAATCGTTAGATGTGGAAAATGATATGGACCTTGACTTGGAAGAACAGGATATCACGAGAACTCCTACGAATAGGACTATCAAGGTGACGAATCCCCCTCCCATTGGTACATTTAATTCTTCAATAAAGAACCTAATTGCTACTGTCGAGGCGTTAGGCTTTCCCAAAAAGGATGTTCTTATTAAAGAAACTGACTCAGGAGCTCACTCCATATTCATCAATAGTATTGAGCAGCACAAAATTATCTGTGATAAATTAATAGAACAAAAAATTCAATTCTACACCTATACGCCGAAACACATCAAACCTAAGTCAATCGTACTTAAGGGCATTAGAGGTGCTTTCGAACCTGATGACATCAGAACTGAAATTATTGATCTACATCTCCCAGATATAGAAATAATTAGTCTAAATAAATTTATATTTAACAAAGCGCAGCCTGACAGACACCACTACCTACTCCAGCTCACAAGCAAAAGTAAGACTGCAGAGCTATTCAAGATCAAGACCCTAGCGTACCAGAGGGTCAAATGGGAGCACCTTAAGAAATCAGAAATATTTCAATGTAAGAATTGTCAACGACTGGGCCACGCCAGCAAAAATTTTCACCTGTCTTATAGATGTGTCAAGTGTGCCCAGTCACACCCTCCAGGATCATGCACTATCAATAGTCAGGATAACAGGCAGGCCCTGAAATGTGCAAACTGCAGTCAGACCGGTCACCCAGCATCATATAAAGGCTGCCCTTTCTTAAAATATGCAACTGAAAAAAAAGAGAACTAAAATCTCTGAAGAATCAAACAGTTTTGCAAAAAATCAGCCATACTTCTGCGATAGCCAATAACGCGATCTCATATGCCCAAGTGACGCTAGCAAACACACGCTCCCTTATGACAGTGACCATCTGGCCTTAACCCTGTTGTTTGAATTACCGAACGAAGGTTTACTTCTGTCCCGGGCCAACACCGATCCACATAGATATGATTTTAGAGCAGCCAGATGGGATTTTTTCACCAGTAGAACGGAGAGAAATTACCACTCTGAAATCCCTTACGATCGTAATCTGTCTTTAGAGGAAATAGATCAGGGATTACTCAATATAAATACCGCGATACTAGAGTCAATATCTAGAACTGTTCCTGTTTTCAAACCTTATAGCAACACATTAAGATATATAAATCATAGAATCCGGAAACTCCAGGCAGACAAAAGGATTATGGTCTCTGTACTTCATAATCTGCATTTAACAGACCCTTATTCATCCACAAATTACACCAAATGTGTTAAAGCGGCCCATAAGGCTATAGTCAAGGCATTAAAGCAAGAGTTTAAATCGGTGATCGATAGATACTGGAATAATGTCATCAAAAACATTGACTATCGTGACTCGGCAACTTTTTCCCAAAGATTAACGCAATATTTCGTCCCAAGCAGCGGCTTGATATCAAGGAACTACATATCCACCGAGAGGATGAGCCTCTGCTTACCGGGAGTGGTTGTGATGTTGCGAACGCTGAGGTTGCGGGTGATCACTTGGTTTTCACGGCTCCCGGGGATGAAATTAATATCTTGGGGGCGTATTTTGAGTCCATCAACTCCCCTCGTCACCTTAATACTGGCTCTCGTTTAAGGGAAGTGATTGACTCCAGTGTCGATACCCTGAATAGAGAGGCCGAGGATTTGAGAGCCCGTGGTCTTGGTATCTTGCAATTTAGCGGAAGTTGTACGGCGATCTTCCCCTCAATAGAGGCTGAAGAAATGTCTCCTTTTTGTAGCCCCCCCCCCCCCCACCTCGGTGGTTCTTAAGCTTAAGAATTTGCCAAACAAAATCTCGAGTGGCTTGGATGGCATACCTCCTATCTGCCTCAAGCACCTCCCTGCAAACATAATTGTCGATCTGACAATACTTTTCAATAATGCTATTAACCTAAGCTATTTTCCTTCTGCCTGGAAAACAGCCAAGGTTTCATCGATACTCAAGAAAGGTAAAAACCCCACAGACCCGTCCAGTTATAGACCGATTAGTTTAACTCCTAGCATTAGGAAGGTGTTTGAGGCCATTATTAATGACGAAATCATGTCTTTCTGCAACAATAACGATATAATACCAGCTCATCAGTTCGGCTTTAGGCACCATCATTCTACTACGCATGCAGTTCATAAATTATTATCAGACTTGAACAATACGGTCGGCCGTAGCCACCTGACAGCAGCCGCGTTATTAGATATAGAGAAAGCACTCGAGTCTGTGTGGATTGATGGGCTGATTTATAAGCTTGAGAATAAAGGGTTTCCCAAACGGTTAATTTTCCTTATTTGGGATATGGTTAAAGGGAAATCCTTCCACACTTGTAACGGTTTCAACTTGTCCACGTCCAAGTTCCTTGTTAGGGAGGGGCTGCAACAGGGTACAGAGAACTCGCCGATTCTTTTTAATATATTTTTAAGGGGGGAAGCCACTGTGAACAATTTTTTTTTCCTATTTTTTTTTGCATTTTCTTAATGCTTGGGGTTTCAAGATTATACCTGCACAGTTTCAAAGTGGATTTCGAAAAATTCTCGGAGCTACGGCAGGTTTTGTATGGGTAGTACAGCGCTCGGATCCGAGTGCCCGCGCGGGTGGCTTGGAGTCGATCGCCCGGACAGTTTATGTCCAAGAATCCAAATGTAATAAGAGGGATTATATGTTTATATATTGTTTATATGTATACTTCTGCTATCTTTGAGTTGCAAAGTGTTTTATTTTCATCTAGCAATTTCTAAAAGAATGTCCCGGCTGGAAATGTCAGAGTTTATTGTAAAGGGTCCGAGTCTTGCTTTCCTTGCGCCCGATAGCCCCCGGGGTGTTGGAAATTTCCCGGATAATAAAGGCAATAAATACGCGATGCGCGAGGGGGTGGGAAATTCCCTAATTACTGGAATTGGGAAAAACGCGGTTTATTGTTTTACTATCCGTCCGCTTCCGCGAAGTAGGGATTCTACCGCTCAATCAGTCAGAAAGAAATACCAGTAAGAGTCAGAACAAATTCTCAGTAAGCATTAGTTAAAGCAAGGTGAAATATGGATCGTAAAGGCATACGAAACCAGAAACATGCATCGGATGGCAAGGAAGGAATCGGCCTCCAAATCGGTTTGAAATGGAGAATAGTGTTAAGAATAGGAGTACATCTGCAAAGAAGTTGAAAGCATGTCATACCGACGTGATTATTGATCAGTCAATTAGTTATAGAATATTGAACATTTTTACTTTTTTTTCCGCTGTATGTGAACATGTGAACTGTAAAACGTGCGGAGGTGACATTAAGTTCGAGGAATCAAGCATACGTGGACTTGGATTCAAATTGGGTTTAATGTGTGCAAATTGTGACGCTAAATATATCGATTCGTGTCCATTAATTCATAATGCTTACGAAATAAATACCAGATTTATATTCGCGATGCGTCTATTGGGAGTTGGCCTTCAAGAAGCTGTATAGTTTTGTGCTTTTATGGATTTACCACGACCTGTATTCCATTCGTTTTATGATAGTGTCGTTAAGCGTATTCGCAATGCAGCGAAAACCGTGTGCGATTACTCGCTATATAGAAGTGGGAAAGAGGAAATGGAAAAAACTGCAGAAGCAGAAAATGTTGCAGAACCGACAGGACTTACTCTTTCCGGCGACGGAAGTTGGAAAAAAAGAGGATTCAGTTCGCTCTTCGGAATAGCGAGTCTTATTGGGTATTATACAAATAAAGTTCTCGACGTGATTATAAAATCCTCTTACTGCAGAGCATGTGTTTATTGGGAGAAGAAAAACAATAGTGCAGAATATGAAGAATGGTTAGAGTCGCACGAAGCAGAGTGCTCTGCAAACCATAAAGGCTCCGCAGGTGAAATGGAAGTGGACGGAATTTGCGATATGTTTAAAAGATCTGAGGCGCTTCACAATAAATATATAAACTACATTGGAGATGGCGACAGTCGGACATACAAAGGAATTATAGAATCGTGCGATTCAAATGTAAAAAAGAAAGAATGCATCAATCATGTGCAGAAAAGAATGGGCGCAAGACTTCGTGTGTGCAAGAAAAATAATAAAGGGCTCGGGGGCAGAGGTAAGCTTACAGGAAAACTCATAGACGAGTTAAGTGCTTACTATGGGCTAGCAATTCGTAGAAATGCCAATTCTGTGGATGATATGTATAAAGCAGTGTGGGCCACTTTATACCATAAGACCTCAACAGATAAATCGCCGAAACATCACTACTGCCCGGAGGGCGCGGATTCTTGGTGCACGTGGCAGAAATCCAAGGCCAACAATAATTTGGATCAATATATACATAAGACGCCATTGCAACAGGATGTTGTTGTTGCCATCACCCCTATTTATGAAGACTTAAGTGACAAAGAACTATTAAAAAAATGTTTAGGTGGATTCACTCAGAATAATAACGAGAGCTTCAACGCTCTCGTTTGGAAGTTCGTACCTAAAACACTATCAAGTGAGGCCGTCATAGTACATTTAGCTGCTTATTTGGCCATAATTCTCTTCAATGATGGTCATACTGGTCTCCTACGGATATTGGAACATCTGAATGTTAAAATTGGACCAACAGCCGCTGCGTACCGAGACAAGCAGGACGCGTTACGTATATCTGCTGCCGACCGAAAAGCGCAAGCAGCGACATATGAAGGTCGATTACGACGAAGATGTGGCTTAAACAAGGAGGAAGACAATGCAGCTGATTTACATGATCTATTTTATGGCCCTGGAGTGGATGCACTTTAGTAAATTGAAAAATTCCGATGTTACTTCCCAAATAACTGCTGTCAAGACTTTAAACGCGATTATCTCGAAACATTTTTCAAACTGGATGCATTGATAACTCAGTCAATTTTTATCGGATTCACTTGAAATTTTCGGGGAATATTCGTAATACAATTATCTTCAGTTGCACGTACCAGTTTTTTGATCGAATAATTCATTCAACAGTAACATTGAAAAACATGTTGATTTTTTATACTTTTTGGTCAAGATTTCTTCTTAAGTCCGCCATTTCTTCAAAAATGAATATTTTTTTAAATCCATACATGCAACTGAAGCTATTGAAATATATTTTAAGAAACCGTTCGAAATTTTAAATTCGGATCAATTGTTGGAAAGTTATACGTGCATCCGTTTTGTATTTTTTTTGTGCAGATCCTAACGTTATCGTATGCTGTAGCCATACTACCGAAAAAATTTTCAATCTCAAAGCATAAAATATTAGTTAAAGATATGTATTTTCAGTTGGTAATAAAGATTTTTCGTAGAATGTTACATTTCATTATAAAAGAATGTCTTGAAAATAGCCTTTATTTTCGACCGTCACAGTGGCTTCCCCCCTTAAGTGATCTCCCTAGACTTTTTGAATTTAATAAACCCGGTAAGGCGGGACTTTTGGCGTATGCTGATGATGTTGTGATTTATGTCTCTGGGAACAAAGTAGCGCCCATACAGAACGATCTGGACACTGCGGTGGATAAAGTCAACCGATACTACATGCCTTGGAATCTACGGTTGAATCCGCTAAAGTGTGAAACTATTCTCTTCAATAAGCCGGTAGACAGTTTGTCGTCCACTACAAAAGCGGGGAGCACGTCGTTCCAGATTTCGGCCACGGTGCCGGGGACCGCGAACAGGGTGCTCATACCTCACAAGAAAGTGGTCAAGTACCTCGGAGTCCAATTGGACTATTTATTACGCGAAAATAAGCATTTTGATGCCCAGCTGGTGAAGGCTAATCGAGCGTTTCTAACAAATACTAGGCTTTTCTATAACAAATATCTATAAAAAAAAAGCAAAAACCATTTTATACATGTTATTGGTCCGTCCAATTATATCGTATGCTGCACCGGTCTCTTGGAATATTAATCACACCTCTATGGAGCGTGCCCGAGCACTTGAACGTAAATGTCTCAGAGCTTGCCGAAGGTTGTACCGCACTCCTGAGTCAGACTGGCAGCACTTTGTTAGAAACCAAGTTCTGTATGATGATGCCAATATCACGAGAATTGATTCGTTCCTAATCAAACTCACGAGGGATTACTTTAGTAATTTACTTAATATTAATAACACAGTTATACAATCTCTAGCATTTCAAGACGTTCCCACCACCACAAAACAATTCTCTACCGGATACCTTACTCCGCAAGCCTTTCTTTATTGTGATTGCATAGGTCCGATTCAGGATGCGGACAATATTCCGCTGATCTTTCACTGGCGTCGAAATAAAGCTGATAAGAGAATTGCTTACACACATGAAGATTTCATAAAGAACCGTGATAAGTTTTTATATTCATTAGCCATTTCCATGGTGGGTCGTATCGACTTTCACCGTTTAAACCACCAAAAATACTGGTGGCTCTCAGAAGATAGTGTTCATATGACGGAGCTGTCTGCCCGCCGTACTTACCTTCGAAACAATTAGAATGTGATCAATAAGACTAATTCATAAGCTTTATTGTAGCTATAATGGGTGTTTATGGCTGTGACCCAGTTCTTATGCTCTTTTGTAAATACTAGTTCTTAAGTTTATTTTTAAGTTTAGAATAGTTTCTTTCTTCTTTATTTATTTATTTTATGAGTCGGCGTAAGATTGAGTAAGGGGTTTTTTTACCCTCCTTCCGGGTCAGTTTTTTCCCCCTTTATATATATTGCCGCAAAATAATGCGGGTATGAAAGTGCAATTGTTTTCTTACAATTTATCGATTAACCAAATAAGTTTTTTACCAAAGAATACTGCCTACTGTACTACTAAGAGTTTCCATTACACTGGAACAATTAGTATTATATTTCATTTACTTTTCTTTCCTTTTCCTATATTGTAAGGCTGTTTTTTCAAATGTTTTTAACCCCTGTTATTACTTATCTACATACGGTACCTGATATTATTAATAAACATCTTTATATAAAAAAAAAATAAAAAAGTGCGTGGATTGCGAATCCGACGGTCCTGTGATCGATTCCCCCATTAGACGAATTTTTTTTTATTGCATCCTTATGGTGCTAGCATCGTGCACGATGCAGGGTGATAATTATCATACATGCAGGAAAAACACAAATAAAAATAATAACCAATAACAATAAAAATTCTTTTTATTTTTTTAGATAATGGTTTGAAAAAGATACTATTAGTATAGTATTGAATTTTTTTTCAATTAATAACAATTTCGATACAGTATTCCTTTATAGTATTTTATATTCGCTACGGTCCCAAATAGATTCCGTCGAAATGCAGATAGCAGGATTGATGTTTATCTTTCACGCGTAGACCAACAAACGTCGCACGCACGATGTTTATGCATCGGTATTCTCGAAGACAGTCCAAGATGCATAGCTAGCCGTATAACAGAGTTTAGTTAGTTTCAAGCAGTCGAACGAACCGATACAGTATTTAATTTTTCTCATTCGATCTTCATTCAAAGTGAATTTACTTTTTAAGTGAAAAAATTGTGCAAAAATGCAGGAAGTTACCGATGCATTATACTATGCAATGGATTTGTTGCGTTCACAAGCAGTTATTACTAACGAAAAAAGTAAAAAATCATCGAACCGTTCAAAAGTAATGGGAAAAAAATAGCAGAAGTTCTCATTTCGATTATATCCGATTATGAATTGGTCACTGACGAAGAATTGGTCCCGGAACACGAATTAAATTATATTCCAGGTGAAAAACACGAGGAACATGTTGGCACAAGGCAGTGATGAAATAACATCTCCTGAAGAATCACGATCTCGATCACCATCTCCCCAGGAGCCAGTACCAATAAGTAAAGTGCCCTTCGAAATGAGGAAAAAAGTGGTTGCGTTAGCAGAATTACATCCCACGTGGTCGATACCTACATTACGAAGTAAGACAACAAAGGCTCTGTCTAATAAACGGCAACTGATACGATGGACGGATCAAGTCAAGAAAGCTGGAAGCCGAATTGACAAATACGAATCTATTAATTCATGGGTGTACGACAGATTTGTTGAAGCGCGTGCAGCAAAACATCTCGTTACCACACGAACACTACAACAGTGGGCCATGGCAGCAGCATTTCAATTTATATCACCCGACTTTTCATTTATGGCATCCAAACATTGGGTAACAAGATTTAAAAAAGAACACAGAATAAGATATAGGCATGTTACAAAATATTAAAGCAATAGTGACCGTGACTCTTTCGAAAATACCTCCAAAGCAGCAAAACTTTTCCAAGAGCAAACATCAGACATTATTAAAAAAATATGATCCAGATTTTGTAATTAATACAGATCAAACCGGTTGCGAATATCGTATAAACATACATCGAACATTATCACACAAAGGCGAAAAATCAACGGAAGTCCAAATTAAAGACATAAATAAAGCAACGCATTCCTATACTGCACAGTATTCTATAACAGCATCCAGGAAACTGCTACCAAAAGTGTTTATATGCCTGCAAGAAAAAAATGGAACGTTTGGACCAAAGGTTGTGAAAGAAGTCCAACGGTTAAGCACCGAATTTAATAATGTTTACATAGCCGCCACAAAATCGGGTAAATTGCAGAAAGACACCTATGAATTGTTTTTAGACCACATAATTCATCCATATGTGAACAATAACAAATTTTTAATGATTGTTGATTCTTGGGGAGGTCAAACAAGCCCTGCAATATACGACCAAAAATTTATTGACGAAAATAATTTATCCACGTGTACATTAAAAATCATACCACCAAAATGCACTCCACTTTGCCAACCCTGTGATGTATACTTCTATAGACAAATCAAAAACTACATAGCACGATTCCAAAACTACTATGAACTTTTCACAACCGGTCGCGACATTACAACAAGATCTGATTGCATTAAAATTCATGCACTTGTACATCAACAATTACAAGCACCGATTTATTAAAAAATAATTAGATACGCATGGTTTGCATCCAAATTAACTTCCTCAAGGGAAATATTTCTTAATGCAAACCAAGTTGCTTTTCCGGACGCAGTAAAAACTAAAAAATGTCAGTGCACGAAACAAACTTTTATTATGTGTTCATGGTGTCGGGCTGTTTTATGCTTTTCCTGCATGTATGATAATTATCACCCTGCATCGTGCACGATGCTAGCACCATAAAAATGCAATAAAAAAAATTCGTCTAATGGGGGAATCGATCACAGGACCGTCGGATTCGCAATCCACGCACCAATCCACTTCGCTGCCGCAGCTTCTGTAAAAAGCTTTATATATATAGTATGTAGAGAGGTACGTGACTTTAATTGTTAATATCTTTAAAACCGCCAAGTAACTACGGCTAATATTCCATATATATCATTAGGGACCTGCATGCTATCATCTTACAAAAGCTCGTTAAAATCCAAGCCGACCACTTGGGGTCCTTCCCTCGTCAGGCCTTCCCAAGTAGGGGAAATCTGCTCCTGGAACACATGTTTCGGTTCTCCCTCCAACACTCCCTCTCTCAGAGGAGACTGTAACGCCGCTAGGAAGCAGAGAGAGAGGACAGTAGGATTCGTCCCACCTTAGCTGAAGGCGCAGCGTTGGAAGGAGAACCGAAACGTGTGTTCCAGGAGCAGATTTCCCTTACTTCGGAAGGCCTGGTCTAACTGACGACTCCCGAGATGCCGGGGCTCCTCCGCCTTGCGGCCACGCTGAACGGCCCCCTCCACACCTACTAAACATTGACGATCGCAGTCGAATTCGTCCGTCCCTACACAGACATAAATACATTCGTTTGCTATGGCCGGCCACGGCCATACGTTTACATATAATTATAATTAATACGACAATACGAACTGATATATACTTACTTTTACTCGTCTCTGTGAATGTGAACGTGCACATTGAGGCCGCGTCATGTTATTGACAAGGGATGGTATATCCACATCAATTTTTGTTATGGCTATCCTTAACAGCGAAGATAATGAATGGTCCGCTAATCTTGACCGATATTTACTTTTTATATTTTTCATAACGGAAAACGCACTTTCGCATCTGTATGTAGAACCAAACATTGATGAACGAATGGATCTGCTTGCAAATTACACAATGCAACTCGATAATACATTTCTTGGTCTTCGCTGTTAAGGAGATATCAGTTCGTATTGTCGTATTAATTATAATTATATGTAAACGTATGGCCGTGGCCGGCCGTAGTAATCGAATGTATTTATGTCTGTGTAGGGACAAACGAATTCGACTGCGATCGTCAGCGTGGCCGCAAGGCGGAGAAGCCCCCGGCATCTCGTGAGTCGTCAGTTAGACAACCCTGCTCTATAGTATGTTTATTACTAAAACATGTGTAAAAGTTGAACTTAATCAGTTAATATCTTCTGTTCTGTCCAGAGGCTCAAAATATCAAAACTTTACCGAAATAATTGAGAAATACCGAACTGTCTAAAAGCAACTTATTCCAAAACGATATTTATGACAAAACGATTCATAAGGACAAACTGCCGCAAAATATCCATCTCATGTCGTACCAGCCTCCAAGAATGTAGGAAAGGTTGAGGTTAAGAGAAATTTGTAAAGAAAAAAAGGAAAAATTTCTCTACTCTCGGCCGAGAAAGTATTCAGTATTTTTTTTACAACTCTTCGCCCGCTTCTGTTTGATTTAGTGTTGCTGGAAAGCGACTCAGAACTCACCATGTGAAGGTGGTTGCATCTCGAGTACCACCCCCCTACCCATTACCCAACCAACCACCCATGCAGAACTAAAAAATTATGTCTTAAGTATTTTTATGAAATCTGCTTTTGTATTGAATACTGGGAGTTCAGCTCTTGCCTCCAGTGTGGCTCGAATACAGCCATCTCTTGCAACTTCTCCACATACCTTTGAAGATGCCTCCGTGACTAGCTTTACGGTTCGCTCTACTGCTTGAGTGTGAGATGGGAACTTATAGTAGTCCCACTCAATTGGTATAGGACTCGCTAGTGAGCTCTGCAGCTCATCAGAAGTTACATGAGATAGAACAGGAGGTGCGAAGACCTTGCAAGAAGACCAATCTATTATGTAGACATAGTTATTTGCCTGAAAATCCAATGGAGGCACACAGAACGTGCATATAGGGCTAGAATCAACTGCAGTGGCTCTGGCTTCTATAATTTTTCTAACGGCAGTTTTACGAATATCTGCTCTTTCGTCTGCCAGCATACAAAGCAGCAGATTCTCTGGAGCAGCAAAGAACGCATTTCTTGAAATAACACGATCTACGACAACCAAATATTTTTTGGGCAAGTATCTCGTCGACGTTATGAAAGAGAAAATGTGTTTCCCGCCATCCTTAATAGATTGCTGAGTTTTAATTCGAAACCAGAAGGGAGCGTAAACTTTTATTGATTCTTGATTGACATATTAACCTCAGAATTCGATTGGCTGTTGTAAGCCAACGAGACATATTAAGTGGTCCAGGGTTACGATTTGCGAAATCAGGAGTGCATATGCCTGACTTTAAAGTCTGGACACAAAGAAAGAGGTATTGCTTATCCTTGCTCAGCGTGTCCAGATTAACAATCGGCAAGTCACAGGTATTATTATATTTTTAATCAAACCCAGTGCACGTTTCTCACAATCAGGCAGCATTTTTCCAATAGGACCAGAGTATGAACTCGGCCCGGTCGTGCAACAATCAACTTTCTGAAACAAGTGAGTAGGTATACTATGAGAGTTCTGATCCCTAGGGCGAGGGGGTGCGGTGGTGCGAGGGGGGTACCGCGCGGGCGAGGGGAGGGTGGAGGGGGTACCACGCTCTTCGACGAGATGGGTGAGGGGGATGACGTCACAGGGGGGGGATTTCAAAATTTTCAAAATGGCGTCGCGCGCATTTCGTATTGGCGCCACCTACCGGGTGTTTAAGATACTTTGAGTCCGCGTCGGTATTTGGGGTCCGTGTTGGTATTTGGGGCCCGTGTCGGTAAATTTCCTACGTTTTTCATACATTTCGTATTGGCGCCACCTGGTGGATGTTGGATTTTTAAGATACTTTGGGCCCGCGTTGGTATTTGGGGCCCGCGTCGATAAATTTCCTAGGTTTTTCATACATTTCGTATTGGCGCCACCTGGCGGATGTTGGATTTTTAAGATAGTTTGGGTCCGCGTTGGTATTTGGGGTCCGTATCGGTAAATTTCCTAGGTTTTTTCATACATTTCGTATTGACGCCACCTGGTGGATGTTTAAGGTACTTTGGGCACGCGTCGCCGCCGCGCAATCTCCTTACGCGTGCGGGGATCGGTGAAATTCGCGTCTTCGACGATGATTTCTGAGAAAGAGGGTGGACCAGGAGAAAAGATTTTTTTCTCAGGAAATATTTGAATCGTGGGACCTATACAGCACACGTGCAATGATGTAAACATACAACGATAATTATTGTAAATCAATCATCGCGATAGCCCATGGAATAAACACGACATTGCACCGTTCCATGCCGCGCACCTGGTGGATGTTGGATGTTTAAGATACTTTGGGTCCGCGTTGGTATTTGGGCCCACCTTGGTAAATTTTTTAGGTATTCCATACATTTCGTATTGGCGACACCTGTCGGATGTTTAACCCTCTGTTGTCACATCTACTTTTTCGAACGCCGTTGTCACACTGGGTCAATTTGACCCTGTCAATTTTTAATCAGTTGTTATTTAAAAACTATTTGTTAAATTAAGTTTCAAAAATTCTGGGATGAAGTTTGAATATTGTAGAATATATGTCCATTGTTGAAAGTTGACACTTAATGTGTGATCATGTTTAAAAAAAATTAAAACAATAAGAGTTCCGACAAAAAGACTTTTGCTTAAAAATCATAACTTTTTTAATTTTTAATATTTTTAGGAAAAAATTTACAGTTATACTTTTGGGATATGCTGCATTGATAAAAAAAATAGTCCTATATCGGAGCATTCAAAAAGGTATTTATTGTGCAAACTGAATGGTGGCATCATTTGGGTTGAAAAACTCTTGCATTTGTATAGGAATTTTTTTTTATTATTATTCCAAGAATATAAAATTTAATTTCAGCAATAACAATGTATGTTAAATTAAAAATAAGTCTATTACAGACTGCCACAGTCATTACATATATACCTAAGTACAAGTTATCTTTAATTTCGACCGTCTATTTAAACAATTTATGATATCGGCGCACATATTCGGTCATATAACAAATATTAAAAATTAATTCAACGCTATTTTGCGAATATAATGTTGTGAGTTTATTTCCAACGTTTCGGTCAAAATTCTGACCATCTTCAAGGAAAGTTAATAAAATCAAAAAATATATTGCGTGTGCTGTTGAAGTTAGTCACTACCGTTTAAAATGAAACGTGGGACTCGTGAGCCGGTTTACTGGTGACTGAGGTAAACAATAGACAAACCAAGAGCATGTAGAAGGTGAACTAAGATATGGTCAGAAGAGACCGTTAAAAATTATGAATACTATAAACTCTCCAAATTTTACTGCCTTGAAAACTAACATTTTTACTAATGTAGTAAATTATACATACACTAATAGGTGTTGAACAGCACTAATTACATACCATTAAAAAGATATGTAAAGCCGTCAGATCATAGACATTAAATTAGAGAGATTCAATGGAGAAATACATCATAAGACATTACTTCCTCAGTAATGTTGCGTAGTAATTTTGTATTTTAGGAGTTTCATACCTAAGATTTACGCTCGGCTGTTTAATCATATGCAAAGTCTCCAAAAGAATCCTCTGGTTCAAGTTAACTTCTCTATCAACCACTTTAACGCTGTCAAAGTCAAATCTATGATGAATGCTTCATCATATGAAAATCTAAGTGAATGCTTAGTTAAAGCAGTATGTTGGAGGGGAGACGAAAAGATATTTCTTTTGTGTTCATAAATGCGTCTTTCTAAAAGTCTAGCAGTTTGTCCAATGTAAACCTCGTTACAACCCATGCAAGGAATTGAATATACAATGTTTGAGTTTTTACATAACGGTATTTTATCTTTTATCAAAAGAGTGAAATACGTTACGCGTGCATAAGTATCACGGGACATGAACTCTTTCGTGAAATCGTACGAATCGTTGCGGGATATGATTCCACGGCTGCGTACCGAAGAACAGTGCTATGAATGGTTAATATCATGTGGCGAGTACTTGCACCTCATCCACGAGCATTTTAAGACCCGAAAAGTATCGGAATCGGAACAACAACGTTCGACATTACTTACGAGTAGTTTTGAAATAGTGCGAACGTGTGTTCGAAACAAAATAGCGTGCATAGTCGCTGAACTGGACGCGCGAGACGCATTGCTCGCGTCATCGTCTTCCGATAACGATAGCGATGGTGAGGAAAACCATTTATGGACGTTGCTGCAGTTGGATGACGAATCACTAACGATCGAGAGACATAAGATCCGCGACGTGTTAAGTGTACCAACATTATCCGAGTCGTCATGCATCAGCATCTTTCAACATGGATATATGCAATTGTCACGCGAACATCGTCAAGTGTTACGTTATATCGCGCGATACAGTACTGTGTGTAAATGCACATTACATTGCATCGTTGCTGATAAGGACGTGTACCTTAAGCGTACGAAGTACATTACCGCGATCGTGTGTACGCCGTTGACGCTTCTACATGACATTGAGAACGGAATGGTCGAAGTACTGAAAGTACTGAGTCCTGATACAACAACAATTCCAGCGAATAGGTTTTTGGGTCGGGAATTGGCCCGATATTTGGATGATCGTACGGGCTTGCCGCTAAACTCGACACTCGTCCTTCTACCGCTGAGTTTTCGATTTCCGGATTGCGAGTATGAGCGTATCACCTGGAAAAGCCGCATCATGAAATCAGGTGAAATCGAGAGTCTCTGGGAAGTTAACTATTTGTGAAGAAGTGAACTCTTTGTGAATAAGTGAATATGGAGGGGTTCATGGACACATACAGGGTTTTGTCCCGGATGTCTAAGCTTTTACGCAGAATTGCGGAATTCCGAGACTGGACTGATCATTGCGACACGTGCCTGCAGCTCATCGACGAGTACCAGTGCAGCGGAGGAGTGTCCGTGGCCGCGAAACAACGCATGGTGTCGCTGATCGCGCGAATAAAGACATTGCGCGTGACCGTGCGGGAACAGTTTTCGCGAGTAGGGTGTGGGGATTCGGCTCGACCGACGGCACCTAAAGTCGTATGGGAAGACGTGGAATCCGCGTTTATTGGACGTATTTCAACCGGCGCTGTCATCAATGTGGGACACGTCGATACGCGTCGATTTTTTAGAGGGTGCTCGACGAACTGTAATCTCGCGCGTTACGGACGCTATCACGACGCATAAGAGCGTGTCCGTGAATACAAACTTGAACGCGGAGTTTATCTTGGGTGAAAATACGGACATGAAAAGTTTCGGTACGCGAAATCGTGTACTGTTAATGACTTCGAACGTGCGCGAGTGGTACTCGAAGTACGTGATCGCTCCCACGCTAGTGATGCTCGAGGAGTTTCAATATCGCGACAGTGGATGGACCCTAAGGGCTGTGCTAAATATTCTAGTGAATATTAATAAGCATAATTCACTTCGAACCGGTTGCGACATACCGCTTCCGCACGCCGTCGTGCTGAAAAAGGCGGTTGTGAACGTAAAGAGCGGGGACAATGCGTGCTTTTAGTGGTCTGTCGTCGCCCGTTTGTATCCTGCTGCTACGAACGTGAGTAGGATCTCATCGTATCCACACTACTCGGAGGTGCTTCGCACGCAGGATATGACTGTTCCCGTGACGTTGGACCAGCTGGCCAAGTTCGAGAGGTTCAACGACGTATCCGAATCGTGTACACGTGGTCGGACGGAAACTGCGTGCCTCTGCGTTTGACTGAGGACAAGAGAGAGAGAGAGAGAGAGAGAGAGAGAGAGAGAGACACGCGAACCTACTACTGATGCAGGATCCCAAGGAGCCTCAACTTTATCATTTCGCATGCATTCGCAGCATGTCGAGACTGATTTCGAAGCAGCTCGGCAATCATAGGCATCAAGTATTCCTTTGCGAAAGGTGAGTAAAATACGGAATATTTCAATCGATGTATTATTTATTCTTATGTTCTATTATTAATGCTATTGTTATCGTTGCAGATGTCTCAATTTCTTCCATTCGTCCGAGCAATTGACCAAGCACAACGTGGACTGCCAGCGTCTGAACAAGTGTGCCGTCGAATTGCCGTTCCTGGATGATAAATGGTTGCAGTTCAAGAACTTCAAAAATAAGGAACGAGCGCCATTCATCGCGTACGCGGACTTCGAATGTATGCTGGAGGACGTCGAGCCTGCGGAGCGGAGTCGTACGTACACGTATCAGCAACACAGAGCGTACAGCGTGGGATACTACGTTCATTGTTCCACCGACGCGTCTCTGTGCCGTTATCGCGCGTATCGTCACGACTTCGTGTGCGTGAAGTGGTTCGTGCAGGAACTACGTGACTTTGCGAACATTGCGTATTCGTGGTTGCGGAACGCGAAACCAATGAACTCGTTGACGAGACAACAACGTCTCAGTTTTGAAAACGCGATTGTGTGTCATGTGTGCGGACAACCCTTCGTCGACAAGGACAAAAAAGTGCGCGACCATTGTCACTCGACGGAGGAGTACGAGAAACCCATTGTATAGTATGTTTGCATGTTGTATGTTTATATGTTTGCATGTTGTATGTTTATATGTTTGCATGTACATATGTATATACGTTTCTTTCTTTTGTTCATGTTATTTATTTATTTATGAATATCTAATATATGTACAGCGTAGAATAGCCAAAATTGTATTTTATACGTGTTAGTATATATGTATATATGTATATATTTTTTCTTACTTTATTAAGATTAATTGTACGCATATACGAGATGAAGAAGGAGAATGTGAATAATTGAATAAATGGGCAATGTATATCCGTCGTCAGGCGGCACAATTTTTGCAATCCTGAACTCAATCCCCTATCTCGGAAGGGGTAGAGATATTATTCTGAAATTTGGTCTATGTAATATAGACCAAATATTTAGAGAAGACACGAAACATCAGCTCTCCACGGCTTCTCGAAAAAATGTTATCCCAATTTAAAAAAACGCAAAAGTTACAATTGTACCTATGCCGCCAGACGAGGGATATATTTATATATATTTATATGTATTTATTTATTTATTTATTTCAGTAACACATAGTGCGTTTATAATCGGGAATCATAGAATATCCTTGTCGCTTATCCACGAGTTCCGCGACGAATCAAATCCAAGCCATTTAACGTACACCTGGTTTCCCTTGCGACGAATAATCTTCTCGACTAGATGGACGTCCGGATTCGCGACCGAATGCAGTTCGTACTCGTAGAATCCACCCGAGATCGGCTCTCCCACGGAATCGCGCAGAATGTACGTCACCGAGTAGGTTAGTTGTACGGTTACGATTTCGAACACCTCGGTCGACCAGTTCGGAGTGTACCCGTTCTCGAAGAGGGTCTTGAACTTGCTCACGCGTACCTTGTCACCGACTTTGAATTTTGCGCGTCGTCGAATACCTTTCGATAAGGAGGGTGAGAGGGGTTCATTCGCGGCGAACGACAAACGCGACGCGGGGGTCACGTCAACGGGTCGGGCGTTGATCGTTCGGTGCTTGCGATGATTGTAGGTGTGTACGAGCGTAGGTAACAGGTCGATCCAACGATAGGACGCGTTCAAGAAGAATTGTTTCCACATGAAGTTTTTTCAGCGTACGATTGAAACGTTCAACGATCGACGCTTTCATCACGCTGTGCGTGGAGTAGTGGTTGATCTCGCGGGTCTTCACACATCGTTGAAACTCCGCGTTGTAAAACTACTTACCAATGTCGGTTTGTAAATTTCGCGGACATCTATCGCTCTGCCGCAATATGATCGTGAACGCGGCAGTCACGTCGTGTCCGCTTTTTGTTTTCACGGGTACGGCCCATGCATAGGGTAATTGTGGGAGAGTTGCCGCACGTTACGCAAAATTGTCACCGTGTTTAAATTTTGCAATGAAAATGTTTTCCAAGGATACATATTATTAGTTCAACATCTTGTGATTCTACTAGCATTAAAGAAAATCAAAATTTTAATATTTGTCACCCTTAAAAAATTGAAACTAAAAACATCCTTTGCTAGGAGAGACGCCGCACATGCGGGAGTGGTGCCGCATTTCGAAATACGTTTAATTTTCGATTTAAACTTGTTAATTCTAACTTTTTATATAAAAAAAAAATAGTAAAAACAAAGTAAAATGAAACATTTTTATTTTATACAATTATAAAATTGGAAAATTAAATGGGTACAGTAGGAACAGATATTATTTCTGCTTTTCGAATTTTTTTTTATATTCAGTTGGCATCTTGAGATTAAAATATAAAAAAATGTGAAAAAAGAGTACATAGTCCACAAATATGTTCATTTAAAAATAAATAATTTGCCTTGAGATACCACGTTAGCTATTTTAAAAAACTTTTTTGGTATTTTAAACATTAGAAACATCATTTAAATCGACTTAGTTTCCGAAACAGTACAGTATCAAAGTGCGGCGTCTATCCGAAATGCCCGGGAGAGGCGCCGCACTTTCGTATTTCGACATGCTATGTCGAAAGTAACCTATTCTGTCAAGGAAATATTCTACATGGTCCCTTTAACGTATTACAAATGTTGTATCAAGAAAAACTATGAATTTTTAGCTACTATATTAGTAAAAATAGACGCGACGTATAACTATTCAGGCAAAGTACGCTAGGCTTACCTCGAAAAACAGCAAAATCTTTAACAATAATACAGGAAACACGCTCTTGCTTGACAAACTAACCCAAATCAACAGCCTTAAACAAATAAAATCGGCAATGATGTGTTTTATTACCGACATACTTGAAATACCGATAGTGCGGCGTCTCTCCGACTGCGGCATCTCTCCTACTTGCTGAACGCATCGATGATCGTTAGTATGTAGTGATAACCTCGATTTTGCTTCGCGTACGGACGCATCTCCACCAAATCGGCCTGCCACAAATCATCACAGTCGCGAATCACGACGCGTCGCCGCGGAAAATTTCGTCTCGCAAGTGCGTGTAATTCGTTCACTACTTGTACTCGCTCCTTGCTCATGCTTCGCGGGTGATCGGGGGATGGTCGCGACGTTCCAAGGACGTTAGAAGTAATATGAGTTCCTCGAATGCTCGCAACACGCAATCGATGCACGTTTTTCGCGGACCACACGTACTTGCTGAACATATCGAAAATCACGATTTGATGTTGACGTTGACGGCGTTGGCGTTGACGTTGATGTTGTTGGTGGTGTCGATGTTGTTGTTGATGTTGTTGTTGTCGTCGATGTTGTTATCAATGTTGTTGCTGATGGTGTTAGGAGGAATATAGGTAAACAATGTTGTTGTTGATGTTGTTGTTGTCGTCGATGTTGTTATCAATGTTGTTGCTGATGGTGTTAGGAGGAATATAGGTAAACAATGTTGTTGTTGATGTTGTTGTTGTCGTCGATGTTGTTATCAATGTTGTTGCTGATGGTGTTAGGAGGAATATAGGTAAACAATTGCGGGTTAGTTCCAAGGAAACTACAAATTTTTGACGCCGGGCTAGGTTATACAAAATTTTCAGACCTATTTTTACTAATATAGTAGCTAAAAATTCATAGTTTTTCTTGATACAACATTTGTAATACGTTAAAGGGACCATGTAGAATATTTCCTTGACAGAATAGGTTACTTTCGACATAGCATGTCGAAATACGAAAGTGCGGCGCCTCTCCCGGGCATTTCGGATAGACGCCGCACTTTGATACTGTACTGTTTCGGAAACTAAGTCGATTTAAATGATGTTTCTAATGTTTAAAATACCAAAAAAGTTTTTTAAAATAGCTAACGTGGTATCTCAAGGCAAATTATTTATTTTTAAATGAACATATTTGTGGACTATGTACTCTTTTTTCACATTTTTTTATATTTTAATCTCAAGATGCCAACTGAATATAAAAAAAAATTCGAAAAGCAGAAATAATATCTGTTCCTACTGTACCCATTTAATTTTCCAATTTTATAATTGTATAAAATAAAAATGTTTCATTTTACTTTGTTTTTACTATTTTTTTTTTATATAAAAAGTTAGAATTAACAAGTTTAAATCGAAAATTAAACGTATTTCGAAATGCGGCACCACTCCCGCATGTGCGGCGTCTCTCCTAGCAAAGGATGTTTTTAGTTTCAATTTTTTAAGGGTGACAAATATTAAAATTTTGATTTTCTTTAATGCTAGTAGAATCACAAGATGTTGAACTAATAATATGTATCCTTGGAAAACATTTTCATTGCAAAATTTAAACACGGTGACAATTTTGCGTAACGTGCGGCAACTCTCCCACAATTACCCTATGCATGGGCCGTACCCGTGAAAACAAAAAGCGGACACGACGTGACTGCCGCGTTCACGATCATATTGCGGCAGAGCGATAGATGTCCGCGAAATTTACAAACCGACATTGGTAAGTAGTTTTACAACGCGGAGTTTCAACGATGTGTGAAGACCCGCGAGATCAACCACTACTCCACGCACAGCGTGATGAAAGCGTCGATCGTTGAACGTTTCAATCGTACGCTGAAAAAACTTCATGTGGAAACAATTCTTCTTGAACGCGTCCTATCGTTGGATCGACCTGTTACCTACGCTCGTACACACCTACAATCATCGCAAGCACCGAACGATCAACGCCCGACCCGTTGACGTGACCCCCGCGTCGCGTTTGTCGTTCGCCGCGAATGAACCCCTCTCACCCTCCTTATCGAAAGGTATTCGACGACGCGCAAAATTCAAAGTCGGTGACAAGGTACGCGTGAGCAAGTTCAAGACCCTCTTCGAGAACGGGTACACTCCGAACTGGTCGACCGAGGTGTTCGAAATCGTAACCGTACAACTAACCTACTCGGTGACGTACATTCTGCGCGATTCCGTGGGAGAGCCGATCTCGGGTGGATTCTACGAGTACGAACTGCATTCGGTCGCGAATCCGGACGTCCATCTAGTCGAGAAGATTATTCGTCGCAAGGGAAACCAGGTGTACGTTAAATGGCTTGGATTTGATTCGTCGCGGAACTCGTGGATAAGCGACAAGGATATTCTATGATTCCCGATTATAAACGCACTATGTGTTACTGAAATAAATAAATAAATAAATACATATAAATATATATAAATATATCCCTCGTCTGGCGGCATAGGTACAATTGTAACTTTTGCGTTTTTTTAAATTGGGATAACATTTTTTCGAGAAGCCGTGGAGAGCTGATGTTTCGTGTCTTCTCTAAATATTTGGTCTATATTACATAGACCAAATTTCAGAATAATATCTCTACCCCTTCCGAGATAGGGGATTGAGTTCAGGATTGCAAAAATTGTGCCGCCTGACGACGGATATACATTGCCCATTTATTCAATTATTCACATTCTCCTTCTTCATCTCGTATATGCGTACAATTAATCTTAATAAAGTAAGAAAAAATATATACATATATACATATATACTAACACGTATAAAATACAATTTTGGCTATTCTACGCTGTACATATATTAGATATTCATAAATAAATAAATAACATGAACAAAAGAAAGAAACGTATATACATATGTACATGCAAACATATAAACATACAACATGCAAACATATAAACATACAACATGCAAACATACTATACAATGGGTTTCTCGTACTCCTCCGTCGAGTGACAATGGTCGCGCACTTTTTTGTCCTTGTCGACGAAGGGTTGTTCGCACACATGACACACAATCGCGTTTTCAAAACTGAGACGTTGTTGTCTCGTCAACGAGTTCATTGGTTTCGCGTTCCGCAACCACGAATACGCAATGTTCGCAAAGTCACGTAGTTCCTGCACGAACCACTTCACGCACACGAAGTCGTGACGATACGCGCGATAACGGCACAGAGACGCGTCGGTGGAACAATGAACGTAGTATCCCACGCTGTACGCTCTGTGTTGCTGATACGTGTACGTACGACTCCGCTCCGCAGGCTCGACGTCCTCCAGCATACATTCGAAGTCCGCGTACGCGATGAATGGCGCTCGTTCCTTATTTTTGAAGTTCTTGAACTGCAACCATTTATCATCCAGGAACGGCAATTCGACGGCACACTTGTTCAGACGCTGGCAGTCCACGTTGTGCTTGGTCAATTGCTCGGACGAATGGAAGAAATTGAGACATCTGCAACGATAACAATAGCATTAATAATAGAACATAAGAATAAATAATACATCGATTGAAATATTCCGTATTTTACTCACCTTTCGCAAAGGAATACTTGATGCCTATGATTGCCGAGCTGCTTCGAAATCAGTCTCGACATGCTGCGAATGCATGCGAAATGATAAAGTTGAGGCTCCTTGGGATCCTGCATCAGTAGTAGGTTCGCGTGTCTCTCTCTCTCTCTCTCTCTCTCTCTCTCTCTTGTCCTCAGTCAAACGCAGAGGCACGCAGTTTCCGTCCGACCACGTGTACACGATTCGGATACGTCGTTGAACCTCTCGAACTTGGCCAGCTGGTCCAACGTCACGGGAACAGTCATATCCTGCGTGCGAAGCACCTCCGAGTAGTGTGGATACGATGAGATCCTACTCACGTTCGTAGCAGCAGGATACAAACGGGCGACGACAGACCACTAAAAGCACGCATTGTCCCCGCTCTTTACGTTCACAACCGCCTTTTTCAGCACGACGGCGTGCGGAAGCGGTATGTCGCAACCGGCTCGAAGTGAATTATGCTTATTAATATTCACTAGAATATTTAGCACAGCCCTTAGGGTCCATCCACTGTCGCGATATTGAAACTCCTCGAGCATCACTAGCGTGGGAGCGATCACGTACTTCGAGTACCACTCGCGCACGTTCGAAGTCATTAAAAGTACACGATTTCGCGTACCGAAACTTTTCATGTCCGTATTTTCACCCAAGATAAACTCCGCGTTCAAGTTTGTATTCACGGACACGCTCTTATGCGTCGTGATAGCGTCCGTAACGCGCGAGATTACAGTTCGTCGAGCACCCTCTAAAAAATCGACGCGTATCGACGTGTCCCACATTGATGACAGCGCCGGTTGAAATACGTCCAATAAACGCGGATTCCACGTCTTCCCATACGACTTTAGGTGCCGTCGGTCGAGCCGAATCCCCACACCCTACTCGCGAAAACTGTTCCCGCACGGTCACGCGCAATGTCTTTATTCGCGCGATCAGCGACACCATGCGTTGTTTCGCGGCCACGGACACTCCTCCGCTGCACTGGTACTCGTCGATGAGCTGCAGGCACGTGTCGCAATGATCAGTCCAGTCTCGGAATTCCGCAATTCTGCGTAAAAGCTTAGACATCCGGGACAAAACCCTGTATGTGTCCATGAACCCCTCCATATTCACTTATTCACAAAGAGTTCACTTCTTCACAAATAGTTAACTTCCCAGAGACTCTCGATTTCACCTGATTTCATGATGCGGCTTTTCCAGGTGATACGCTCATACTCGCAATCCGGAAATCGAAAACTCAGCGGTAGAAGGACGAGTGTCGAGTTTAGCGGCAAGCCCGTACGATCATCCAAATATCGGGCCAATTCCCGACCCAAAAACCTATTCGCTGGAATTGTTGTTGTATCAGGACTCAGTACTTTCAGTACTTCGACCATTCCGTTCTCAATGTCATGTAGAAGCGTCAACGGCGTACACACGATCGCGGTAATGTACTTCGTACGCTTAAGGTACACGTCCTTATCAGCAACGATGCAATGTAATGTGCATTTACACACAGTACTGTATCGCGCGATATAACGTAACACTTGACGATGTTCGCGTGACAATTGCATATATCCATGTTGAAAGATGCTGATGCATGACGACTCGGATAATGTTGGTACACTTAACACGTCGCGGATCTTATGTCTCTCGATCGTTAGTGATTCGTCATCCAACTGCAGCAACGTCCATAAATGGTTTTCCTCACCATCGCTATCGTTATCGGAAGACGATGACGCGAGCAATGCGTCTCGCGCGTCCAGTTCAGCGACTATGCACGCTATTTTGTTTCGAACACACGTTCGCACTATTTCAAAACTACTCGTAAGTAATGTCGAACGTTGTTGTTCCGATTCCGATACTTTTCGGGTCTTAAAATGCTCGTGGATGAGGTGCAAGTACTCGCCACATGATATTAACCATTCATAGCACTGTTCTTCGGTACGCAGCCGTGGAATCATATCCCGCAACGATTCGTACGATTTCACGAAAGAGTTCATGTCCCGTGATACTTATGCACGCGTAACGTATTTCACTCTTTTGATAAAAGATAAAATACCGTTATGTAAAAACTCAAACATTGTATATTCAATTCCTTGCATGGGTTGTAACGAGGTTTACATTGGACAAACTGCTAGACTTTTAGAAAGACGCATTTATGAACACAAAAGAAATATCTTTTCGTCTCCCCTCCAACATACTGCTTTAACTAAGCATTCACTTAGATTTTCATATGATGAAGCATTCATCATAGATTTGACTTTGACAGCGTTAAAGTGGTTGATAGAGAAGTTAACTTGAACCAGAGGATTCTTTTGGAGACTTTGCATATGATTAAACAGCCGAGCGTAAATCTTAGGTATGAAACTCCTAAAATACAAAATTACTACGCAACATTACTGAGGAAGTAATGTCTTATGATGTATTTCTCCATTGAATCTCTCTAATTTAATGTCTATGATCTGACGGCTTTACATATCTTTTTAATGGTATGTAATTAGTGCTGTTCAACACCTATTAGTGTATGTATAATTTACTACATTAGTAAAAATGTTAGTTTTCAAGGCAGTAAAATTTGGAGAGTTTATAGTATTCATAATTTTTAACGGTCTCTTCTGACCATATCTTAGTTCACCTTCTACATGCTCTTGGTTTGTCTATTGTTTACCTCAGTCACCAGTAAACCGGCTCACGAGTCCCACGTTTCATTTTAAACGGTAGTGACTAACTTCAACAGCACACGCAATATATTTTTTGATTTTATTAACTTTCCTTGAAGATGGTCAGAATTTTGACCGAAACGTTGGAAATAAACTCACAACATTATATTCGCAAAATAGCGTTGAATTAATTTTTAATATTTGTTATATGACCGAATATGTGCGCCGATATCATAAATTGTTTAAATAGACGGTCGAAATTAAAGATAACTTGTACTTAGGTATATATGTAATGACTGTGGCAGTCTGTAATAGACTTATTTTTAATTTAACATACATTGTTATTGCTGAAATTAAATTTTATATTCTTGGAATAATAATAAAAAAAAATTCCTATACAAATGCAAGAGTTTTTCAACCCAAATGATGCCACCATTCAGTTTGCACAATAAATACCTTTTTGAATGCTCCGATATAGGACTATTTTTTTTATCAATGCAGCATATCCCAAAAGTATAACTGTAAATTTTTTCCTAAAAATATTAAAAATTAAAAAAGTTATGATTTTTAAGCAAAAGTCTTTTTGTCGGAACTCTTATTGTTTTAATTTTTTTTAAACATGATCACACATTAAGTGTCAACTTTCAACAATGGACATATATTCTACAATATTCAAACTTCATCCCAGAATTTTTGAAACTTAATTTAACAAATAGTTTTTAAATAACAACTGATTAAAAATTGACAGGGTCAAATTGACCCAGTGTGACAACGGCGTTCGAAAAAGTAGATGTGACAACAGAGGGTTAAACATCCGACAGGTGTCGCCAATACGAAATGTATGGAATACCTAAAAAATTTACCAAGGTGGGCCCAAATACCAACGCGGACCCAAAGTATCTTAAACATCCAACATCCACCAGGTGCGCGGCATGGAACGGTGCAATGTCGTGTTTATTCCATGGGCTATCGCGATGATTGATTTACAATAATTATCGTTGTATGTTTACATCATTGCACGTGTGCTGTATAGGTCCCACGATTCAAATATTTCCTGAGAAAAAAATCTTTTCTCCTGGTCCACCCTCTTTCTCAGAAATCATCGTCGAAGACGCGAATTTCACCGATCCCCGCACGCGTAAGGAGATTGCGCGGCGGCGACGCGTGCCCAAAGTACCTTAAACATCCACCAGGTGGCGTCAATACGAAATGTATGAAAAAACCTAGGAAATTTACCGATACGGACCCCAAATACCAACGCGGACCCAAACTATCTTAAAAATCCAACATCCGCCAGGTGGCGCCAATACGAAATGTATGAAAAACCTAGGAAATTTATCGACGCGGGCCCCAAATACCAACGCGGGCCCAAAGTATCTTAAAAATCCAACATCCACCAGGTGGCGCCAATACGAAATGTATGAAAAACGTAGGAAATTTACCGACACGGGCCCCAAATACCAACACGGACCCCAAATACCGACGCGGACTCAAAGTATCTTAAACACCCGGTAGGTGGCGCCAATACGAAATGCGCGCGACGCCATTTTGAAAATTTTGAAATCCCCCCCCTGTGACGTCATCCCCCTCACCCATCTCGTCGAAGAGCGTGGTACCCCCTCCACCCTCCCCTCGCCCGCGCGGTACCCCCCTCGCACCACCGCACCCCCTCGCCCTAGGGATCAGAACTCTCATAGTATACCTACTCACTTGTTTCAGAAAGTTGATTGTTGCACGACCGGGCCGAGTTCATACTCTGGTCCTATTGGAAAAATGCTGCCTGATTGTGAGAAACGTGCACTGGGTTTGATTAAAAATATAATAATACCTGTGACTTGCCGATTGTTAATCTGGACACGCTGAGCAAGGATAAGCAATACCTCTTTCTTTGTGTCCAGACTTTAAAGTCAGGCATATGCACTCCTGATTTCGCAAATCGTAACCCTGGACCACTTAATATGTCTCGTTGGCTTACAACAGCCAATCGAATTCTGAGGTTATATATGTCAATCAAGAATCAATAAAAGTTTACGCTCCCTTCTGGTTTCGAATTAAAACTCAGCAATCTATTAAGGATGGCGGGAAACACATTTTCTCTTTCATAACGTCGACGAGATACTTGCCCAAAAAATATTTGGTTGTCGTAGATCGTGTTATTTCAAGAAATGCGTTCTTTGCTGCTCCAGAGAATCTGCTGCTTTGTATGCTGGCAGACGAAAGAGCAGATATTCGTAAAACTGCCGTTAGAAAAATTATAGAAGCCAGAGCCACTGCAGTTGATTCTAGCCCTATATGCACGTTCTGTGTGCCTCCATTGGATTTTCAGGCAAATAACTATGTCTACATAATAGATTGGTCTTCTTGCAAGGTCTTCGCACCTCCTGTTCTATCTCATGTAACTTCTGATGAGCTGCAGAGCTCACTAGCGAGTCCTATACCAATTGAGTGGGACTACTATAAGTTCCCATCTCACACTCAAGCAGTAGAGCGAACCGTAAAGCTAGTCACGGAGGCATCTTCAAAGGTATGTGGAGAAGTTGCAAGAGATGGCTGTATTCGAGCCACACTGGAGGCAAGAGCTGAACTCCCAGTATTCAATACAAAAGCAGATTTCATAAAAATACTTAAGACATAATTGTTTAGTTCTTCATGGGTGGTTGGTTGGGTAATGGGTAGGGGGGTGGTACTCGAGATGCAACCACCTTCACATGGTGAGTTCTGAGTCGCTTTCCAGCAACACTAAATCAAACAGAAGCGGGCGAAGAGTTGTAAAAAAAATACTGAATACTTTCTCGGCCGAGAGTAGGGAAATTTTTCCTTTTTTTCTTTACAAATTTCTCTTAACCTCAACCTTTCCTACATTCTTGGAAGCTGGTACGACATGAGATGGATATTTTGCGGCAGTTTGTCCTTATGAATCGTTTTGTCATAAATATCGTTTTGGAATAAGTTGCTTTTAGACAGTTCGGTATTTCTCAATTATTTCGGTAAAGTTTTGATATTTTGAGCCTCTGGACAGAACAGAAGATATTAACTGATTAAGTTCAACTTTTACACATGTTTTAGTAATGTCGACCCACAACTTTTCCGCACTGGGCTCAATCGTTACAACCACTTTTGGTTTTTTTCGATACACCCTATGATACAGAGTGTATGTGAAAATACGGGGTGTTCAAGGTGTTACATTTTGCCACATTCAATATTGTTTCATAAATGCCGACCCTCAAAGTACACAACTTTCATCGATATAGTGCTCGACACTATTTTTCGCCGATCCGTCACGCGAGAAGTGAAAAGAAATTCATGTAAAGTAAATAGTGTATCATCTGATACATAGATAGCATTGTTGTAAATTATCAGTTATGAGTTAGAGAGAAGAAGGCGTATTGATTCAAATTTAAGAATGAGTAAATAAGTGCCTGTTGAAAGCGACATATTTTTTTTGCCGATAGTTCCCTGTTCAACAGCCGTCTAGACTTGTAACATTCAATACCCGTTTCTTATAGATTTTTGAACGCTGAATACGAATCTGCGAACCGTTTTATCGCCATCGCCCTCAGTTTTTGAGAAATTCGATTTTGAAAAAATGCAAATTTTCAACTTTGTACATTTTTTGAGTTCAAACAGTAATAGTTACACAATTGGTTGTTCCACCAAATTATTCTATGAACCATCCCGAATACGACGATATAAGTTATTATGGCATTATGAACATTTAAATATGTTTAAACAACTATGAAAGGCAAAAGGACACCCGAAATGCACCAATTTTTCAGATATCTTTCAATTTACTTAAAAAACTAAGGGTCTAGGAGAAAATCTGACGGCTCCCCGCGATGCAACAGACATTTTTCCATCCGAAAACATCAACAGCAATCGTAAGTCACGTTTTGTTTTCAATGCAGAAACGAAATAGGCAGTGGTACTCGACGGTGCCGGGCGTATCCATTGCCGCTCAGCGTAACAATAGGCACCGCACGTTTCGTCAAACCATTTCGTTTCTGTATTGAAAACAAAACGGTTTTTTACGATTGCTGTTGATGTTTTTTTTCCATGCATTTTGTATCAAAATTTATATTTTATATTTTCTTTTGTGGGAATATCTGGGTTCTGATCCCTGCTGCGTCGAGTCGGGCACCCAAGCAGAGACGTTTCGGGCCCTCCGCTATAAGTATGTGTTGCCGTTTTGATGACTGCATTTGTTTGGAAAAGGACTCTAAAATAAATCCTACTTGCAGTGGTGGGGGAACACCTACAGGAGTCACTTCACGTTTTTTTTTTTAAAAAAACTTTCCAAAATATATGAAAATAGATAAGGGGTCAGACTAACCCCAGTGCACAGGCCACGGGAAATTTTCAATGCACAGAGTGAAGGTTAAGGGGGGAGACCACTGTCTCGGTCCGAAATGTAAGGGTGTTTTCGGGAATTTATTTTAACCAAACAACGCAAGTAAATCAATTTATTGCTTAGTATAGTTAATAGTGTACATATCAAAGGGTAAGAAAGAAATTTTTTCAATCAAATTCATAAATCCGTTTCCTGTATACTCTTCGTCAAAATTTGCGCTCTGGCAAAAACATGCTAGTCGCGTTGACAGCCCCCAGGCCATATGGTTAATCGAAATTTAAAAAAAAACAATAATATTTAGAAACTAGAAGCCTGCCTCTATTACGTGACGATCGAAAAAGGTAAAAATTGCAAAAAATAACAAAATGGCGGACCACTGAAAAAGTCATGTTTTCGGGGTACAAAATTGAGGAAATGTTGCTAAAAAAAAATAGAAGCAGGTCGAAAATTGAAAATGTCTGATCGCGTAATAACGACGAATTTTTCGTACAATAAATGTCCTTGATCATGCCAATTGGACGTATAGTTTTCTCTGTAGACTGTCAACGCGGTTGAAAAATGTCATTCTGTGGAAAACGCGTTCAATGTTCCGCGTGGCTCAGTCGCGCGTTTGACACCGCTTCACGAAAAACACCATATCTCCATCAATTTTGCGAATTTCTTCATAAAATTTGGAGAGAACATTCTTGAAACACACAACTTTCAGAAAATGTAAAAAAATTCAGATTTGAGACAGTGGTCTCCCCCCTCAAGGTGAGATCAGACGGCGCGTGGCTCGGCGAATTTTGCGTGTGAATCGCCGATCCACGCGCCGTCTGATCGGTCATGGCTCGGCTCGGCCGGGCTCGCCAAGCCGACTTGCCGAGCTAGACGAGCCGAGCCAGCTCGCCAAGCTACGCGCCGCCAGATCGGTCATGGCTTGCCGAGTCGAGCTCGCCAAGCCGACTTGCCGAGCTAGACGAGCCGAGCCAAGCGCCGTATGATCTCACCTTTAAGTACAGGGTGATCCTGGAGCCACTGGACTCAAAGAGATGCCACCTGGCACCCCGTGGGGAGGACAACACTCCCCAGTGCCTCACCAAATTTTATGGCTTTCGACCCTCGAAGGGGTTTGAATACCATTAAAAAGTGAGAAATGTATAGGATTTCCGAATTTCTCATCAGATCTTTGCGAAAACGACGCCAATCGATTCCTTATGTTTCGCGGATGAAACTAACACCAAGAACGACATAATTCGGTCCATAATGAAGGAAATGCCACGAAAAATCGAATTATATCATTTGAAGCTGACTTCGTTAAATATAGTCCGATTTACATGAAATTTAGTATGATTTTCATCGGAAAAACATACAGAATCCATTGGTGTCGCTTCCATATCGATACGATAAAGAATAAAGAATTATTTTATTTCTGAAAAAGGTATGAATCCTCGGCCAACCGCAGCGATTCCAGGTCGGCGACCCGCTGTCGAGGGTGAAAATGTCAAATATTCGCTTCAGCGTATTAAGAAATTCTTTATTCTTTACTGTATCGATATGGAACTGACACCAGTGGATTCCGTATGTTTTTCCAATGAAAATCATACTAAATATCATGTAAATCGTACTATTTTTAACGAAGTCAGCTCCAAATGATATAATTCGATTTTTCATGGCATTTCCTTCATTATGATCCGAATTATGTCGTTCTTGGTGTTAGTTTCATCTGCGAAACATAAGGAATCGATTGGCGTCGTTTTCGTAAAGATCTGATGAGAAATTTGGAAATCCTACACATTTCTCACTTTTTAATGGTATTCAAACCCCTTCGAGGGTTGAAAGACATAAAATTTGGTGAGGCACTGGGGAGTGTTGTCCTCGCCACGGAGTGCCAGGCGGCATCTCTTTGAGTCTAGTGGTTCCAGGATCACCCTGTATACCAAAATTGAGAAAGATATAGAAAGTGAAGTTGATCAGATTGGTTATTATTAGTATAATTGACCAAAAGTATCATCGCGAATTTTGTTTAACAAAAAGAGATGTGGAAGAATGAAAAAAAATAGGGTGGAGAGGGAGGGAAATCATTGTACTTACGTGAAGTACACGTGTCCTTGAGCGTTCGGGGGTGCATTCCAAATGAGGGTCGCGTGTTGTTTTACGTGTGGATCAGCGTGTGTCACGGCACTGCATTCAGGGTGAGTATTCGTGTTCTCCGTTTGGGCCCAGGAACCGATCCAGCTGTTTGTATCGGGGTCACGAGCCTGAAGGAAAAATCCCTTGAAAGTGGAGCCGCTGATGGTTACTAAAAAACCACAAAGATTGGGTTCGTTAGTGGGGAAACCTCAATCTCAAAGGAAACCGCAAAGCAGACTGACTTATAAGGTAATGTGTATGACGACAATGAAAATTTTTTTCCGAACGTCAATTTAGAAAATACTTCTTTTGATAAATACCCACTAGTTGTATGGAAGTTTAGTTAAAAGAAGAGAATCTCACTAGAATCAAAATTTATAGGCATGTAATTTGTACGTGAGACTATAATTATTAACGAATACGTAGGTACCTACTACTTCCAACGACGCCGACGACGTTAGCATTTTCATTTGTTGTAAGTGAAAATATTATTTACTTAAAAATACGGAACTGAAGACTTTGCAGAAAGAAGGGGGCAGCTCCAAATTAACTTTTCGAAAACTAATGAAAACAGTGTTAACAAAATATTTATGGACACATACATATTATTATGTTAAGCAAAAATATATTTTCTCTATTGCAGGATGAATTTTCCAAATTTAGAGCTGTCCCCTTTCTGTAGAAAATTGTATAAAAATCCGCTGATCTCGGATAAATAATTACATTAAACACCAATATTATTTTGGTAAAACTATGTATCAGTAGGTGTATGGCAGGCCTGGGAATTAAGTGAACGCAGCGGCCGATTTTCAAAGGCAACGCCTCCTTTCTCCCGCCGCGCATCTTGGCCCCCGCGGCGGCCAAGCAGCTTGGAGCGCCACAGGCCTGTATCACGTGAACCGCGCGTGAGTTATTAGGGCGACATTATATAAATAGGATTCCACATCGTCGTCCAGCCTCCTCGTTAATATTTTAGATTTGCCCAGCACGTCTAAAATTGCGCGAAAATCTAATTTTCCCAAACATATTTAAAATTTTGATAGTAAAACGTATTTTTCCAATCCATGTGTTATTGCGCAACACCGTGGAATAGGCCTATAGGGGATACTACTGACAAAAAAAAAGCATCGATAATAGTACCCCATGGGTGATGTAGAATCCTATTGATACGGGGGGTGCCCCAATGCGCTACGCACGGTTCATATGGTACGGGCCTGAGGCGCTCCAAGCTCCTAGGCTACCGCGGGGGCCAAGACGCGCGGCGGGAGAAAGGAGGCGTTGCCTCTGAAAATCGGCCGCTGCGTTCGGTTAATTCCCAGGCCTGGTGTATGGAAACATAGAAAGCATCAATCTACAGAATTTTAAAAAAATTATACTGATATATGTAGGTATGACACGTCTTTCACTTAATTCAGATAGGATGCAAGTAGTAAATATTCTTATAACTTGGGACTGGATTATGGGATCTGCATCATTCTTGCACCAATCTATTCAAATTACATTTAATGCCATCTACGTACATATATCATAATTTTAGAAAGTTATAGAGCTGCCTCTTTTTTTGCAGTAAAGTCTTCAAATCTTTCAATGTATTCTCTGTTTGCCGTTTACAAGATAAAATGAACTTTCAGAGGAAGAAAGATTCCAAGTTCAATTCGTCAAAGAAAGTTATTCAGTACAATTGCAATGGGAGTATTTTTCTCGTTTTTATGAATTTCCTTAATTACATTGGAGACATCCAGACAAAGAAGGGAAGAAAGGAGACAGGATGAAAGAAGAACGTACAAAGGAAATAAAAGGCAAAGAAAATTGGTTGCTGAAAGGAATGGAGGAAGGCCGAGTCTGATAACGGCAGCAACGAGAGGATCACCGAACATTCCACCCACGTGAAAGCATTTAAACCATATTTTTTTCCACAACGTAAATAGACCGTGGGTCTGTTTTGATAGTTGTTCATTAGAGTGGATTTTGCCTTTTTCTACTCCGTCTCACCTAGTCCATTGTGGTTTTGTGAAACATTTGCAGATATTGCAAAAAAAACAGTTAGGTAGTCATAGGTGAATGACCGTGAGGTTCAGTTCCCTAAAATTATATTCGCAGTTGAACGAACTACATAATCTGTACTTTCCATTCTGAATACTGCTACCATTTACGTCACGGCTGAGAAAGTGGATTTGAACGTATAGTTACTACACAGTGAGTTCACGTCATCAGTTCGGTATTTAATAAATTAACTTTTCTGTATTTTTCTTAGTACGTTCTCTCCAATTTTATATTTGTTTAATTATTTAGTGGACGTATTTTGGTTACTATACCTCTACCTTTGAATCTACGTGTAAGTAATAATAATTCCTAAAATTAATGAAATAATTTTGTTTTTGTATCCTACAAATAGCATAACATTTCGTATCACTTTTCTTATCTTGGGTAATAACAATTTTTTTTAACAATTTGAATATTCAAATTGTTTTTTTTAATATAAAAAAAAAATTCTTTCGTGAATTACTACTGTTTTAGTAATGTTTCAAATACTCAATAAATTTCAATATCACCCTTTTCTAATATTAAGAGCTATTGTAAGGATGCTATATTATGTATTAGTTGTGATATTGGTCTCGCTTTTGTGATACGAGATATGATCAAGACTTGCATAATTAATCTTTAATTATTAGGATATTTAGTAGCTTAAATAAACATCATTTATTTATTACTCTGACTTGAAATTGACAATCAAGCTGTCATGGGCGTAGAATGGTATGATGCCCACGGTCACTTTGACTCATTCTATATGTATGTACATACCTACTATGTAGGTACCTGCCAATTTTCTTTCTTCAATATACTGCAGCTTTTAGTAGAATGAGTTTTCGACTCCATTTTCATTAGCGTTCAGGATATGGATTACCAATTTCCGGAGCAAAGAAAATACTGTAAAAAAGTTGAATTTTTCATTTGCAGAAATGAATTTAAAAGCCCATATCCCTTTACTGAAAGATACCTGCATACATCATAAACTTATTGTTAGTTTTTATAAAAAAAGAAGAAGAACGATTTGGAAAGACAAATTTTCAAAAACTAATTCATCACCAATCATTCGTAACGTTATAAATTAAAACCAATTAAAACTTCTACCTACTAGCAATTGCATATTTCCTTAAAGTTTTATTTTCATTTCGAGTAACATATGTGACTGTCAGCAAATTCAATCGTGGCGCCCGTAGTTATTTGCAATGGTTTCCATCCAATTAACAATTTCCCTGAGTGCAGAGTGAAATATTGTCCGTAAACTTTATTTTTCTTGCTTTTAATGTCTGGCGAAATTGGAGTCAGTGTTTGCTCGTCCAATGTTGCTCCACAGACGCGTTGTACGACAGTCGTACTTGTTACTTTTCAGCGTCAGTTTTGATCGATACGCGCTATTAGAGTCAGTGTCCAGAAGCAACGTCCTACATAGGACACAATGAGCTTGACCAGAGAGAAGGTGAGTGTACCTACATTGATCTACTTTTCAATTTAAAACAGGCCACGTTAAATTCAAATTCCATATTGCACGCATCAATTTGGAAAACATCAGTTCTAACTAGGCCTGGGACTTTTGTCGAATTTTTCGCTATTCAAATATTCGAATATTTCAGTTACTCAAATATTTGGCGAATATAATTCGAATATCCAAGTACCCAAATACCATTCGAATATTTAAGTATTCGAATAATGATGTATTCGAATAGTATGGTGTGAATAGTATTCGAATATATAAATATTGAGTATTATATTTGAGTATTCGAATGTTATTATTCGAATATTTAAATATTTAAATATTCGAATAATAACAATTGAATACTCAAATATTCGAATAATAACAATTGAATACTCAAATATTCGAATAGTAACAATTGAATACTCAAATATTCGAATAATAACAATTGAATACTCAAATATTGAATAATAACATTCGAATACTCAAATATTCGAATAATAACATTCGAATACTCAACTATTCGAAGTTTATTCGTAGCATTCGAATATTTATAAAATATTCAAATATTAAATTATTCGAATAGTCCCAGCCCTAGTTCTAACATCATTAGTAGTGACAAATTGTATTGCGAAAACTATAATAAAATTCATTTAAATAGTCTACAAAAATTATGTAAGGAAACAAAGAGAAGCGAAGTTTAAATTCTTCGGTCAATATTCATATCTAGACAACGTTCATTCATAATAATCTACTTAAATCTTGCTGAACAGATCATGATCTTGTCAATGTTGAAAAATAGAAATTTAAACATGAAAAGAAACAATTGCTTGCGCCTAGGACAGCAAAATTTTAAAATCATTTTTCTCGAAAACGCATCCCGCGCTACAAAATTTTATTCCACATTTTCTAAACATTTCTGCACGTAGAAAGATCCCTTTTTCAGTTGTACCACTTCATAGTACATTCCAGGGGCACGTTGCGGAACTACTCGTATATAGATATGTACATACATAGGTAACTATTTGACATTCTGGAATGAGTGCTTGAACTTTACTACGTACGTAGTAGACTAGGGAAGATCAGGTGGGCGGCGGTCCGAGGATTCTAGCATCCATAGCGTCTTCTACGTGCTGCGTGGAAGAGGGTGCTCGAAGCCAATGAAGCGGCGGGCATGCCACGGATATGGAAACCTCTAGTAGTGTGTGTGTAGGCTCGTACTCTTAAGGTGAAGTTCCGCGGCGCGTGGCTCGCCGACTCGCCGAACCTGGACGAGCCGAGCCACGAGCCGTGGAACTTCACCTTTAGGGCCCAAGAGCACACTACTAGAGGTTTCCACATCCGTGGCATGCCTACTGCTTCATTGGCTTCGAGCACCCTCTTCCACGCAGCACGTAGAAGACGCTATGGATGCTAGCGTCCTCGGACCGCCCACCTGATCTTCCCTGTAGTAGACTATACCCGTTTGATTCTAAGAAAAATCCCGTTCCGCGCAGGGATGATTCTGAGGAGGCGCTGGTTGGTCCGACTCCCCACTTAACCGCCTACGATTTTCTCCGCCTTACCGTGTGTTACCTCTTTGTCAACCATTCCGCTGCGAGCAATAGCCTGCGTCGGGTCCGTAGGCGGTAGTGGGGGCTGCGCAGAACGGCCACAAAACGGTCGGGGCATAGGATTTTTCTTAGGATGAAACGGGTATAGTATAGATCAGCGCTGTCCAAGGTCGCTTACGCGTAAGGCCGGGGTTCTCCCACTCTCTTCCGCGTTGTCAGGGATACCGCGCGACGCTAAAGAGGCGCCATGACAGACCAGCGCGTCCGTCGTCGAGCGAGCTCGACATGTGTATTAGTGACACGCAGCGTCACAGCCAGCCAATGCTACTACTTCCCGCGAATTTCGGATTATTCGTCTTTTGTTTAACGTCTGAGGAGGTCAACATGGGCGAAGACGCTAGCCCGTCATGGCCTTCTTAGCGTCGCGCGGTCTCCTCGACGATGGAAGGCACGCTGTGCGAGAGAAAGATTGGAAGGGGAAGCTGGCGCGTGAGGGGCCCCTACGCTGGACAGCGCTGGTATAGATAGCAAATTACGCCCGGCGATTAAACATTTCACTCGTTTGAGTGTGCACGCTGACACCTGCAATTTACTCTACTCTTTGCGTGTCGATCTATGTAATTCCCTACCAAAAGTTAATACGCAGTGTTCCATTAATTCCATGAGAAGCTATTCTCGAGTGATTTATTTCAAGTATAGACATCAATCTTTTTGTAAACTTAATTGAATAAAGGATTTTTTATCGAGTGCATTAGGACGGACCATAGTTACTCTTGTAGAAAATTGCAAAATTTGAAGTCGATCGGAGAACAGGAAACCTTGCCTCATCGCATTTGAAATTTTTTTATTTTTGTAGGAGGCCAGTAGTTAGACAGTTTAGCTGATTCTGAAGTTTACATCAAGGTGTTTCTTAGAACTATCTGTTGTATTACAAAAAAATCAAAAGCTTTGCACGTAAAAATGTACAAATTTAAAGAAAAAAATATCTGCAAGTAAAAAATTAATGTATTTAAGGATAAAATGATGAAAATTCTACTCATAGCCCGTATCATCAGTAGATGGACGATAGGGCTATCAGATGGACAGTTTAAAACCAATAGATGGACGGGTGTCTGGCTAGACGAATAAAAGACTTATTAGCTATAGTAGGTACCTAGATTAAGTTATTGTTTGTTAAAATATAGTTTATTTCATCAAAACTAAAAACGTATGGAGTCTTCATTGGCAAAAAACGGTGCAACAGGTTATGGGTCCAGGCCACAAATAATGTCAGGTTATCTCTAGCCAAATGTGGCCAGACGTTTCACGCATGAAGTGACTCGCGCATGGTGGCGTAAAATCCTACATACAAATACATTTTTCGCATACAAAAATTTTTTTCCGATAAATATGTTAATGTTTTATAAAGCAACAAACGTTTTTTCTACAAAATAAAAAAACAATTATATAGATTAAAACTCTAAGTCTTTCAATATTAACGATTAACCAACGATTCGTCCATCTGCTGGGTCCCGTCCAGTTACTGGTCTACAGGTTTTTCTCCATTGTAGTATATCGTTAATATACATTTTTATATATCGTTAAATTTGTCTTTTTACGCTCTGTAATAATATAGGAACAAAGTATAAGATCACTTAAAGAAATATCATGACCCTGAAATCTAAAAAATTAACCATAACAAATACTTTTTTCGTTGGCATTATATTTACGTTGTCAAACAGTATAACTTTCGTCTAACTGTTTTTTCAAATAATTATAAATAACAGATTAAAGGGAAAAGTACACACGAAATGCACCAATTTTTGCAAATATATATCAATTTATTTTAAAAACTAGGGATCTAGAAGAAAATCTGAATACTCCCCGCGATGCTGCAGACATTTTTACACGAGAAAAAATCAACAAAAGTGGTAAATCACGTTTTGTTTTCAATACAGAAGACAACAGCGGCGGGCGTATCCATCGCCGCTCAGCGACAGAATCACTTAAGGGGGGTGTTGCAGCCGAGATTCAGCGCTCAGCTGTTGCGCGGATTTAAATGTGCGTGCGAGAGCGTGTAAACACGGTGACACACCGTCCGGTAAGACGGTTACCTACGTCACACGTTTTTTGCCCGGATTCGAGCGTTGCGCGCTTCCAAGAATCCGGCAGTTAGTTCGAAGAACACCTTTGACGACAACAACACGCTCTCGCACGCACGAATTATACAATCCTTCGTCGCCCTGCGACCCACGGTTTTTTGAATCTCCGGAAAACGGCCCTTCGAGCCATTCGCGCCCTGCACTCAGTGTACATAGTTTTGTACATAGTTTCCGTTGAGCGTTTTCGTCGTGTCTTGTTAAGTCGTGTGTGTTCTGTTCGAATTCTGTGTGGAGTGTTCGTGTCCATTGTAACGACGCCCACTTCGGCCAATAAACGTGCCGTCCTATCACCCGTCGAATTCTTCTTGGAGTGCATCCCTTCCCTGGCCATTACCAGTGGCGATCCACATCGCCTCCCACGGCAGACGATTAATCAGGAGGAGACCACTGTCACGGTCCGAAATGTAAGGGTGTTTTCGGGAACTTATATCAACCAAACAACGCAAGTAAAATAATTTATTGCTTAGTATAGTTTATAGTGAACATATCGAAGGCTAAGAAATTTTTTTTTTCAATCAAATTCATAAATTCGTTTCCTGTATACTCTTCGTCAAAATTTGCACTCCGGAAAAAACATGCTAGTCGCGTTGACAGTCCCCAGGCCATATGGTTAATCGAAATTCAAAAAAACAATAATATTAAGAAACTAGAAGCCTGCCTCTATTACGTGACGATCGAAAAATGTCAAAATTGTAAAAAATAACAACATGGCGGACCACCGAAAAAAAAACATTTTTTCTTGTGTACAAAGTTAAGGAATTGTTGATAAAAAAATAGAAGCAGGTCGAAAATTGTAAAAAACTGATCGACGCGTAATAGCGACGGGTTTTCCGTACAATAGATGTGCTTGATCATGCCAATTGGACGTATTTTCTCTGTAGACTGTCAACGCGGTTGAAAAATGTCATTCTGAGGAAAACGCGTTCAAAGTTCCGCGTGGCGCATTGTCAGTCGCGCGTTTGACACCGCTTCACGAAAAACACCATATCTCGTTCAATTTTGCGAATTTCTTCATAAAATTTGGAGAGAACATTCTTGAAACGTACGCCTATCAGAAAATGTAAAAAAATTCAGATTTCTGACAGTGGTCTCCCCCCTTAAACGCGTGCGACTGCCACTGTCGGCGCCGTACGTTTCACCAAACTATTTCGCTCTGGTATTGAAAAGGAAACGTGACTTACCACTTTTGTTGATGCTTTCCGAAGGAAAAATGTCTGCTGCATCGGGTGGAGTAGTCAGATTTTCTTCTAGACTCTTAGTTTTTAAAATAAATTGAAAGATATCTGCAAAAATTGGCGCGTTTCGGGTGCATTTTCCCTTTGATCTTTATTTAAATATATTTAAATGTTAATAATCCAATAATAACTTATAGGGGAAATTAGGACAAAACCGGGTACCTGGGTAAAACCGGGACGTGCTATTATTTTTAAAACGGCCACAAATTTTGCCGCGTCGTTGCAGGGACATATTCTCAGGATATGCATTGGCTCCATATCAAAATGACACAGTACAAAATCACACATGCAATTTAGGACACATTATAACAGTGCACATAAAGTACTGCACATGCAATGTTGAACACATGATAGTGCACATAAAATTTAGGACACATGCGATTTAGGACACATACAATTTAGGACACATATGATTTAGAACACATACAGTACAACAAAGTACGCAGAAGATAATGCACATACATTTTAAAACACATGTGATTTATAGTGCACATACAAGTTTGGACACATGCGATTTAGGACACATTCAAATTAGGACACATGCGATTTAGGATACATGAAATATTTTAATTAATTGTAGTTATAATTTGGCATAAATTCACTTTGCCACACGATTTGGTTTCGTACAGTAGTGTGGTATGCAAGATGGCGCGTATGCAATTAAGCCTACAGTATATTTAAAATTCGGCGCGCGTATACATTGACAGACAGCAAAACAGCATATACACATAGGTAATTCAAAACACAGTTAAATGTTACAAACGATTTTCACAGTTTAGTAATAAACAATTCGGAAAGTAGCAACATGGAAAAGGAGCAATATGAATTAAAAGCATTTATTTAATAAATTATGACTTACGACGGGCTTGTGAACAGTTTCAACTTTCCCTTATAAATTCGCAAGCATAGTTTAGTGCTGCTCCTGATCCAGGTGGCCATAGGGTGGTCATAGACTGGTTAGTCGCATTTTTACATTGATTGGTTTCGCACGCAATACCATGGAATAATCCACATTAAGGAATAATCATTTATTAACTAATATTCGTCATTTTCGCTTCGAAGCAACAGTTTAATATTAATATTGTTGATATATGTATAACTAGCCTAAAGCGTTGGCTGAGTGGTCACGAATGTAACCTGCTCACGGTGACGAAAGACGCTTGATGTTCTGGGACAGGTAAATAGAAATTATATGGGCAGAAACAAACGGACAGTGTGTATTACACTTGAATAAAATAGATTTCCACATCACCCTAGAGCAGCGCTGCACAAGGAGCTGTTTTCGGCGCCTAGCGGCGAGCAACCCACCTTACCTGTTGCTAAGGTTAGAATCGGTGAGGAGAACTGCAGTAGTGTATGTGTGTGTTCGTAGGCTCGTAGCATAGGGATATATGACTGGGTTCCTTGTAGGGGCTCCAGTGCAGAACAGGTCCCGTAATAAAATTCGGGGGGGGGGGGGGGGGTCATGAAATTTCCAAAACATTTGCTACTGCCGGCATTTGGTATGACTTCAAGGTTCAATTTTACTGATAATGACACATTTATTGCTAATATTACTTATCTTTTCATCCGACGCATAATATATTTAGAAAGTTAATACTATACAAATAAATAACTCGGACTCAAAGAAAACCAAATTTTAATTAAGGATATATATCATTTACAAGTCAGAAAGTTATATATAAATAAATATATACATATGTACACGCATCTGGTGCTCATCATTACATTTAGCGATATTTACAAGAAAATTATATAACTAATAAATATGTACATGTAACGAAAATGTATGGTCCACTAATAACAATATATACATATGTACAGAACGTGCTCATGATTGCACATAGTAATAGTCTTATGTACACTGAACAATACACGAAAACACCTCCTTGTGCAGCCCTGGTTTAGGTATTAGCGCGCCATGCTGCTGGTAACAGTTTTTGCTGCACTAAATATTCAATTCGTGGTGTGAGAGAACTCGTGTTTAAAAGAAGGGAACATTTTAAATTATAATCTGTTATGCCATTCCGGTATGATGATTTTGTTTTTTTCATCGATGAGAATAATTGTTCACAGCAATATGTTGACCCGAAAATTGCTAATAATTTAGATACTGACCGGTATAAATGTGGATACTTGTTCTGATCCAGATTTTGATAAAAATGAAGAATATTTTTTTTTGTCAGAAATCTTTTCCGCATTATTTCATCTGTTCTTAAATTGCTCAGATCTGTCTCTAATTGTAAGTGAGGTGATACTGTTCCTAAATCGATTAAAAATGGTGAAATAACTGTATTGATCTCATTTTCTAGTTCATACAGGTCCTGGTACCTTTTTGCAAACTCGTCACCCAAATTACGTAATGCAGTTTGATACCGATCAAAGTTGGTATCCTGTGTGACCAGGGATTCTAAGTTCGGAAAGTGGCTTACGTTTTTTACGGATAATTCTATTTTCCACAATTCAATTTTTATTTTAAAGTCCCGAATGGAACTATAATAGTGAAAAATTGCTAGATCTTTTCCTTGGAGCTGAATATTCAGAATGTTCAAATGGTGTACTATATCTGAAAAAAATCACACAGCCAATCTGCATTACGTAATTCGGGTGCAGAGTATCCCAGCATATCCAAAGAAAGGAAAATATCATCTCGCAGTTGAAAAAACCTATCTAAGGTTTTTCCACGGCTAAGCCAGCGCACTTCTGCATATAAAGGTATCTCACCGTGTTCCGAGTTTAAATCTCTTAAAAATACTCTAAATTGTCGCCGTCTCAAACTATTCATACGAATATAATTTGTAATTTTTGAAACTACACACATGACGTGTTCCATGCCGATACTCTTCGCACATAGGTTTTGTTGGTGGATTATGCAGTGCATTATGCTAATTTCTTGAGGAATTGCTAGATTTTTCAATTTTTGTTGAAGGCGACCAACAAAACCTGTGTATTTTCCGCTCATGGCAGGAGCACCATCGGTGGTGACGGACACCAATTTGGTCCAATCTAAATTCATATTTTTCACCGCCTCCTCCACACACGACAATATATCTTTCCCTGTCGTGGTTTCTTTTAGGGAACAAAAATCTAGCAATTCCTCACTCACTGTTAAATTTTCATTAACTCCTCGTATAAAAATGGACATTTGCGCGGTGCCGGAGATGTCCGTGGATTCGTCCAGGGCTAAACTATAAACTACAAATGTTTTTGCTAAATCCCGTAATTGGTGCCTTACATCTGCAGCCATCTCTTTTATACGCTGCATTATGGTCATTCGCGAGAGATTAATTGCTTTGAATTTTTTGCGCTCCTCCGGATTTTCATTGGCTGTTGCCAATAAACAGCTCTTTACGAATTCACCATCTGTAAAGGGGCGGGATGCTCTCGCTATCTCCAGCGCGATTTGATAAGATGATTTAATTGCATCTACACTCGTAATGGGAGTATTTTCCTACGATCAAAACAATGAATTACTATAATGCATCTTAAAACAATGATTGATCATCGGAAAAAAATTGGCAAAGCAAAGTAGGATTAAATTAACTATCAAAAGTTGAGTTTCGAATATTAGTTTCTGCATTGAAAGTAAAGAAATTGTATTGCTCATATTGGAAGAAAGGATTCCATCAGTTTTAAAATTATTATAAACACTTACTTTTTCTGAGATGTCTTCCTCCTCCTCCTCCTTCTGCAGCGCTCGTTCCTTTAAAAGTTCAATTTGTCTAATACGTTCCTCACGCGTGAACTGTTTGTAGCCAGTTGCATGCTGTTGAATGTAGTGCCGCTTTAAATTGAACTGTTTGGCATGTTTAAATATTGTGTAACACACCAGACATTTCGCACCTCCGCCGTGCTCTATGACGAGGAAGTCTTCCTCCCACGACGTCTTAAAACCGACCAGTGCACTTGCACCCTTCCTTTTCGATGTTGACGCCATCGTGCTCTATATATTGCAGACTTATGTATATTTCGTACAATGATATTTCGGTATATAGTCGAATGTAGATACTTACCGATTGATAGGTTACTGCAGAAAATTTCGTCTGTGTCGAAACGCAATTCATTAAAAAAAAAAACATAGGCAAAACGATACCAGCCCGATGTCTATTTATTGATTTTCATTTCGCCTATGTTTTTTTTGCACAAGGAGCTGTTATCGTGTATTGTTCAGTGTATATAAGACTATTACTATGTGCAATCATGAGCACGTTCTGTACATATGTATATATTGTTATTAGTGGACCATACATTTTCGTTAATTCCCCGTACATTGTTACGTGTACATATTTATTAGTTATATAATTTTCTTGTAAATATCGCTAAATGTAATGATGAGCACCAGATGCGTGTACATATGTATATATTTATTTATATATAACTTTCTGACTTGTAAATGATATATATCCTTGTTTAAGTTTGAACGAGGAGCGCCTACGTTCTCACCTTTATTTAAACACGAGATAGTAATATGATTTAAGTAATATAATATAGCAGGCATGGAACTAAAGTGAACACAGCGGCCGTTTTTCGGAGGCAACGCCTCCTTTCTCCCGCCGCGCGTCTTGGCCCCCGCGACGGGCCTAGGAGCTTCGAGCGCCTCAGACCCGTACCATATGAACCGCGCGTGGCGTATTAGGATGACATTGTATCAATAGGTTTCCACATCGTCCCAGAGAGCACGATTGTCGATGCGTTTTTTTTTGTCAACGCGCCACGCGCGGTTCATATGGTACGGGCCTGAGGCGCTCCAAGCTCCATGGCCGCCGCGGGGGCCAAGACGTGCGGCAGGAGAAAGGAGGCGTTGCCTCTGAAAATCGGCCGCTGCGTTCACTTTAGTTCCATGCCTGTAATATAGAATTAAGTGTAGGCTAAGTGCAGATTTAAATGTAAGTAATGGCGACACAATAAACGAGCACGTTTTACGAAACACAAGACTTTTCTAACTTTAGCCGAACTTTGAACACTAACTTAATACAAATAACTCAATCTTACAGTATAAACGATCTTTAGCGATTCCAAGCACGTGGAGAAATTATCGGAGCGCCGATAGCTCTTTGTTTACGCGACTGCGATAATAGAGATGTTTACCGTAGCGCGTTTCACCGAGAAGAGAGCGATCGCGGAGACGGCACGGGCCAAGCCACTGATTTGGGAGAGCAAACACCTGGCCAATCAACGCGATCCACGTACATCACGCGAGACAAAGGTATTTAGTGGGGAAGACAATAGCTAATTATTCCGGGCGTCAATCCCGAGATGGCTCGACCAGGCCGTCACCGCGATCGCCCAGCAGCTACATCGGTAGCCAAATCGCGTTCAAATTGCGCGCTGCACGCTGACGCAGAACATAGGCGTGATTGGTCGTATCGCTGCGACCAATCCCAAACATTCCCGCCCGTCTCGTCACATTTCTGACGAAATCAAGCGCACGTCGCAGTAGAGTGAGGTGACTACAAGTGAATGTGGAACAAATAATTGAAGATCGTTAGAAGAAATAATAAAAGTGATTAAAATGAAAGATAATTATGCGCGAAGAGAGCCGTACATCGAGACCTAAGACGCGGGCTGGAGTGACGTGACCAGGTTAAGTCGATCTTTGTCAATCGCCAACGTCACCTTGTGAGCTCCCAGCATCGACCTCCGCAGTGGCAGTAAACGGTAGGTGAATCAATTTGTTTAAAGGGCGAGTGAGCTCAGACGTCGCCGTCTTGAGTGTAAGAACTCGTATGAGGCCATCAGGACCTGGATGAGTTTTAAGAACTCGAGCCAGGGGCCATCGCGAGGGCGGCTGCAGTTCGCTTTTGATCAAGCACAGATCGCCCTCACGAATCGTCGTCCGAACGCGACTCCACTTACCCCTCGTTTGTAAGGTATTTAGATAGTCGCGCGACCACAAGCGCCAGAAATGCTGCTGCATTTTTTGCACCAACTGCCACCGAGAAAGCCGACTGTCTGGGAGCTCCTCCAGTCCCGGTTCGGGAATTGCGGTGAGTGCTTCGCCGACTAAAAAGTGACCTGGTGTCAGCGCTTCTAGGTCATCGGGATCATCTGACAAAAGTATTAAAGGTCTAGAGTTTAAACACGCTTCGATCTCAGCGAGAAGCGTGGCCAGCTCCTCGTAGGTTAGTCGATGCTCGCCAAGTACTCTCCGGAGGTGGTGCTTCACTGACTTCACCGCGGCCTCCCAGATTCCCCCGAAGTGAGGGGCGGAAGGAGGGTTAAACTTCCACTCGATCCCTTCCGACGCCAGGCGATCCAAAAGTTGCCTGTTCTCAGTGCTGACAGCTTGTAGAAGGCACCGCAGCTCCTTGTCTGCACCCACGAACGCCGTACCGCAGTCGCTGTAGATTTGGGAGCAGAGGCCACGGCGAGAGGTCAAGCGTTTCAGTGCGGCTAAGAAGGCTTCCGTTGTTCCGTCCGACACCACCTCCAAATGCACAGCTTTGGTGGCTAAACAAACAAAAAGAGCGATATAACCTTTGTGAGCGTGCTGGCCACGTCCTCGGCTGGATCGTATCAAAATGGGCCCTGCATAATCAACGCCCACACGCAGGAACGGACGACAAGGGGTTACTCGAGGAGCCGGCAACACCCCCATCAGCTGGTCAGCTGTCTTGCCCCTCCATCGCACGCAAGTGAGGCATCGATGGATGCAGGATTTCACCAGCTGTCGTCCTCGCAGAACCCAGCAACGCTGGCGAAGTGTGGACAAGGTAAGTTGTACCCCTCCATGGAGACAGCGTCGATGTGCATCGGCGATCCACAGCACAGCCAGTGGCGACTCATCAGGAAGTATCATCTGGTGTCGGTGGTTATAGGTGATGCTTGAGCAATGTAGCCGCCCGCCTACACGTAAGATGCCGTCCTCCTTATCCTGGAATGGGTTGAGTCGTAGCAGGCGACTTCTTCGAGGTAGAGGTTGGCTGTTCTGGAGCGCGGCTAGTTCAGCGGCGAAGGCAGTAGCCTGAACGCATCGAACCAGCCTAGTTTGGACGTCTCGCAGTTCGCTGGACGTAAGGTAGGGTGACCTTTTCCCCTTGGCAGTCGGGAGCCATCGACAGCACCAAGCTGTAACTCGGAGCATTCGGCGGAAATTAGAGAACTGGTTCAAATGCAGGCTCACCTTATCATCCGGAGGACGCTGGATGTGAAGCGTTTGCCTTCGTTCAGCGTGAGACATTTCGACCAGTTTTTCAGCAGTGACGGGTCGCCCTTCGCTTTTAGATAGCCACGATGGGCCCGACCACCACAGTGAATACTCGGGAAGGTCTTACGGGTCCAGTCCTCGTGAGGCACAGTCAGCCGGGTTTTCTTGGCCGTGCACGTGATGCCAGTGGGCCTGTGGTAGCGTCCGCTGAATGTCGGCTACTCTGTTGGCCACATAAGTTTGCCACCGGTTGGATGGAGCTTGGATCCAACCCAAGACGACCAGGGCGTCCGTCCACAAATGCACACCATCGATGTCGAGTGCCAGCGTAGCCAGAAGGTGAGCCACCAAGCGAGTGAGTAAGTGAGCCCCACTCAATTCGAGACGAGGCAACGACTGTTGCTTAAGTGGGGCCACCTTAGTTTTTGCTGAAATAAGATGAACCTGAACGTCACCTGATGCGTCTTGAACTCGTAGATAGGCCACAGCAGAGTAAGCTCGCTCAGAAGCGTCTGAGAAGCCGTGCAGTTCCGCCGATTGGATAGTGGAGGTCAATCCCAGGCAGCGAGGGATCTGAATTTGACGAAGGGCTGGTAGAGAAGTCAGAAATTCGCCCCATTCCTTCTCAGATTTCTCCGGTAGAGGTTCGTCCCAGCCAGTCGTGAGAGACCAGAGTGTCTGGATAAATATTTTTGCCCATACGGTTACAGGTGCGAGCCATCCAAGGGGATCGAAGATTTGCGAGGCCTGGCTTAAGACGCTCCGCTTCGTTGGACTTGAGGTGAGGCCGCCATCAAGAAGTCGAATCTGAAAGGTATCAGTATCGGGAAACCACTGAATTCCCAAAACGCTATGCTGAGTGTCGGTATCCCAGTGACGTGCAAGACCAGTGACGTCACTGTGGAACGACCTCATGAACTCGGGCGAGTTAGACGCCCATTTGTGTAGTCGAAAGCCGCCCGCCATAACGAGGTGATCCAATTCTTCCTTCAAGGTAAGGGCCTCCTCCACCGTAGCTGCGCCAGTCAGGATGTCGTCCATGTAGACATCGGAGAGCATTGTCCTAGAAGCCAGGGGAAACAATTCGGCTTCATCCATGGCCAACTGCCGCAAGCATCGAAGAGCCAGATAGGGCGCACAGCCTAGTCCGTAAGTGACGGTGCAAAGCTTGTACTCGGTTAGCTTTAACCCCTTCCCCTTTCGCCAGAGTATTCGCTGATAGTCCCGGTCGTCTGGATGTATTACGATTTGCCGATACATCTTTTCGACATCAGCGACGAAGACGATGGGATGACGCCGCCATCTCAGCAACAGGTCCGCTAAGGCTGGTAACAGGTTGGGTCCGGTGTGCAGAACATCGTTGAGCGACCTTCCGTTGTTGGTTGCCATCGAACCATTAAACACTACGCGTAGCTTCGTAGTGGCGCTAGTGGACTTCAACACGCCATGATGTGGTAAGTAGAAGTGGCGACCGTCAGGGGGGGCACGCGCCACCACCATATGGCCGAGGTCCTCATACTCATGCAGAAAGGCTTGATAGGCTCGTTGAAAGTCCGGGTTCTTCCCAAAACGCTGCTGCATTGAATTCAAGGAGCGAAGGGCAGCCGGCCGCGATGGACCCAGATCCGGAATAATCTTGAAGGGGAGTCTCACCACAAAGCGACCTTCGGAAGTGCGCCTATGAGTGGTCTGGAAATGATCCTCCGCCTCTTGGTCGCTGCGTGAGAGTGTGGGTGGCACTTTGACCTCTTCTTGCACCCAAAATTTCTCTAAGAGGTCAGGAAGCTCCTGACTGACCGAGCAGCACTGCACGGTAGAAACGTTCTGGCGACAGAGGGTACGACCGTTCCGAAGTCCTCCAGTAAGTATCCAGCCGAAAGTCGTCTCCTGAGCTAGAGGAGTACCTGGCTTGCCCTTGCGAACCCCTTCTAACATAAAGTCATTATAGACATCAGCACCCAGCAGCAGCTCGATAGGATCCTGGCTGCCTAGTTGTGGGTCAGCCCACTGGAGGCCCTGTAGATGAGGCCAGACAGTACCGTCGGGCACGACGGGTGGTTTGTAGTTGGACAAATCCGTTAATATAAAGGCCGTCAGGGCGAGGACACTCTCACCTTCTCGGTCGGCAGTGATGTCCAGGTGAACGGACCCTCGCGTGTATTGCGACGGAGCACCGCCGGCGAACAACAAGGGTATGCGAGCGCGCTGTCTTTTTAGGCACAGTCGTTGCACGAGCAATTCCGTAATCAAAGACACTTCACTTCCAGGATCGATTAGGGCTCTCACTGAAACATGTTGACCGGCAGGAGTGTATACACGAACTCGCGCGAGACCGAGCATCACCGGCGGCGTGTTAGTTAAATGAGGCGTGACATGTTACACTACCGCACCCGTAGTTGTCTGGAAAGCGTCGTGCAGACAAGAATGATGCGGTTCGGCGCAACGCTGGCAGCGTTTAGTGGACTGGCAGCTCTCGAATTGATGTCTGCCTAGACAGTTTTTACAGCGCTGCAACTTTTCGACGGTGGTCCTCTTAGCTGTAGTGTCCAGCCCCTTGAACTTTGGACAGAACAACAGGTAATGTGACCCTTTACACAGCCCGCAGTCCTTGGAGTGCGACGGAGTAGCCAAGACTTGGTGCACGGAGGCGCCCTTGGCAGTAGTGCCCTTTGTAGTGGAGCCTTTGGTGTCCTTGGCTGCCGACTGGTTGTCCTCGGAGGGGGGGTTACGTTTGCGTTTATTCTCTAGAGCTTCGACCGTATGGATACGGGTTTCGATGAAAACCTTCAGAGCTTCCAAGGACGGCGGCTCTGTACAGAGACCAAGGGAAGCCTCCCACTCGCGTCGCGATTGATCATCCAGCCGATCGACGGTCATATTCACCAACCAGTCTGTAGTGGTCACGGGACGATTCATTGCAGCCAGAGCACCGACCACGTCCCACGTGCCGTAGAACAATCTTTTCAGTTCCGCGGACGATTCACTTTTGACCGAAGGCAATTCATTTAGAATAGTAAGCTGTGCACTCACCAAGAGACGTTTATTTTGGAATCGTTCCTTTAAGGCTTCCCAGGCTGGTTGGAAATTGTCGTCGGTCGTGGTATGGTTTCGGATTACCGTATTAGCATCGCCCTTTACACAACCCTTTAAATAGTGTAGGCGGTCCACATCCATCAATGAAGGGTCCTTGATGACCAATGAGACGAAAGAGTCGTGGAACGCCTGCCACTCACTATAACGCCCATCGAAGCTGGGAAGAGGAATTCGAGGCAGCGTGGCGCGAGATCGCATCTCCGGGGCAGCAGCGCCGCCGGAAGTCGGGGCCACGATGCTAATGGGCTCCGTTTTCCGTTTGAGCTCGCGAAGACAATCCAGAAGGTAACCCTTCTGTTCTAAAAACGATTCTTCGCCAATTCCGAAACCATCCTTGGTAAAATATTCGTGCCGCGCCAATTCTTCGGTACGGCCCCTTACGAGGGTACTATGTTGCGTCGAGAATTGCTCCCAGAGCGACGTTAGTAATTCTAATCTCGCTTGCACCGCACCTTCAGTCATTTTAGCGATACCTTTCTTCTTTAGATTCTCGTATACACGCGAGAGCCGACGGTACAGCTCGATTTGTTCGGCGAGCAAGTCTTCCATGATGGCGGAACGATGAGTAACGGAACGAACTTTCTGCACGAGGTAACCACACAACCAACGGAATTATTGGATATATTCTCCGGCTCGAAGGACCAAATTTATGTTTAAGTTTGAACGAGGAGCGCCTACGTTCTCACCTTTATTTAAACACGAGATAGTAATATGATTTAAGTAATATAATATAGAATTAAGTGTAGGCTAAGTGCAGATTTAAATGTAAGTAATGGCGACACAATAAACGAGCACGTTTTACGAAACACAAGACTTTTCTAACTTTAGCCGAACTTTGAACACTAACTTAATACAAATAACTCAATCTTACAGTATAAACGATCTTTAGCGATTCCAAGCACGTGGAGAAATTATCGGAGCGCCGATAGCTCTTTGTTTACGCGACTGCGATAATAGAGATGTTTACCGTAGCGCGTTTCACCGAGAAGAGAGCGATCGCGGAGACGGCACGGGCCAAGCCACCGATTTGGGAGAGCAAACACCTGGCCAATCAACGCGATCCACGTACATCACGCGAGACAAAGGTATTTAGTGGGGAAAGACAATAGCTAATTAGTCCAGGCGTCAATCCCGAGATGGCTCGACCAGGCCGTCACCGCGATCGCCCAGCAGCTACATCGGTAGCCAAATCGCGTTCAAATTGCGCGCTGCACGCTGACGCAGAACATAGGCGTGATTGGTCGTATCGCTGCGACCAATCCCAAACAATCCTTAATTAAAATTTGGTTTTCTTTGAGTCCGAGTTATTTATTTGTATAGTATTAACTTTCTAAATATATTATGCGTCGGATGAAAAGATAAGTAATATTAGCAATAAATGTGTCATTATCAGTAAAATTGAACCTTCAAGTCATACCAAATGCCGGCAGTAGCAAATGTTTTGGAAATTTCATGACCCCCCCCCCCCCCGAATTTTATTACGGGACCTGTTCTGCACTGGAGCCCCTACAAGGAACCCAGTCATATATCCCTATGCTACGAGCCTACGAACACACACATACACTACTGCAGTTCTCCTCACCGATTCTAACCTTAGCAACAGGAAAGGTGGGTTGCTCGCCGCTAGGCGCCGAAAACAGCTCCTTGTGCAGCGCTGCCCTAGAGGTACTATCGTCGATGCGTTTTTTTTTTAAAGTGGTGTCCCCAGTAGGCCTATTCTACTAGAATTCAAAGTCCGTGGTTGGATTTAAAATTTTTCCTGCAACGATGTTATAGCATATTATGGTGACTATTCAGTTTTGGACATACGCATGAGGAACTATTGCAAACGGCATACCTAAAACTAAGTTGATATGGTTATGACGACCGTGTCGTAGCGGGCACGGCAAACGGGGCACCTCTTCCGCTTTAACTTTCGCAGGCATTCTGCGCATACGCATAAATGCCCGCATGGGATAAATACGTGTGTCGCTTGTACACAAAGCACACGCAACACACATCCCCGCCTCCTGGTCGGTTGCCGTCATCTGCGATACAAATGGTAAGTATTAAATTCGAATTGAAATCGAAGAATTTAGGGAAGCTAGTAAATATAAAGCGAAAAGTACGCCTTCGAAGGAATTTGTCTCTATAAGTACACTATAAAAAGATGAACAAAACAAGTTTTCTAAAGTTGTCGGCATCTTGTGAGAGAGATGACGCGATGGGCGCAGGGAGCTCATTTTTTACAACGTATTCTCATTTCCACTAATATTTCAGTTAGAATGTGTAAGAAGACATGTATGTTAAACAATTTTGGTGAGAAATACGCCAATTACATTTTACGACGCACGCGTTTATATTAATGATAAAATGTAATTATTCAAATTCTCCTTATGTTCGCAGCCTTTAAAATGCTATAATTATCATTCTTATTTAGGTAGACAAGTGAGATTCTGTGCGTGTTTTATGTACTTTCAACTGCATCAGGAATAAGATGCAATACAATCAACGATAATTGCAATTACATACTTTCCATAACGCCGGTCGAGCTGCTAGGCATCGGATCAGAGCTGGTCCGATGATCGGCAGCAACACCGCCGTCGCTATCGCGACTGGACTATAGTCCTTCCTTCGGATACATCATGTAATTGTTGTAAGTTTAAAATTTAATAAGAATCTTTGCAATTGTATCGCGATATACATTGTGCACTTGCCGGACTAATGTAAAATATGCTGGCAGGCGAAAAGACATGTGATACTTTACAATATCCGTAACGTGAGTGGAGTAAGCGCTGGTATTATGACGTTGCGCGAGTAGTTTCAGTATTCGTTTGAATCATTTGAAATTTGCATAAACAATTTTACGCAATCCAATTTGTGTTTATCAATACATCTCAAATAAGCCGGAATCGATTGCTGCTAATTGTCTGTATGAAACACTTTCATACCAACCTCGACTGTTGCTATCTCCTCGCACAACTCTTATATTTCGCTTCTGTATTGAATACAAAACAACGACTTACCACTTCTGTTGATGATTTCCGAAGGAAAAATGTCTGCTGCATCGCGTGGAATGGTCAGATTTTCTCCTAGACCCTTAGTTTTGGAAATAATTTCAAAGGTATCTTCAAAAATGGGTACATTTCGGGTGTCATTTTCCCATTGATCGTTGTTTAAACATATTTAAATGTTCATAATGCAATAATAACTTATACCGTTGTATTCGGGAGGGTTCATAGAATAATTTGACGCAAAGAGCAACCGAATAACTATTACCGTTTCGACACAAAAGATGTTCAAAGTTGAAAATTTGCAGTTTTTTTAAAGTCGAATTTTCTCAAAAACTGAAGGTGATAGAGCAATTCTGCGTGCGGATTTGTGTCCAGGGTGAAAAACTCTACAAGATTCACCCAGTGGATATTGCAGACCAAAAATCGTGTTGAACAGTGTTATTGGTGTTAGTGCCCTTCTTGCATTTTAAATTTTTGGGTAAGGGAGACCGGGGCTAATTGATACAGGGGCAGGTTGATACAGACTAATTATCTCGACACCGTATATACGTAACTCCATTTGAGCGAGATATGTGAAAATTATTAGTCAATAATTCTTTCCTACGATCGAGCGTACGTGTGTGTACCTTGACGTTAACAATAGTTTTTTAACTGTTTTCGTTTATATAGAGAAAACGTAAATAGCTTTGATACATCCAAATTGATCGTCCAAATAACATAGTTTCAGTCATTTTGTATGTATTTTCTTAAGTTTTCGCTTACTATATATTAAAGAGGAAGGACCAAAGAATTATTTTGGCATATTTGTTATTAAGTAATTAATTCAAACAAAAATGAAAAGATTGAAAACTGAAAAATGTATCAACTAGTCCCGGTCTCCCCTACTCAATACCTATATGTGTTTCTATTGCTACATCGCAGCTGGTATATTACCTCTTAAAAGGAACTACTTTGTACATGGTTCAGTTTTTGATTTAGTAAAGAGCGGTATCTGTATAAGATATGTTATAATAGCATTATAAAAAAAACAAACACGAATTCATACCGAGATGTACTATTTGTTTTTCCTTATCAGACGGGAAAGAAAATTCGGGAAAAGGAATTTTAGTAATCACATATCAGTTGCAGCGTATTAGTTGAAAGGTATACACGATATCACATTACCGGTAACTGCACGACTAAAACTCGATCGGATCGACTGCTGCAAAAAAAATTTCACTATGTACCATGCGTTGATGAGCAAATGGCTAACAAAGTTTGGCAACCCGTAAATTCAGAAAATTATGAAACTCGGTGTGCAAGTAGAGTAGTTCATCCGTAACGCAACCCTATTTTTCGTTGGTGCCATAATGCAATCTTTGGGGGTGAAATCACCCCTTGACAAAAATGCAGAATTTTCTTTTCCGTGGAATATCTCGGGAAGGGTGAAAGATATCGAAAAAAAGTTTAAACAAAAATTGCATCCTTTTTTTATATCTACAAAACCGCGTAAAAATAATTTTCGAAAAAAACATATTTTTCAAGTTACCCCCACCACCAACCCTTAAAATCCAGTTTTTGTATTTTGTAAATATACGCTGAAATACCTCTGCATAATCTCTTTTCATACATATAAATAGTATATGCGTTATATTTTTTTTGCAAACAAATACTGTAGCGACCCGACACACACGCGAAAGTTGTTTTTCCTCTTGGGGTTGTAAGGCCCAAGAGACTTCGTGGTACGCGGTGCGGGAAGCTTATCACTCGCCAAATTAATATTGAGTGATTAATTTGTTTTATGCAATGAAACGAATACTTGTTGGTCCGTATGATGACCAGACAAGAACACGAATGATTTGAATGATAGTCTTAGTCACGAATGCTTGACCAGATATATCATTCAAGTCCAAACGATGACTTGAAATAGAGCCGTTTGTTCGATAATCTTAGTCACGAATGTTTGACTAGATATATCATTCAAGTCCGAACGATGACTTGAAATAGAGCCGTTTGTTCGATAGTCTTAGTCACGAATGCTTGACTAATACACTATTCAAGTCCGAACGATGACTTGAAATAGAGCCGTTTGTTCGATAATCTTAGTCACGAATGCTTGACTAATACACTATTCAATTATATCGTAGATGATAGCGATGTAAGCCTTTCACGAGAGATGAATGCGTTTGCTTGAGAGACGATTGAATTCTGACTCGTCTAGCCCTTTCGACCACGAAGGTAGACGAGTCATCCGAATTTCGGGCGGAGTCAAATTAACCGATTGGTTAGTCTTTCCTTGAGAGGAGGAACCTCCCTTCCGTGACTTTGGTGCTGGAGGAGGAAGTCTCTCCTTCTTAGTGACGTAGCAAAGGAAAAACTAGACATCTGGTTAACAAACCTAGCTAGGTTGTTCGATCGGAACGTTTAGCCGGGGTCACGATTTATGACTATATTGCTCGTGCGTCAGCGGTGGACGACGGTAACCGTGTACCGGTCCGAGGTAACCGTGTACCCTTGCTGACAGAGCAATTTAACGGATTATCTCAGGGCAAAGCAGTCAAAATACCAGAAAAAGACGGCACGATGTCGATTGCCTCTTAGTCATCTGGCAAGCAAATGGTTCCCAACGAACGTTTCAAGAACTCAATTGCCCACCGTAAACGACGTTGAATTTTCGCCTCGCCCTGAGCCCACTTTAGTCCTTTAAGACTAAACAATACAACCTCTATTACCGAATTTTAAGCCCATTTTAGCAGTTGCCATTAATAAAATGGTTTCTTAAACCCATATTTTAATTATTAGTTATATAAAGTTTAGACAGCTTTCAATTATTTAAGCAAGGCAGTAGGTACCTAAAATTGTATCCAAGCAAAAACTCATCAATGAGCTAATCAATGACGTGCATGAATCATTATGATATCAGCACATTCGTACATGCATTACTTCAAGTCTAATCGTATTAGGTTATTTTGGAAATCACACGATAAATAAATAATGTGCGAAGATTTACAATGACTTTGCAAGACATATCTGGAAACGCATCCCAGGGAATTTAAAATCCTGTAGATTTCTGCGATGTGCATGGTGTGGCGAGTATTTTTGTTTCAATCATTTCTATGAAGAATATCATTATTGTACCAATTACAAGTCGTAATTTTCAATGTATCTATCGTCTTCTATTAGTATAATTCTTCCGATGTATAATCATACAATACAGCATGTACAAAAAGAGACTGCGATTGTTAAATATTACTTTATGCGGCCACTTCATTAATGAAAACTGCTATAATGTTATAATTAAATTTAATATAAATCACTTTAATGTAATATTATACATATATATGTCATTAGTGGGATGGGTAAGTAAAATTGATTGACAATCATTTAAAATTCATATATATATATACATGCATTATGCAAATCGGAAAGTTCGGCAAGATTATCGGCATCAATTTGATTCTGCGTCATTTTAATGATAAAATATATGTTTTGCAAAGTCATTGTAAATCTTCGCACATTATTTATTTATCGTGTGATTTCCAAAATAACCTAATACGATTACACTTGAAGTAATGCATGTACGAATGTGCTGATATCATAATGATTCATGCACGTCATTGATTAGCTCATTGATGAGTTTTTGCTTGGATACAATTTTAGGTATCTACTGCCTTGCTTAAATAATTGAAAGCTGTCGAAACTTTATATAACTAATAATTAAAATATGGGTTTAAGAAACCATTTTATTAATGGCAACTGCTAAAATGGGCTTAAAATTCGGTAATAGAGGTTGTATTTGTTTGCAAAAAAAATATAACGCATATACTATTTATATGTATGAAAAGAGATTATCCAGAGGTATTTCAGCGTATATTTACAAAATACAAAAACTTGATTTTAAGGGTTGGTGGTGGGGGTAACTTGAAAAATATGTTTTTTTCGAAAATTATTTTTACGCGGTTTTGTAGATATAAAAAAAGGATGCAATTTTTGTTTAAACTTTTTTTCGATATCTCTCACCCTTCCCGAGATATTCCACGGAAAAGAAAATTCTGCATTTTTTCAAGGGGTGATTTCACCCCCAAAGATTGCATTATGGCACCAACGAAATATAGGGTTGCGTTACGGATGAACTACTCTACTTGCACACCGAGTTTCATAATTTTCTGAATTTACGGGTTACCAAACTTCCCTTGTAAGCAAAGGAATGCTTCTATCCGATGCATCAATCAGATAGAAGAGAGCCGAGTACTGCAAATCCCCTTAGCCTTCTCCTCATCAACGCGCAGTAGATATGCAGGCATTTTCGTTTTATGTATTTCATGCATACTATAAGTTTTTCTCTATTCCGGTATTCTATGTGCAGATGTAAATCCTGAACCGGCAGATACGAGTATAGTCACTGAACTGACAGATATAGTCGCTGAACCGGCAGATATAGTCCCTAAACCGACAGATATGGACCCTGAACCAGCAGGAGAAGTATCTGTGCAGACACGCTCCCTTGTAAGCGACCAAGAACAAGGAGCTGCACAACCATTGCGACGAGGTCGTCGAAGATGTCACGGTCGTGCGCGGTCTTCACCTAATGCTCAAGACCAATCGACAACCCGTGCGGTAGAGCCCGCAGGACCAGAGCGCCGACAAAATATAAGAGTTGTACGAGGAGATAGCAACAGTCGAGGTTGGTATGAAAGTGTTTCATACAGACAATTAGCAGCAATCGATTCCGGCTTATTTGAGATGTATTGATAAACACAAATTGGATTGCGTAAAATTGTTTATGCAAATTTCAAATGATTCAAACTGTTTGAGATTCAGTAGTTCCGATCTCCGCCACACCCAACTCATCGCAGCACCTCCTGGACAGCGGATCGACAGGCCCGATCCACAATCGATCGACCAATCAGGTGTCAGCGACAGAACGCTCAGCCAATCGCATTTCCCCACGTCGCTCGATCCTCCAGACTTTTGGAGAAGACGACTAACGGAAATCGATCGGCCATATTGCTCTTCTTGTTCACGCAGAGTACGAAGGTAGACGCGTCGGTTTCACTGAACGTTTTTCTCAAGTAACTCGTGAAGGCTCATTGTTCTGCTCGTGCTAACGCTCAACCGTTTTGTTTCTCATAGCTCAATTCACTATCTCGTACTCATACTCGTCGTGTATCGATTGTGGATCGTGGTCAGTTACGCGGCCACGTGTGCGTCGTTTTTGCGATTCGTCTCAACGAGACAGGAACTGTACATTCTCTGCACAACGTGCATCCGCTCATTCTCACTCATAATTCTTTTATGTTCGGACTCACTCAACGAGTGTACAATAAACATTGACTGTACATTGCTCATAAATACTGTGCGTTCTTTACATAACCTAACGGGCATCTCACGCTCATCGCGATCTCTTTCGCGAACACAAACGAATACTGAAACTACTCGCACAACGTCATAATACCAGCGCTTACTCCACTCACGTTACGGATATTGTAAAGTATCACATGTCTTTTCGCCTGCCAGTATATTTTACATTAGTCCGGCAAGTGCACAATGTATATCGCGATACAATTGCAAAGATTCTTATTAAATTTTAAACTTACAACAATTAGATGATGTATCCGAAGGAAGGACTATAGTCCATCGCGGCAGTCGCGATAGCGACGGCGGTGTTGCTGCCGATCATCGGACCAGCTCTGATACCATTTGTATCGCAGATGACGGCAACCGACCAGGAGGCGGGGATGTGTGTTGCGTGTGCTTTGTGTACAAGCGACACATGTATTTATCCCATGCGGGCATTTATGCGTATGCGCAGAATGCCTGCGAAAGTTAAAGCGGAAGAGGTGCCCCGTTTGCCGTGCCCGCTACGACACGGTCGTCATAACCATATCAACTTAATTTTAGGTATGCCGTTTACAATAGTTCCTCATGCGTATGTCCAAAACTGAATAGTCACCATAATATGCTATAACATCGTTGCAGGAAAAATTTTAAATCCAACCACGGACTTTGAATTCTAGTGGAATAGGCCTACTGGGGACACCACTTTAAAAAAACGCATCGACGATAGTACCTCTAGGGTGATGTAGAAATCTATTTTATTCAAGTGTAATACACACTGTCCGTTTGTTTCTGCCCATATAATTTCTACTTACCTGTCCCAGAACATCAAGCGTCTTTCGTCACCGTGGGCAGGGTACATTCGTGACCACTCAGCCAACGCTTTAGGCTAGTTATACATATATCAACAATATTAATATTAAACTGTTGCTTCGAAGCGAAAATGACGAATATTAGTTAATAAATGATTATTCCTTAATGTGGATTATTCCATGGTATTGCGTGCGAAACCAATCAATGTAAAAATGCGACTAACCAGTCTATGACCACCCTATGGCCACCTGGATCAGGAGCAGCACTAAACTATGCTTGCGAATTTATAAGGGAATGTTGAAACTGTTCACAAGCCCGTCGTAAGTCATAATTTATTAAATAAATGCTTTTAATTCATATTGCTCCTTTTCCATGTTGCTACTTTCCGAATTGTTTATTACTAAACTGTGAAAATCGTTTGTAACATCACTTAACTGTGTGTGAAGCATCACTTAACTGTGTTTTGAATTACCTATGTGTGTATGCTGTTTTGCTGTCTGTCAATGTACAGGGTGATTGCCTCGAAACGCCTGATCCGCTTGGCAACCGTGACGAGGTCAACCCAACCCCACGTGGTGTCTCTCCGAAGGCTTTCGACCCTCGGACGGGTTGGAGTACCTATTAGGAAGTGAAAAATTTTCGAATTCCTCATTTTTCATCAGATCTGTGCGAAAGTGATGCCAATGAATTCCTGGCGTTGCGTCGATTAAAATCATACCAAATATCATGCAAATCGGACTACTTTGACACAAGCTATTTGTATTCCTTATGTAAAAGTAGTCCGATTTACACGACATTTGGCATGATTTTCATCGGAAAGCCACAAGGAATCCATCGGCGACACTTCCATATCCATACGATAAAGAATAAAGAATTATTTTATTTCTGAAACAGAAACAGGGTAATTTGCCCACGTCACCCCGTGGGCAGGGACAACACCCCGCAGTGCCCATCGAATTTTATGGCTTTTTTCGGAAAAAGGTATGAATCCTGGGTTGAACGTAGCGAATTGAGGTCGCCGCCTCGCAGTCAAGGGGTGACATATCCATTACAGCGTATTAAGAAATTATTTTCTTCGTCGTATCGAAAGAGAAGTGACGCCAATAGATTTCGGGCGTTCCACAGTGTTTCGCGTAATGGACAAAAGTCAAGAATCCGAAGTGTTTGAAATGTTAAGAAAGGAACGTAGATTTCAATGTTACCCATAACTTCTGCTGAATTTATTACTTTGTTGTCAAAAGTGATACTAGAAATTCATTACAAATTTCGTTACATTTTTTCAAACACGTACCATTGACAGAATATTTATGCTTTTCATTTGATGTTTATAAGTTGTGTTTAATAGTGTCATACCTTCAAAACTGCCGAGTCAGTTTTTTACAATACTAACAATTTGTACTAATTTTTTATGTTAAATGTTTACCAACTTCAATTGGACTTTTAAAAAAAACACCAAAAAATACCTCCGTGATGTTTTCGAATATTGATTGAGGGATCATTAAACTTTATATTAACGTCAATTTCAGCTGCACATATTTGCACAAAACCGAAATATAGCCAAAATCATTATTAAGACGGTCACCGCTCCGGCCTTTAGCGTAGTCGCTGGGGCTCCTCTCGTGTGTCCCGCGAAAGCATAAGACACTTATGTGAATCTACACATCCGATATGTTTTTTCCCGTATGTTTATACGATATCTACCATGAATTTTCCATTCTGGATGCTGTCTTGAGTTTTAAAATAGCAGTTAAACGCGATACACGCGATAAAAATAATTTGATAAAAAAATGTTTCGAACAAAAGTTAGTCAGTATATAGTTGACAACAAATTGCAAAAGTAAATATTAATAAAAAACTTTTTATTCACTAAAAAATCAAGATCGCCTTAATTTTTTTAATGTAATGTTTTAAGGAATTAGCGGGCCGTTGTGTTTTTATTATCCCCCCTCCCCATAAACATGACCCATGTATGAAAGAAGCTACAGTATTGTCTCCTTATGGACTCGATTTGGTATACACGATGTGGGTTTTTCGCTATCCCCACCACTTCTGTCCAGGGAACCGAACCCTAACCCGTACCCGGTTCGGTACGCCGTACCGCCGACTAACCCGTCTAACCGGGTAACAGAATTTCTCTGTAACCCGACTAACCGGGTTAACCGGGTTAATGCGGTTACAGTAATATTGGAATCATACAGGGTTTGGAGTGCTTATTAAGAAGTGAGAAATCCTCGACTTCCGCATTTCTCATCAGATCTTTCGCCGATGAAACTGACACCAAGAACGACGTAATTCGGAAAATAATGAAGAAAATTCCATGCAAAATTCATTTCCATAATTTGATGTTAATCTCGTTAACAATAGTCCGATTTACATGAAATTTGGTATGATTATCATCGGAAAAACATAAGGAATCCATCGACATTACTTCCATATCGATACGATAAAGAATAAAGAATTTCTTTTACGCTGAAATGGATATTTCACATTTTCCTCCCTTGACTGCGGGGCGCCGACCTCAATTCGCTACGGTCGGCCGAGGATTCTGTTACCTGTTTAAAACAAATTTTTTTATTCTTTATCGTATCGATGTGGAAATGATGCCGATGGATTCCTTATGTTTTTCCGATGAAAATCATACCAAATTTCATGTAAATCGGACTATTTTTAACGAAGTCAGCTTGAAATCATATAAATCGATTTTCCATGGAATTTCTTTCATTATGGTCCGAATTACGTCGTTCTTGGTGTTAGTTTCATCGGCGAAACATAAGGAATCGATCGGTGTCGTTTTCCCAAAGATCTGATGAGAAATGCGAAAATCCTGGACATTTCTCAAGTTTTAATGGTATTCAAACCCCTTCGAGGGTCGAAAGCCATACAATTCGGTGAGGCACTGCGGGGGCTTGTCCCCGCTACAGGGTACCAGGCCGCATCCATTGTCGGGCGTAGCTCCTTACCTTAAATGACTGTCTAATCTAGGCAAGACTGTCTTATTTCGCTAGTAACCGGCTCGTAGCGGGTTAACCGGGTTACTTCGGTTTCTTCTAGAATTTAAGAATCGTTCCCTCGCGGTTACTACGGGTTACAGAAACCTTCCTTGGTTAACCGGGTAAGGGTTAGGGTTACTAGGCGGTTCGGATCCCTGCTTCTGTCTCACTCTTGTCCGGCGAAGGCGAGAGCGAGATGGAACGAGAGCGAGCGAGAGGCACTGGAAGCGAGCAAGGGCGGTACGAGACAAACGACGCATTGATGTTTTGTCTCGCTCCGTCTTTCGGACGCCGTGACACTCCGTCCTTTGCGTGCGCGACGGGCGTGCGCAATGGTCACGAGCCCATAATGTGAGCACGGGAACCGTTTCGCAAAATCTTGACGCAGGCACGGCTCAAATCTTTTTTGCGCCCTATGCGAACTTGTAAAATAACGCCCTGTATTATAATACATTTATTTGAATTTATTGATGACCTTACTCTGAATTTTTATTCGGAGCTTAAAACAGTTGCAGTACAATTAGTAATATTTTATTTTAAAGTTTATTTTCAACAATACCAGCAGTGAAAATACCATTTTGAACCTCTTGTCGACTTTCCGCCCTAGGCAGTCGCCAATAGGGACTAGCTAAGCTTACAGGCAGCGATCAGTATGTACATAGCCAAAGAAAATACATATATAACGCGTCTTAGACTAAATAAATAGTTACTCAGGACATTGAAAAATGTCTACAGACGTCTTTCAGACGTCTTTCAGAAAATAGTAGACGTCTTTAAGACGTCTCGAAAGTCTGAAACAGACGTCTTAAAGACGGCTCATAGACGTCGAGTGCTATCTGGGTATGAGCTGGCCTCGCCTCAACCATGTGTAAACGCCTTATAAATTGTGATTAAATAATAAATCTGTGAAGAATAAATTGATTCTCAAAAGTAGTTTGAAATAATTTTTTTTTTAAGTTACGTTTAAGTTAAACCCCGTATTAATGTGACGTGCCCCCTTTAAGTGTTTAAAAATTTAATCGAAAGTAAATTGTATATACATTCCGAAATTGTTGCAGAGAAACTTCCACCTATACATCGCATTTCCATGCCGTCATCGCACGTTTCAAAATACTTTCGGCCCATTATGTTGATATGTTTTTAAATATTACTAATAACTATTATACACTACGACTAATATTAATTTGACACTTAATTTAAAGCAGGCCTTCCCAAGTAGGGGAAATCTGCTCCTGGAACACATGTTTCGGTTCTCCTTCCAACGCTGCGCCTTCAGCTAAGGTGGGACGATTTCTACTGTCCTCTCTCTCTCTGCTCCCTAGCGGCGTTACTGTCTCCTCTGAGAGAGGGAGTGTTGGAGGGAGAACCGAAACATGTGTTCCAGGAGCAGATTTCCCCTACTTGGGAAGGCCTGATTTAAATTATTGCTAACACTAACAACAATAACTTTCTTAATATGTACAAACTTACTACTAATTTTATATTAATTATGAATATAAACTTTTTTTTAAATAAAGACAGTGCCATGAGGACGACAATGTGTCTTGCTGCGAAATATAATACTTTTTCTGTTAAATTCAACGTGCTCGTCACTATCTCAGGAATACAAATGAGTGGTCTTAAACCCTCCGACCCAGAGAATCGGTCTTCACGTTTGTTTATAAGATCCTTCATCGCTGAGCCCCTCTATCCAGAATCTCTCTTTTCAATATTTAATTTACAGATGCTGTCTTTCATTTCGGCTTTTCCTGCATTGATGGAGTATTGAAAAAAACAGACACCAGATAGAGTGGCCCAGCGGTAAAAAGACTTATAAACAAATCGAATTTCCATTAAAAATGGTGACATTGATCGTAAATATTTTGGAACGTGCTACGCATACCCGATACGTAACCGATAGGATACATTACTGTTATAAAACCGATATATAACTGTTACGGAACCGATATAATATCTGTTCTGCAGAACCATAACCGAAATCGATATAGCCAGAAATTTCGTTTCCATATAACAGTTATTCAGAATATCGGTTCTTCATAACTGTTTCCGTCGGAACCGATATACAGGGTCATCGTTTAATCCTGCAAAATGGCAACACCGCCTCACGGACGCATTCCACTACAACCATGCGCCGGCCCAGCGCAGAGATGCCTGTGACCGCTGGACAAGAATGATGCCGGAGCTTCGAAAAATTTAGCCTCGCAAAGAGCTAGGTATTGGGAATTTCCCGGCCCAGGTAATCGAGCCGCGCGTTCTGCTTTTATGATCGGTTTACCACTCGCACCCCAGATTACTGTAATGAGGTTTGAAAATAATGTCAACTGATCTCGTACCCGTCTCAATTTAAAAAATTTTAGCTACGCCAGGGTTGACCGCGGCGCTATACGCTTGTACGGAGAGATTTTTCGCCACCTGTTTGTAAAAGCCACAGTAATGGCACATCGTTCCAAAAAATGGCATTAACGGAAGCCGGTATAGGCGTGGCGTTGAGTAGCTAAAACATTCAAACACAAAAATTCTAGAAAAAATTCAAATACCGCTACAATCAAAGACACGTCGCATTAGTTACCCCTTACATCTGATCTAGGTATGCACCGCATTAAGGATAAAATCATACAAAAAAGCAGAACAATAGATTCTGAGGTCTGCAGAATTAACACATAATTGAATAAAAAATTTAATTTCTCAATTTATGAATGTAATGATACAGAAATAACTAGCCTATTGTTTATCAACACCACGAATTTTAAAAACAGCGTTAAATACAATATCAAATAAACAGTTTCCAACAGCTTTTTAAACAATTATGGTTAAAAAATTGATAAAAGAAAAATTAAATAAACGTAAAATATGTTAAATTATCCATCATTAAGAGGGAATAATTTTTCGGCGCAAATTGCATTCCATATCTCTTACAGTTCAAAAGTTATACGAAAAAGACCCCAAAATTTTCAACCGGGGCCGGGAAATTCTGAATAGTTTATTACAACGTTAATTTGACAGAGACCAGTCCAAAATTCTCGAAGCTCGGGCATCACTGCTGTCCAGCGGTCGCTAGTAGCTCTCCGAACGCGGGGACGGTGCACGGTTGTAGTGGAATGCGTCCGTGAGGCGGTGTTGCCATTTTACAAGTTCGCGCGCGCGCGGGTTGCAGGATTAAACGATGACCCTGTACCTCCTCAAGTTCTGGGACCCGGGCAACAGCCGAGCGCGGAACTGTTACTTGCTAACCGCTGCTAACCACAGCATGGGCTGCGGGTGAACTGCAAGACTGTGTGTGCGTCCATACTGGCTCGTATCACGAGTCCATGTAGCTGGGCCTCACGGGTATAGGCGTACACACACTCTTGCAGTTGTTCCAAAACCCTCGCAACGGTTAGCAAGATAACAGTTCCGCGCTCGGCTGTTACCCGGGTCCCAGGACTTGAAGAGGTGTTTGCACCCTATGGGGCAGGCTTGCTCTAGCAGGTTGGGGCGGCAAATGAGCCCCACGACCTTCATTTCAGGGCCGGTTGGACCTGCGTTTACCCTATGGGCCCCTTTCCTAATGCCCAGTACGAAATCACCAATGGTTTAGTCGCCCATGGGGCAAACGCAGGCCCAACACGGCCCTGAAATGAATGTCATGAGGAACATTTGCCGCTCCAGCTTGCTGGAGTATCGCTTACATCCCTCGGTTTTCCCTCAGGTGCCTACCTGAGGTCCCTCGGGCCGGATGAGCTTTTACTACCGGTTTATTTTGTTCAAAACCGCAAAATCTCAAACTCTGAGGTCATTTTTCGAGGTTATCCCATCTGATTTCGAAGTTAAAAATGGTATCAATCGATCAGGTCCGGATTAAGATTTTTGGGGCCGGGGTCTATCAATCCTTCGAAGCCCTCCCGTGGTTGAACAGCGGAGGGGGAGGGAGGTTTAATGAGCTAATCGCTTAGAACGGAACCTCTCTCGGAAAGTGGGGCCCAGGGCTGCAGCCCCCTCCCTAGCCTCCCCCTTTAATCCGGGCCTGCAATCGTTTCGTCTTAGCGGATCTTTCCAACGGTGTATAGCATGTGCTGTAGGCTCTTGGGTCAGTAATCCCCTCTAGGACTTAACATTGTCCTTTCGAGAGGTGTCTTTTCGTTGGCGAATGAGGGCCCATGGTATAAAAATAAAGTGCAGTTTACGAGTGGCTACATCGCGACCATAATGCCCAGAGTAAAATAGCAACTACTGAAAACAATTTGAAATACGCTTATACAACAACTGATTTACACGATGTAAAATAATGTTTTCGTATATTATTGCGTGAGATAACTATTGAATCATTACAATAAATTTCCCTGTGAAATTTGTTATTTAAGTTTTGGTTAAATATATATTTACATTTTGTCACATTTATATCTTCTGTTTTTTCCACACTTGGACATACTTTTAAAATAACCACATGAAAAATTGTATTTTCAATCATTTTCTTGTTATTTGTATTTTAACAATCATTTAGTTTATATTAACTACTTCTATTAAAGCCGATGGGAAATAGCGAGGATCTTCTTAATGTAGTGTTTCAAATACAACAATGCCACGGTACATCGGCGCAGTTTGGAACCGACAGTGTCGGAGTAACAAATAACTGCAACAATCTGCTATCACAAATCCCGTCACGAAAAAGACAAACAATGAGAGCGACAGAAACAGCATACATATCTTCCCGGCCTATTGAGCTAGGTCGAACTGAACCGAACCCACCCGAACTAAACCAAGCCGGAGCCCTAACCAGTCAGCGGACCGGTGACGACCGGTCCCCGTTCGTCTCAGAATTACGGTCCCCGATTCCCGACCGAAGTGCAATTGGTCAGAAACTTCGGTTCCCTTTGGCATCCTCTCGCTATTACGGTCAGAATTTCTCTCCACTTTCGTTACGGTTACTTGACCGATATGTGACCGGTCCGAATTTCGGTTTCTGCCTCGGTTCTGACCAGGGGGTCGAAACATCGACAAAATGTAAGGACAAAATGACACGGTAACAAGTTTCGTGAATAATACGAATTTCGGGCACGTAATTTCGTGAACCAGACGTTGCGTCCTTGCCTGGCGAAATCTACGCAGGAAAGGAATTCTTTCTACTGGCAATTCTGGCATGCGCTATTATTCCAATGATTGAACATTAGGGTGTATCGAAAAAACCAAAAGTGGTTGTAACGATTGAGCCCAGTGCGGAAAAGTTGTGGGTCGACATTACTAAAACATGTGTAAAAGTTGAACTTAATCAGTTAATATCTTCTGTTCTGTCCAGAGGCTCAAAATATCAAAACTTTACCGAAATAATTGAGAAATACCGAACTGTCTAAAAGCAACTTATTCCAAAACGATATTTATGACAAAACGATTCATAAGAACAAACTGCCGCAAAATATCCATCTCATGTCGTACCAGCCTCCAAGAATGTAGGAAAGGTTGAGGTTAAGAGAAATTTGTAAAGAAAAAAAGGAAAAATTTCCCTACTCTCGGCCGAGAAAGTATTCAGTATTTTTTTTACAACTCTTCGCCCGCTTCTGTTTGATTTAGTGTTGCTGGAAAGCGACTCAGAACTCACCATGTGAAGGTGGTTGCATCTCGAGTACCACCCCCCTACCCATTACCCAACCAACCACCCATGAAGAACTAAACAATTATGTCTTAAGTATTTTTATGAAATCTGCTTTTGTATTGAATACTGGGAGTTCAGCTCTTGCCTCCAGTGTGGCTCGAATACAGCCATCTCTTGCAACTTCTCCACATACCTTTGAAGATGCCTCCGTGACTAGCTTTACGGTTCGCTCTACTGCTTGAGTGTGAGATGGGAACTTATAGTAGTCCCACTCAATTGGTATAGGACTCGCTAGTGAGCTCTGCAGCTCATCAGAAGTTACATGAGATAGAACAGGAGGTGCGAAGACCTTGCAAGAAGACCAATCTATTATGTAGACATAGTTATTTGCCTGAAAATCCAATGGAGGCACACAGAACGTGCATATAGGGCTAGAATCAACTGCAGTGGCTCTGGCTTCTATAATTTTTCTAACGGCAGTTTTACGAATATCTGCTCTTTCGTCTGCCAGCATACAAAGCAGCAGATTCTCTGGAGCAGCAAAGAACGCATTTCTTGAAATAACACGATCTACGACAACCAAATATTTTTTGGGCAAGTATCTCGTCGACGTTAACCAATAACCATCCGTCTAACACCTCTTTGATCAGAGAGAAAATCTCGTTCTTTTAATGGTACCTTTTGCAGTTTAGGGCAAGAACAATATGCAAAGCCTGCGCATTTGCAAGAAGCAACATCGAAAAGCTTGCATGCGTGTTCTTTAAATATATCAATCTTGATCCGTATGTTCACACTATCATTATACTTTCGATTGTCACTTCTCATGGAAATATATTTTTTTGTGATAAGCGTGTATTTTGGCAATAACACATTTTTCAGTTACTGCTGGAATAGATGCTTTATCATACAACGCTAGAATCTGTGCGGCAACAATTGCTGCAATATCAGAAAAGGACGGCTCCTTGTTACCTCGTGACTTCTGTCCAAGATATCGCCTCTGATAGGCACAACATCTGAGAACATCCTCATGTGTTGGAAGATTGTTGCCAAAATCCTTGGGATGTCCGAAAAAGGACAATCAAAAGTTTATCGAAGAGAAAACTTTGAGGGTTTTGACATTTCTTACTGGCTTAAAGTACTCGCTTAAGAAAAAACCCGGCGTTGCCCAAGCTTCTTATATTTATCTACTGCTGTATCCCACCTGCGAGAAGCGGTCGGTCGGGTCGCCACCTGGCGGTAGTGTCGCATTCGAAGCAATGTCAATGCGAACTAAATACACAGCGGTACTAGCGTGACACTACTGGCGATAAATTGGATATTTCTCAATTGTTTCAGCAAAATTTCAAAATTTGAGCCTCTGGACAGAACAGAAGCTACTAACTAATTAACTTCAATTTTACACATGTTTTAATAATGTCAACCGACAACTTTTCCGCACTAGTCTCAATCGCTACAACCACTTTTGATTTTTTCGATACACTCTATTGAACATGCCGAACCGACCCACGAACCGCAGAATGCGCGATTTTTACCGTTTAGACGCGTTTCGAGTTCCACGGTATCCCCATTGCGTTGATTGGATCGATTGTTCCACACTACCACGTGTTACGTGAGGGCGTTAATTTCAAAAGAGACCGAGCGGTTGAGTCTAATTTCCTCTAGTAACGCTTAACGAATTTTAAAGGGAAAAGTTATAATTTTAACATAATCAGTGATTATTACGCAAAAATCAGGATTGCTTTGGGGCGCGGCTTTCGTCTACAACCCGTACAGGTTGTCCAATCGGGATGTGGTATTTTGGTAAAGACTGGTTCGAAACAAAATTAGACAAGTTATGGAATAATATACCATGTATTACAAAATATATATATAAAGGAGTTTTTGAAAGGTGGTACAAAATGGGGAAAATTACATGGATTTGTGTTACGCCAAATCATATATAAAAAGTCCAATTACAATGTGTAAAATCCTAGACTTGTTTATGAGGTTTGAATTTAGTCAGAATTGAATGTGAACGGAAACAAGAAGTCGACAATAATTGATCGAGGGAAAACCCACAACCCACTAAGTGGTTGGATCAATAATCACGTTTGTTCTTAATTTTGTACATTCACTCGAGTTGTTTGAATGATTAATTTGATCGCAATTTATATTACTCGAAACAAGACAATTTTTAAACCGTGTCACACGCCGGAGGGAAGGTAACAGCTAATTGAGGGAAAAACCCATAACCCACTAGGTGGTTGAATCAGCTGCTGCTTCCGTACAATATCATGGATAGATGGAATCACTCACCAACTCTGTACAAGAGATTATTAATTTGTACTACGTCTCTCTCTTTCTCTCTCTCTCTCTCTCTCTCTGGATGACCTGAGGGTCCCGCGTACTGGATGGTGAATCGCAGGAGCGTCGCACAACACACACAATGTCAAAAGTCAGTTCTTTATATTCTCGTTAAACGTTAGAGGGTAGTTGATTTAAAGCTGACAATAGTTTTAAAATGATTATAAAAACACAAAATGTACATGAGTTTGAGTCTCTACGGGGACTGAGTCCTTCCACGCACTACAAGAAACACGGGAACTCCGGCTCAAAGACTATTTAACAAATAGTAATGTGTCCTCGGACAGAACGTCAGCGCACTATGCGACTTAACAGGCGACTGCCCCGAGCGTTTGCAGGGTAGGCCCGAGCAACCGGTCCCTTGAAACAAAGAGTGTCGAATTGCTGACTCCGCACCTCCTGCACACGGGCCCAACCGTCGTCGCTTCGGACCGTTCCCAGCCTCGCAGTGCTTAGGTTTTCGAGTGCTATCGCATCCGGCGTTCCAAGAACGTCGATGCTGATGAAAGATTCTCTCAAGGCAGAAACGCAGTGGCGTAACGACTTGCATTTAATTATTATTATAATTCAGTTTGTAGATCATTGACAATTGACCGAGGGAAACTCCCATAACACGCAATGGTTGAATCACTTGTCAATGACGGTGTGATGGAAATTTAGAAGAAAGGAAAAATATAAATGGTCTACTACAATGCTTGAGTTTCGGAAACCTTATCGCAGCGCGCATTCTAGGAACGTCGACGGCGTTGAAAGATCGTTTATAATATTCCTTCGTGAGAATTTGCCGTAGCGTGACAAGCGTGGAGCTGAATTAGAATACAACTATCAAGAATATTCACAGATAATCGACAATTGATTGAGGGAAGTTCCCATAACACGTGATGGTTGAATCAATGGTCGACATCTGTGTAGCGAAAATGAATTTTAAAAAGTGATCGGCACGTAACACCCTCCCCCCCTTGGAATCATCGTCCCCGATGATAATTAGGCGTAAGGACATTTGGAGTGCCGTGAATAATTTAAGAAAACGTGGAGTAACTGCCTGTCACGCCTGCGGGGCATCGCGCTTGTTCCGCCAACACGAATTTCGACTCGGTGATTGTGAGGGTCGCCACGCAGGGCGGAGTATACGCATTCTATAAAAGGGCGTCCTATATGTACGCAGCCCTCCAGATCTATCATTGCTATGTTCACGCTATTTCTGATGAGGCCGCAAACATCCTCATCTGTCACGCCCTGATTGTCTCTGCACGTCAACTCCCTGAGTGACGACATGTCCTGAAGGAACTGGGCACCGACGTCCGGGTACAGTAGGCTGATCTGTAGTTCGGTACAGTGATTTAGACCACTGAGTGCTTCGAGGCTAAACTGCCCCCTGATGTTAGTGCATCCAGTGATATCCAATTTTATAAGATGTTTCATGTGCCGACCCACTTCGCCGATGAAGGTGTTGTCCACCCAGCCGCAGAATGCAACCCCGAGTTCAGTGACCAGGGGGCAACGGGATGGAAGGCTTACTGCTATCTCAACGGGACCAAGGTCGAACTCAAAGAAATCCGCTTCCTCCCCCCGTTCGGCTTCCGCATCTTCCTCCCGTAGCCCTCCGCCCCCAGACCGGGGGCTGCATCCCACGAATTCCATCGACTCCATGGATCGGGGTAGTGTAGCACTTTCGATTAATTTCTGTAAAATGTCAGGTTGAATGTTTTTGGGTCTGAATAGACAAAGGTGTGATAATGATTTGAAATGTGAAATGGCTGCAGCGATATGCTCGCTTTTAGCCGTACAGTCTTTTAGATCTAGCCTTACTAGACCCCTTGCTATTTGCAACAGAGATCTTCCAGAGAAATCGGTGCCCTTGGCGCTGAATCCCTGCAAAGCCTTATTGGCTCCAAGAACCTTTCCCAGTTCGATGTCAACACAGTTTGTGCAACGTCCAATTGACAGATTTTTCAGGGAGGTGACGCTTGTTGCCAGCTCTCGAAAAGCCGATGGTCGGACATTAATGGCCGATACATCCAACTTCTCCAGTGCGGGACAATTCTTACTAATCAGGGCCAACAGCTGAGGACGCAGATTTTCAGCGGCTAGCTCATCATCTAAAACAATGTCTTTTAAGTAAGGGGCACATCGCGCCAACACCCAGTAGAAGGCTTCTGTTGTAATGCGCCTCCATCCCTGCATCCCAGGCCATCTCCAATCGCCCATGTCAAGGCGCTGCATTTTCCGGAAGGAATCGTGTACTCCCATCCTCCAAGTTCTCGATACCCGTTCCATACGGGCGCGATCGGCAAAAGGCAAGAATGCTGCCATCAGTGAAATCACCTCCACAGGCAGGAGCGCTGAGCGGACTGGCTCGTACCCTGGGAACGGGTTGTCCCGCTCTGGAATGGAAACAGACGGTCCGACACTTGAGGATGGCAGGTTAAAGCCATGCCATGTATCAGCGACCAAAATTCGCAGTTTCCTCCTATGAAGGATGATCGGCTGCGTGATCGCATTCCTTGCCACCTTGGCTGCCTGCTGCGAAGTGGCAAATGTCACGAAGGCCACGTTCCCGCTGGGCTGGACCCTTAGGACCGCGTGTTCGGCTCCGTAGGGGCGGAAGATATTCAACAAATCTTTGCGTTTTGTAAACCGCGCTAGGCGACACACAAAGATCCGTCGAGAATTCCCATGGTTGCTGATCCCTGGATCTGACATATCTGTTAAAACAACAAGACTTGCAAAAATTCGAAATATATTGACACCTGAATAATGTGTGATTATTGATCGAGGGTTTCCCCATAACTCGCAACGGTTGGATCAATTATCGTCTCATTAATTATTGATTTTTGCGCAAGATTAATCCACGATTGCTCGTTGACACGGCAGTGATGCCGTGGTAGGCGGGCTATGAGTCTCCAATGGGCAGCCACGCTCCGCTTCGTTTGCTTCTCTAGGTGGACTCCTAGGTTTCCGCCTCCTGCAAGGCAGCAGAGACCACACTTTCCCGATGCTACTTCGGAAGTAATACAGCAGAATTCCCAGTCCCAGAATGGATGACATTGTTATCCCTCCATGCAACAGATGAGTGCTGAATCTTCTGTTTCGGTGGTGTCGGCCTATTTCGTCAAGTTTTTCTTCTACTTCAGACATAGTGTCTTCCACAGAGATGAACGTATTTTTATAATTGGTGTCCAATGGTCGAATATCATGATATTTATGGATTTGAGGTAGAAGTTCCGAAATGTTTAGCAGTAAATTTGGTTGGTAGAAGTACTGTTCCCGACTCTCCAAATGTTGAATTCCAATCAGTGTCACATAAGTGGTTTTAGCGATACAACCATGCCTCAGCTGCAGAATTCCGGTGCCTTCCATAGTTATTAGCTCATCCTTCATTCCATTGCATATGATTTGCAATGGTTCTGGTGACTCCAAAGAATATAACCATCCCTGCGTTGTTCTTAACCGTGCCCAGAATGGAGTGTGCCGGGATCTTATACGCACATCGCAGGTTTTGAATGCCTGGACGGTGGGTCGCAACAATAACGAAACCTCGCAAGCGTCGGTGGACGAGACCTCAAACAACGGTTGTTCCAATGGGCAAAGGTGCACATAGGATGTTTTGTGACAATTGTTGATATATAATTCGTCTACGTTAAAGTAGAGTCGGTGATCGTTGCTTATTGCCAAATATGGTGCCTTCGGATGAATATGGCTTGATCCTGTTGAATTTTGGGTGAATTTTTGTGGAATAGGCCAAGAGTATGTTCGATAGAGGTGATATGCTATTCTATCTACCAACGGTAGGTGTAATGTCAACAAAAATCTGCCCTTATGATGACCAATCTTTATGCTGGATGACCTAATCAGTTCTTCTATTCCCTGGTATCCTTCAGGTATCGGAAGATCATATAATTTTTGTGTATTCCTAATATCCGTTATTATACGATGAAGTTTTGATTTGTCCAATAGTGTGCGATGTATCTCGCCTACTCTTGCGGCATATATTGCAGCAAGGAAATTTTCCGTTACTCTAATATACTGATCCAAGGATAATTCCAAAGTATGTACATAATTTCCTAACCAATACATTACTCGAGTATAATTCATTGCCGTATCTAGGTCACCAATTGCCGCAGAGATTTGATTGATTTGTATTCTGTTTTCATTCATTAATTTTGTGTTTCGGTCTAATGTCTCGTGATATTTATGAAGTCTACTAGTGATAATATGGGTCTGATTTTTTATAATTTGGGTTATCTCGTGTTGATCTTGATATAATTTATCAATTTCCGAATTATAGTATTCCGCGTCCTCTGTTGATAGCGTACCAAAGAGAGTGCGGCTCAATGATCCAATGAATCCGAGAGGGACGCTTCTCCGTACGATGGTCCTCGGGCTGTTAAAATCTTCAGGAGGTTGAATTGCCGAGGTTAGCTCCTTCATTTCCAAACGTAGCGCCATAGCTTCTTCCATTCTTCCCCTGAGATAAATGATACGCAAGATGCCATCGCATCGCTCCACCACCATCAAAGAGAGGCAATGTTCAAGAGTTTTATCTAATTCTTCGTAACCTATTGGGAATTGAGATTCCAATTTATGAGTATCGATGAAAATTGTCACTCGCCAGTCAGCAGTCACCAATTTCATGGTGTGTAGTCTTTCAAAATATAATCCAGGGCTAGCGCCAATTCTTGAGATCTCGTACGTTTTCCGATTTTCTCCAAGGATCATTGAGATCCAGGTCAGCACAGAGAGGAGCGTTGTCAACTTCATATTCGCTTCTAACGATCTTAATTTTTGAAAGATCGGGTTAGGAGTTGATATCTTGCAGGGTACAAAATTTTCTTCAATACAAGGTGCTCATTAAAATATATTCACCGTTAGGATCAATTAGAAATCTTATGACTCCAAAGGTACTATCGGTAGGAAAGGTTGTTTCGACATATTAATCACCTCGATGGTGTATTAATAATTTATCGGCGTGCTTTACAAATCGTTCGCCAGATTTCTTTTGTAGTATAATATTATTCTTTTCTAAAATTCCAACAATTTTGTAAGGACCGTGATATCGACTGCCAAATTTCCCTTTTCTGACTTCTACTAAAACGCGTGCCATGTCGTCAATTTTACCCTGAAATGGTCGCGCTTTTTCATCGTAATGTAATTTTGACTTATGTTTAGCCGATATCAAATTTTGTGCAGCCAACGTCTGCATCTCAGTTAATCGCGTTAATAAATCTTGAAGATAACCGTTATACGTCAATAAAGTCTCGTCTGTAGGGAATGCACTAGGACAGCGTGCTATTTCGCCAAATACTAATTCGTGTGGAGTGAAATTTGTTGCCTCGTGAACGGACGTGTTATATGAAAATATTGCAAATGGTACTATTTTATCCCAATCATCAAAGTCATTTAGATAATGTTTTATATATTCAGTCAAGACTATATGGCTACGTTCCAAAGCACCATTTGTTTGTGGACGATACCCAGAGGTAGTTACATGATTAATTTTGAAAACTTTCGCTAATTCTTTTAACACCTTGTTAATGAAGCTAGTGCCTTGATCAGTTAAAATTGCGCGTGGATCCCCATATTGCAAAACCAGATGCGTGACCAGCGCATGAGCTACAGTTTCTGCTTTTATATCCGGTACAGGAACTGCAATGCAGTATTTCGTAAGATTATCCTGCATAGTCAAAATGTGCCGATTCCCGCTAGGAGTCAATGGAAGAGGTCCCACAGTATCTAATGATATTTTATCGAATGGTTTTAATGGTGTATCGGTTATGAGCATCGGTTCGCGAGTTTTTGTCCTAACAAGTTTATTTTCCTGACAACTATTGCATGTTCTAATGAAATTTTGAATATCGTTACGCATCGATGGCCAATAAAATCTTTCCCGAATTCTTTGATATGTTTTTGTTACGCCCTTATGCCCTCCTATTAAACTTTCATGTAATTCCGAAATGATTTTCGGACGGAGTTCTTCGGGCGGTACCTGTACGTTTCCGGTGCACAATGTTATTTTGATATCGCTATCCGCAAAAATATTTGATAAGATACCAGCTAGTGTACCCTGCGGAAGTGTATCTGTAAATTCACCGGATTTCGAAATTCTAAAGGACTTTATGCCTGATTGTAAAAGTGTAAGTTTTAAATTTTTCAAAGCATTACCTAATTTTGCGACAGAGGTATCATCATAATACCTTTCTTTGATTACTACACTGAAAATTTTGTATTTACCTCGCGGCGTAACGAGTACTTGGCCTTCTTTTGGCTTCGAATTCCGCAGATTCTCTATGCTTATAGCTCCTATGTCTGCGAGCAAACGACTTATCGGAGTTACCAATTCCACATCGGAAGAAATGAAATGAACATAATTTTCGCGAATGTTTGTTAAACTGTTTCGAGTAAATTTAATATTCTCTTCGCGTGTGTTCCTGGAGAAAGTCGGTGACGTTAATACGTCGGGAAGTATACTTTCTGTTATTTGAATTCCTGGTTGATACTGGTCAATTTTACTGTAGTCCATTGATTCAGGAGCAGGTGCACGTTTGGGGGTGGAAGGTGGATCAGAAACTGTTGTTCTTGGTTTTGAATAAATGGATTGTGAATAAGGTGTGGATAATGCAAGCGGTCTATTGGATGGTAACGGGGTTGGTATCATGGATCTGCGCGGTGGACGGTGAATTAGCGTATTGTCGAATCTTGAGGCATTGTTTGGTTCCTCTTCTTCTTCTTGTATGGATTCCAAAGGAGGTCTCCCTATTTCGGATCTCGAAGGTGCTACCTCGACGCTTGTTCCAGCACTATCTTGTCCTCGCGATTTATATTGAGCCCACAAGTCTTCTGCGCGTTTGTCCAATTCTTCCCGGAATGAATTTTCTGCATCCAGTTCTGATTCATCGGATGAGTTTTGAAGAATATCGCTATGCTCTTGCAACGATTTTTCGAAACGGTTAAAAGATTCCTGAAGTTCCTGTAGCCTAATGGGTTGAGTAGTGTCGAGGTGGATCTCGTTATCGTCACTATCATTGGATGGAGGTGCAACCTCTATCGTTATGCTTTCGGCGGGTGTTGGAGCCGCGGCAGCTTCATCCTCTGTAGTGTCCAAAGCCTCGGACTGGTCTTCAGATTGTACTTCTTTAGAAAGGGTCCGTTGAAATTCTTGAACCAATATCGGTGATTTGAGATTAGGTAACACGCTTTTTCGTCCTCGGAATACCGGCGGATCAACCACCTCGCTAGGCGGTTCTTCTTCGGAATTTTGTGAAGATTCGGTAGTAGTTAATTCCGCGTAATTAATGGGAGTTCTAGATTCGGCAGGTTGAACTGCGGAACGCGTTCTGGTTGCAATGGCACTTTTATCTAATGGAAATGTACGTTTACTTTTCTTCACAATTGGTTTAGCTACAGATTTTGATTTTGAAGATACGGATCTAGAAGTGCTTGGCGTTGGTAATCTTTTATCCACGGGAGGTTTTTTAATAGGCATAACTTTGGAAATCTTAGTATTGCATTCCGAGTCGCTATCGGATGTATCTTTTGAACTGGAATCAGAACTAGTATTAATTTCTGTTACCGGATTTCGAGACAGAGCGTCCGCATTGGAATTTAGACGTCCAGGTTTATGTACAAATTCGTATTCGTAATCATGCAATTTTAATCTCCAACGTACTAATCGTTGTCCTGGATCTTTTATCGAATCTATCCATTTTAGAGGCTCGTGATCACTAACCAAAGTAAATTTTCTTCCGTAAAGGTATGGTCGAAAATGTAATATTGCAAAAAGAACTGCTAGACATTCCTTTTCTGTGGTAAAATAATTTTGTTCCGGTTTCGTTAAATTTCTCGAAAGGAAAGCTACCGGCAAATCGTGTCCGTCTACGTTTTGGCTAAGTACGGCGCCTATTGCGTAGTCAGATGCGTCCGTAGTTAATGTGAACGGTTTATTGAAATCGGGATATTGCAATATGGGACTCTTGCACAAAGCTTTACGTAGAATTTTGAAGCTATTATTATGTTCTCTACTCCACACAAATTTAGCATTCTTTTTTAATAATTCGGTTAAAGGCTTCGCTTTTGCTGCAAAATCTTTGATGAATCGGCGATAATAACCGGCTAGTCCAAGAAATTGTCGTACATTTTTTTGGTTTTTAGGACGAGGAAAATGTTTTACCGCAATTATTTTCTTTGGATCTGGTCTTACTCCAGAGCGACTAATAATATGGCCTAAATATGTGACTTCGGTTCTCAAAAATTCACATTTATCTGGCTGAAGGGTTAATTTTGCATCATTTAATCGCGTAAACAGACGTCGGACTTTCTTTTCGTGTTCTTCCAAATTTTTCGCGTAAACAACAATGTCATCGAGGTAGACAAATACTTCCACACCCTGTAATCCGCGCAATACCTGATCCATCAGCCGTTGAAACGTCGCGGGAGCATTCTTAAGCCCTTCGGGCATACGAATATACTCATAATGACCATTAGGTGTAGTAAAGGCTGTTTTAGCACGGTCTCGCGGATCCATTTCAATTTGTTGGAATCCACTAGCGAGATCAAAGGTGGAAAAGTATTTCGCTTCGCCTAGGTGATCTAGAATTTCTGTGATGTTAGGAAGGGGATATGCGTCACCAATTGTTTTTTCGTTAAGATATCGAAAATCGATTACTATTCTCCACATTGGATTTCCTTCGGAATCAGGTTTCTTTGGTACTATCCAGATTGGTGAATTGTACGGAGAATTTGAAAGTGCAATAATTTTATCTGCCAATTTATTAGAAATTTGACGAGCTATTTCTTCTTGGTGGACTCGTGGAAACCGATATTGTCTAGTGTTAATGGGCAAGTCATCTATTGTGGGTATTCGATGTTGTATTAAAGGAGTGGATTCTAATTTGTCACCTGGTAGACGAAATCGTTCAGGAAATTCTTCAATTAATTTAATTACGTGATCTTTTTCTTCTTCATTTAAATGATCTAAACGCAATTTTGATAAAATTCTGGTTACACGGTCCATTGATACCGGTGACTCTTGCTGTTCAGAGTCAGAATCGAAGTATTCGCGTTCTTCAGGAAAATTATGATATTCGAATGGTAAAATTTCTTGAGGCGGTATTTCTATTTCGATATCTTTTTCCAAGGTATTTATTGCGAGAACATGGCACACGTTGTTTTTAACTTTTACCAGCGCTTCTCCAATATAAATTCCATCTATTGTTTTAATCAGTGGTAAATATCCTTCTTTCAAATTACAATCGATGGCATCTATGGCGATTGCTTGTCGGGTACGACTATTAATACGATAAACACGCGGCGTACTATTTTTCTGAGGTGCTTCCTCCGAAGGAGCCTCGCCAATAAAATGGATCGGTCGAATTGGTTGACTTTGGGTAACTATTGTATTGTGTGCAAAAGAAATTTCGGCTTTTTCTTGTCTCAAATAAGCTTTTCCTAAAATACCGTCACTATGTATCGGAAAATTTGATCTTACTACATGAAATAGGACTGGTTGATTCAAAATTTCTACTATTGTGGTTCCTAATGTTTCCATTCTTTCGTGCGTAATTCCTCTCATTTCAATAGAATCGTGTACGTCGACTGTTATATCCTCATGCAATGCGTTTAATTTTATTACATTTATGTCAGCACCCATATCAATCAAAAATGTTGCAGTTTTATATCGTAATTGTTCCGCGGTTAATTTTACAACAGGCGATTCGTCATTACAACCCAAATTTAATATTGTTGATCCTTTTCCAGAAATCTTACCGTCGGGCGACGCTCGGAATTTTGATTGTTCGACGGGCGACGCTCGGAATTTTGGTAACTCGTCGTCGCGTCTGTTCGAGGAGTTACTCGGGAGTTTAAATCCGAATTGTTTCGTGGTTCAGATGAATTTTGACTCGGCGAATACGATCGATTTTGGTTTGAATTGTATGAAGAATTTTGGTTTGGTGAATATGGTCTGGGTTCCCGAAATCCTACGGAATTCCGCGAATCGGAATTCGAGTTTCTGAAGCTATTTTGGAAATTTGAATTTTGGTGTGTGATTTGCGTCGACTGGGGAATCGGACTCGTGCTCCGTGCCAATTGTGGAGCCGTCGGAGTTTGTGCGTACGGCGCATTTGACGGAAAACGCGGATCCGGTGGATACGGTGAATAGTATGGTGGATAAGGCATTTGATAAAAAGGTGGGTAAGGCATGTAGGGATACGGGGAATAAGCAGGATATCCATGATCTGGATATCTACTCGATTCCGTGTTACTTCTCGGTGGTTTAAGAATACCTGTAGGAAATTTTGAATAATCTGAATTTCCAGTCGCGTTTGGACTCGGGCTTCGCGAACGAGAGTCTCCAAAATTTTGATATCGCGAATCGTGATAAGTGAATAAGCTTTGACGCGTATTACTTTGAACAGGGGAATTTGAACGAGACTCATCCTGCCTTGAGAGAAATAATCTATTTGTATCTCCGGTCGGTATTACTCCAGACCTCATTCGCGTCTCGACTCGCGTCGCATGTTTTAGCGCATCTTCTAGAGTTTTCGGATCCCGCGCGTCTACGGCCCTGGCTATCTCGTCCGGCAAGCCCCGAATAAATGCTTCTAGCGCACAGTCTTTTATCGGGCGCAGCATCTTATCCGCGTCCTCGCCATACGAGTCTTCCAGCGCGAGCCGGGCTCCACTAACCAAGATATTAAGCCGATCATAAAAATCATTTACAGTTTCGTTTCTATGCATGCGGATATTTTCAATTTCATGATGGTAATATGGATAATTTTTCCCGGGAGCAAATCTAGTTTTCAAATGTTTAATTAATTCGTTTACGGTATTAAAAGTTTTTCCGAAAGTACTATCGCGTGCAGCTCCTTGTAATTTTCCTAGAACTGCTTTGACAAACGGGCCTTCCGACGCTGGCGGTACGAAAACTGCGCCGTTTTGCACGTCTTGTAAGAAATCTTTTAGAGGTATGTTTTTCCCATTAAAGAAAGGAATATTCAGCGTCCCGTGCTGCAAAGCAAAGCATTCCGCCATAGACGTCATCATCGCGTTCGTTACTGATAAATTCGCGGACGCGTTATTCGACGCGCTAGCGGTTTCATTGGGACTAGCCATTTTGCTAAAATTTTAATATATAAATATATAAATAAGCTGAAAATAAATTAGAAGGCGATATCACGGATTTTCCTAAAACATTCAAGACACAAAAGAAAACAGAAATGTAAAGCATACCAATTAAATCACATATAAAAAATTACATATGCACTCTTTTATCTCGAACGTCTCAGAAAATACCACAAAGAACGAGTTTGACAAAAGCATATCCCACTTCTGACACCAGTTTAGCTGTTACGTGAGGGCGTTAATTTCAAAAGAGACCGAGCGGTTGAGTCTAATTTCCTCTAGTAACGCTTAACGAATTTTAAAGGGAAAAGTTATAATTTTAACATAATCAGTGATTATTACGCAAAAATCAGGATTGCTTTGGGGCGCGGCTTTCGTCTACAACCCGTACAGGTTGTCCAATCGGGATGTGGTATTTTGGTAAAGACTGGTTCGAAACAAAATTAGACAAGTTATGGAATAATATACCATGTATTACAAAATATATATATAAAGGAGTTTTTGAAAGGTGGTACAAAATGGGGAAAATTACATGGATTTGTGTTACGCCAAATCATATATAAAAAGTCCAATTACAATGTGTAAAATCCTAGACTTGTTTATGAGGTTTGAATTTAGTCAGAATTGAATGTGAACGGAAACAAGAAGTCGACAATAATTGATCGAGGGAAAACCCACAACCCACTAAGTGGTTGGATCAATAATCACGTTTGTTCTTAATTTTGTACATTCACTCGAGTTGTTTGAATGATTAATTTGATCGCAATTTATATTACTCGAAACAAGACAATTTTTAAACCGTGTCACACGCCGGAGGGAAGGTAACAGCTAATTGAGGGAAAAACCCATAACCCACTAGGTGGTTGAATCAGCTGCTGCTTCCGTACAATATCATGGATAGATGGAATCACTCACCAACTCTGTACACAGGGTTGCCAGATCAGGCCTGACTTTTTGCCGGAGATTTGAATTTCGTGGAGTGGGGTTGAGTGGTGGTGGTGGGGGGGGGGTGAGAGAAAATAAGGGCTAATAGAAAATCAGGCATCTAAAATTCATTATAATGAATTATTATAAGGGAGTAATCATAATAATTGTAATAAAAGTATTATGAATGTTTATTTGAATTTAGTACAGATTTTAAGTTTTTTATTTTTTGAACTGCATTAAAAAAATGTTTGACAATTATTATATTTCAAATTTGATTTTATTATAAGTTCTGCTTTCACTAAATCGACATTCATTCTGTTTCTGTTATCTGTACAGCTCTGATACATAAGAGAAAAGATTCTTTCGACATTGGCCGAACTGACAGAAATAGAGAGAATTGGTTGCACTATTTTAAATAAAATCGGGAACTGACTGCCTTTAAAAATTTGGATCCAATTTTGAAATATATTATCCTTATTTTTTAAGGTGGGGAGAATCTTGTTTAAATTACAGATTTCGCTGTAAAGTTTATCAAAATTAATATAATTGTCGCAATTCTTCCACAAATTTTTAGCTAGATCACAAACTTCCTCATAGTTTAAGTGATTTTTTAAATTAAAAATTTCATATTTGGCAAATGGAGGATTATCGAATTCGTACCAGTCATGTAGGTATTTTATTGCACGAGTATACACGTCAGTGAACTCATCTCGTGCTTTTTGTTTGTCGCTACAGCTTAAATTATTGAATGCTTGATTGCACTTGAATCCAAAAAACTGATCTTGTTTTCGTGTTACAAATTCATTCAATAATTTATTCATGATACTGTTCAACTGTGTGCATAGAAATGTTTCACTCTGAAGTATTAAAATATATTGTTTAAATATTCCCAAAAAATGGTGCATAAAATATAAATAACATTCTGGTAGAGTTATATCCGTATTTATGTCATTTGTTAATTCGTGTTCTTGGTCTTGTAGAAATTCTGATATTATTTTGGGTACATTATCTATACCTAAGCTTATAAAATATGGTTCGAAAGCTGGCCATGACTTTAATAATCGATCAACTGATTCGTATAATGATAGCCATCAAGTTGTACCATGTTTTAAAATTGCACGATATTCTATTTCCGCATCATCAAACTATTCTTGCAGGGTATTTGTCAGTTTTGCAAATATGGAAAACTCTGCATAGATTTTTAGTACAAAAGATTCAACATCATAGGAGAGTCTTTTCACAGCAAATTTTCCACAATTGTGTAAAATATGAGCATGATAATTTCCTTTTATCATTTTGGGGTTTTCTTTTTGGAAAGAAGTGTAAACTGATGTATTTTTGCCAAAATGCACTGGTGCATTGTCACCAGAATAAGCAATAGCCTTATCAATATTGAGTTCTAAATTTTCCAGACTTTTTTTAAATTTGTATAAATTGAATCAGATGATTCGTCTGACTCTTCAATAAAGTCCAACAGTTTTGTGGTAGGTCCTGATTCTGAGTCAAAGTAAAACACTATCATAGGAAAAATTTGCGATTTCCTTTATTTGAAGCATCAGTGGCTATTGAAAAGGACAAATCCTTATTTTTTATTTCAGCAAGAGCTTTTTTAACAGCAAAAGGCATCAAAACATTTTTTACAACAGCTTCTGCTTTAGTTCGCCCACAATGAATTTTTGTTGATAGTTTAGAATCCTTAAAACAATTGCACATTAATTTTATACCACAATCCAGGCTGTTGTAGCTGTGATGGTGCACAACTGAGTGGAAAATGTTAGCTAGCTCCACCGCAGCGACTTGTTCCTGTTCACTGGAATTAACTTTTGAGAAAAATTTTTCCATCATTTCATTCTTCGTTTTGGCAGAAGTGAAACTTTGATGTTTTGTAGATATTGCATGTCTGCTTAAAGCTTTTTTACCATCATACTTGACAGGAAATGTCATATTGCACAATTTACAAAAAGCGACAAATCTGGATTCTTTCCTTACCCAGTCATATTCGGATGTCCATTTATCATTAAATGAACAATAATAAATTTTCTTTTTTCGCGGCGAAGTTTTGTTATTATTCTTGTCATCAAGATCTTCAATATTACTCTGGATATTCATGTTACAAACAAAATTTGGATATCTTTTACTATGAAAATGAAAACGCACAACGGCAACGTGCAACTGCGAAATAACAATCAAATACCAAAGTGGAACAACGTAACATCACGCATGCGTGGCGTGTTCCCCTTCCACCCGGATTACTTCGAAAACCTATGTTTCGGTAACGCTAATTCCGATAGATGGCATGCTGCAACATACTCTGTGGGGGATCTGACACGACCACCGTCAGATCCAGTGGTGACTAACCCGGATAAAGGGGTCACCACCTTCATAGAGAAGGAAAGAGCGTTTCGTCCCGGGCCCGCCAGAGGACTCGTCAGTAAGGCTACCTGGCGGAATCCTGCCTTAAACACGCTGGCTACCAGGAACTGGGAACGAACTCGTATATATACTAACAGGAGAGACTACGGTCACCGGCGAGAAACTTCTCAAGCCTCGTAGCCCTCTGGTGGAGCGTCGGTAACCACAGCGGATCCCTACAACTCCCTATTCAGCCGGATATTTTTATTGTGCCTGCCTGAGGCCGGAGACAACGGTCTAAAACCTGAGACTCCGGCTGAATGCCGGAGATCTGGCAACCCTGTCTGTACAAGAGATTATTAATTTGTACTACGTCTCTCTCTTTCTCTCTCTCTCTCTTTCTCTCTCTCTCTCTCTCTCTCTCTCTGGATGACCTGAGGGTCCCGCGTACTGGATGGTGAATCGCAGGAGCGTCGCACAACACACACAATGTCAAAAGTCAGTTCTTTATATTCTCGTTAAACGTTAGAGGGTAGTTGATTTAAAGCTGATAATAGTTTTAAAATGATTATAAAAACACAAAATGTACATGAGTTTGAGTCTCTACGGGGACTGAGTCCTTCCACGCACTACAAGAAACACGGGAACTCCGGCTCAAAGACTATTTAACAAATAGTAATGTGTCCTCGGACAGAACGTCAGCGCACTATGCGACTTAACAGGCGACTGCCCCGAGCGTTTGCAGGGTAGGCCCGAGCAACCGGTCCCTTGAAACAAAGAGTGTCGAATTGCTGACTCCGCACCTCCTGCACACGGGCCCAACCGTCGTCGCTTCGGACCGTTCCCAGCCTCGCAGTGCTTAGGTTTTCGAGTGCTATCGCATCCGGCGTTCCAAGAACGTCGATGCTGATGAAAGATTCTCTCAAGGCAGAAACGCAGTGGCGTAACGACTTGCATTTAATTATTATTATAATTCAGTTTGTAGATCATTGACAATTGACCGAGGGAAACTCCCATAACACGCAATGGTTGAATCACTTGTCAATGACGGTGTGATGGAAATTTAGAAGAAAGGAAAAATATAAATGGTCTACTACAATGCTTGAGTTTCGGAAACCTTATCGCAGCGCGCATTCTAGGAACGTCGACGGCGTTGAAAGATCGTTTATAATATTCCTTCGTGAGAATTTGCCGTAGCGTGACAAGTGTGGAGCTGAATTAGAATACAACTATCAAGAATATTCACAGATAATCGACAATTGATTGAGGGAAGTTCCCATAACACGTGATGGTTGAATCAATGGTCGACATCTGTGTAGCGAAAATGAATTTTAAAAAGTGATCGGCACGTAACACACGTATCCACCATTCTTTCTCGGCTTGATCTTTCTCACGTCATACTGTTAATTTCGATATATAGGTACCTATGTACGAAACACACGGGATCAGCCACCATCGAAATTCGACATTATTTAAATAAGAATGCTTTTTAAATCAAATGTCGTGCATTTCTACCCTATGTATACCTATCTGACGGGGTCGAGTGAACCAGAATATCTTTTCTCAGTAAATAAGGGGCAAATAGATTTAATAGAACTTATTAGGGACAATTTCCCCCTTTTCCCCAAAATTTTAAATATTTCACAATATTTCATTTTTATTCATATAATCATGCTATGATATTCTTTAAAGTTATGTATAATGCCAATGTTAAAGTGCCAATCACTGGCAATAAGTTAATAAACGTAAAGATACGAAAATAACGAGAAATGCCAATATTTTTTATATATAAAATAAAACGGTACACATTGGGTGGAGAGAGAGAAGAGTGTGGACAGAGGAAGGGAAAAGAGAGTTTCAAATGGAATTAAACAAAATAAGCTTCAATAGGACAGAGGGGAATGAAATGGTAGAAGAAATGGTAGGAAAAATAAACAATGCAGTACGGAAAGAAGAAGTAAAAATAAAAAAATGGAAATTGGGTAGCTTTAAGTGGTGGAATTCGAATTGTACAAAAAAGAAAAGAGAAGCCAGAAGAGTACTGAGGAACTGGAAAAGGGACAAAGGAGACATAGAAGACTACCAGAAGAAAAGAAGGGAAAACAAAAAAGTGTGCGAAGAAAGGAAAAAGGAATTACAAGATAATACAGAAAATGAGATAATGCAATTAAAGGGAGAAAATGAAATATGGGAATATATAAATAAACAAAGAAAGAAAAGAATAGGAATCTCCAATAATATAGATTTAAAAGAATGGAGATCATTTTAAATCATTACTAGAAGCCGACGACTGTAAAAAAGAAGTAGGAGAGTTGGAAGAAATAGGCAATACGGAAGGAGAAGAGGAGGAGGAAATAACAGAAGCAGAAGTAAAAGAACAAATCAGGAAATTAAAAAAAAAGAAAGCAGCAGGGGAAGACAAAATAGAAAATGAAGCCTGGATTTACGGTAACGTGAAAATAGTAAAACGGATCACAGAAATTTTCAATAAAGTGTGGAAAGAAGGGGTGATTTCACCAATATTCAAAAAAGAAGACAGAGAAAAGGTAAGCACGATAACGGTCCTAAACACGGCGTACAAAATATATGCTGTGGTCCTAGAAAAAAGGTTAAAAGAGGAATTGGGAAAGAACCACGTAATATCAGAAACGCAAGCAGGATTCAGGAGCGGTAGCTCGACAACAGATAACATTTTTATTCTGAACTATGTAGCTAACAGAGAAATACAGAAGAAAGGGGGGAAGCTGTACCTTTTTCGCGGACTTAAGCGCTGCATTTGACAAGGTGGATAGAGTAAAACTTCAGAACATCATGAAGAGAAAGGACATAAGTAAACGCTTGAGGATGAGAGATTTATAAGGAAACAAGAAATACTATAAAAGCAAACGGAGAAATGTCATCCAAATTCTGGACAACAAAAGGGGTAAGACAGGGATGCCCACTGAGTCCAACGTTATTCACAATATATGTAGCGGGCTTGGAGGAAACCATGAGGAAAAACCAAACAGGAGGAGTTAGAGTAGCAAAAGGAAAAATCTGAACTCTAGCATATGCGGAGGATATAGCGTTACTAGCAAATGAAACAAAGGATCTTAAGGACATGAAAGGAAATGGTTGCAACTGAACGCAGAGAAATCTAAGCTGCTGATTTTCCATAAAGGAAGAGGAAAGAAGAAGAGAGAAGAATGGGGCTGGCAGGGGCACAGTCTGGAAGACGTAAAGGGATTCAAATACTTATAATTTCCAGAAAAATGGGGGCAGAGAGATGCATACAAGGGAAGTCATATAGAAAGCTAGAATAGCAATGGCGCAGATATGGGGAATAGGACAAAGAATGTTCAAGAACAATTTTGAGAGAAGAATAAGAATATTCAGAAGCATAGTGAAATGTATCTTGCTGTACGCGTCAGAAATTTGGGGATGGATGAAAGCAGAAAAAGTAGAGAAAATACAGGAGAAATGATTAAGGTGGCCTTTAGGTTTGGACTTCAATACACCAGCATATCTGATTTTGGAGGAAACAAAAACGGGCAAAATAAGGATAGAAGCTGGGAAAAGAACAAGAAAATATGAGGAGAAAGCGGAACGGCCGAATAAGAATAAAATAGTACAAGAATGCTGGAGGGAAATAGACGCGAAGCAAGCAAAGAAAAGTCGAAATGGGAGGAAATGAGAGACTCATACTACAAGCAAAAAATGATGGATATGCAAGAAATGAAAATAGAAAGAAGGAAAGGAAGAGAGTTTGCTGAGGAACTAGCACAAAGAGACAGGGTAGAGGAGGTCCAATGGCAATACGACAGAATACAAGGAGGCAGATACAACGCACATTACACAGAAATCAGGGATAACCAGAGAGCAAATTACCTAAACGGAAACTACAGAGGCACGGACCAAAGCATGATTGCAAGGTTCAGATGTGGGAACGAAGAGCGGGGAAGCAAGTACTGGAAGGAGGAAAAAGAGACAGTAGTTATGCAGACTATGTAATGGGGCTAGAGAGACACTGGGTCACATGCTACAAGACTGTAAGGATCTGAAAAGAGAAAACTCAACGATCAGAGGGATACTAATGGGAGAAGAAGGAGCGGAGTGGATGCGAATGGTTCTAGAAAAAAGGAGAAGAAAAGAAGAACAAGATGAAGGAAGAAGTCAAAACGAAAGCACAATCTTGAATTAACAGTCCCAGAAACACTTACACACATAACACATGTAACCCCATTTTGAGGCCGAAAAGCGAAAAATAAACCTATTTACTACTACAACGGTACACATATAAAATGCATGGTAATGTTAAATTGCTATACTTTAAAGTAAAAACACCAAAAATATTCAAGAATTTCGTATCTTATGTAATAAAAAAATATAGAAGAATTAGAATATTGTTTTGAAAAAAGTGTGGGATATTATGTATTCGCAAAGAAATTAATAATAATTTATTTAATATTTACATTTCTTAGTATTTTGTGACGTTTCCATGTGCACGTATCACAGCTTGTATAGGTACGTTTTGGCATCGATGTAATCAAATTTTCACACTGTGATGGCAAAATTTGTTTCCATGACAATGGTTTCTCTTATTTTTTGGTTGTTTCTCGCGTATAAATTGTTTCCAGAGTGTCCATAAATTTTCAATTGGACAAAAATCTGGGATATTTGCTGGTAATTTTATAATTCAAAAACCTTTTTGTTGTAAGTAGTCTTGAACTTTTTCGCTTTCTTATGATTCGGATTTCAGGAAAAAAGTATTGAAAATAAAATAATGAGACGCAAACCATGAAGTAACTAAGTATGTAACTAATGTGCATGTATAAATGTCAGAAAATACCAGGTAATATATATATTGAATAAATTATTGTTAATTTCTTTGCAAATTCATAATGTTCCATACTCTTTTTCAGAACAAGCAACATTTTGTTTCTTCAATATTTTTTATTACATAATAAACGAAATTCTTAATTATTTTTGGTGTTTTTATTTTAAAATAGACCAACTGAACATTATCGTGCGTTTCACATGTGTAACGGTACAATGCAACATTTTATATGTAAAAAATATTGATATTTCTCGTTAGTTTCGTATCATTGTGTTTGGTTCCAAACTTATTGTCAGGGGTTGTATGGTACAAGACCTGAATGTTTAAAACATTATGCACTTTCGCAAATAATAAATACCAGCCCTATATTAGGTGAATCACATGAGTCGTTGGATAATTTGCTACATTTATCAAAAATTTCCATTATTCATTTCTTCTTATATTTCTCAAATAGATATTATTATTCATATGAACCATTTTTGAACATCTTTTCTTTTAATGGTGTGTTTTATAAACAAGTTTTTGGAACGGCAATGGGATCTCCAATTTCCCCGGTCATTGCCAATATAGTGATGGAAGAGTTAGAGACGAGTTCTCTCTCGGAGGTACCTTTTCAACTTAACTTTTATAAAAGATATGTGGATGACATCATTACATGCATTAGATTAGATGATTTACCAATATTGCTTGACAAGTTTAACAGTTTCCACAATAGACTTCAATTCACTTACGAGATTGAAAAGGATTCGTGTTTGAGTTTTCTTGACACGGTTATTATTAGATCAGGCAATAAACTTATTACCAACTGGTACCACAAACCTAGTTGGTCTGGTAGATATATAAACTTTTTTTCGGCGCATCCCATGCAGCATAAAGTTGGATTGATAAAGGGATTAATAGATCGTGCCATCTTACTTTCTGACCCTGAATTTAGACCAACTAACTTACTACTTATTAAAGATACACTAAAACGTAACGGTTACCCCACAGAAATGGTTTCATCAATCATACGTGACCGCATTTTTTAAATCTATCATCCGGTATTAAGGGAAAAACGTAAAGAAGAGAAAATGAAAAAGATTGGACCAATAAGTTGGAGAAATACTGTGGTCATGCCTTTTAGTGACAGTATCTCGAATGACATTAGAAGAATTTTTAAAAAAGTTGGCATGCATACCATTTTTAAACTTACCATGTTATACTAAACAACTATTTCCACCGATTAAAGATAAAATACCATTGCTAAAAAACTCTAATGTCGTGTACTCAATTCCTTGCATGGGTTGTAACCAGGTATATATTGGACAGACCTCTAGGTTATTAGAAATACGGATTTATGAACATAAAAGAAATGTTTTTCTATCGCTCCTCCAACACACTGCACTAACAAAGGATTCACTCGAGTTTGATCATAAGTTTGACTTCGACAATGTAAAAATTGTTGATAGAGAAACCAACTTAAATAGGAGGATTCTATTAGAAACATTACATATGATTAAACAACCTAGCGTAAATCTTAGATATGAAACACCTAAGATGCAAGAATATTACGCAACCTTATTGAAACAGTAAGGATATGATATGATGTTATCTTTCTGTTAGAATTGTCCTGTAACTTTCTAAATATGATTGAACCACAAATTACATATTTGAGTTATGTAGTTAATTATTTTTCAGGCATGAGTGAGGGTTTCTTGTTTACCACATTATTGATATTTTAAGCGGTGTGTTGTGAGATTTGAAATATCTGTTCCTTCAATTTTTGAATTCAGTTTATAACGTATTATGTTCAACCTCTAGAGGCTCCTGCTTTGTTTTTACTGTTTACCTCAGTCACGTTCTAACCGACGCGCTCAACGCACGTCTCTGGCTAAGGTGTAAATTTCACCTAAAGGCAAACGCAGTTTTATTTCACTTTCCTTGATAAGGGTCACAATCAATGACCGAAACGTCGGAAATATAACGACTGCAAAGTAGCTTTTATTAAAATTTTAACTGACCGAACCATTGCGCTGAAACCACTTTAATTTTGAATTATTCATATGTAGGTACGTGTTTCCATACTAGAAGAGAAGGAATAAGATTTTTCTATAAATAATATTATAAAATGCAATAAAATTTAAAGACTGCAGAGCTTTATACAAGTTATTCACAGTTTCGAATAAATTTTGAATAATGGTATAGATACGGACAGTAAACTTACCTATTAAAAATTTTGTGAAAGTGAAGTGAAGTAATTTAAAAGTGATCCATTTCCAGTGAAGTCATTGGTTTGTTATTTAATAAACTTTTCATCCAGATACATATTTTTATTGGAAATCTATACCATTACATAAAAATGTTCGTGCATGTATATTAGGGTGGACCTTAGTTACTCTTGCCGAAAAAAATTTTTGAGATCTTTCGCGGGTGCACCACCTAGAATTGTGCCGTTGGAAGAAAAAATAATGTGTGAATGACGTCCCACTATTTTTCGCGCGGTACTATTCTAATACTTCCTCATAAACCTCAACACAATTACATCAAAACCACCCAAACTCAACTCTTACCCCTTTTCCCCAATCGCTGATCACCTTGACGATGTACCTTAGCGGTCCCCATCTCGAGATGGTCGGTACGAAACCTCCTTCGCCTATTCGCCCTACGAGGCACAAATTTCTCCCTCATGCTAAATCTAAACAAGTCCCTCGCCCCACAAACCTCTTAAATCGAGACCACGTCTCACCCCCTCTATAGAGAGGTCATAGGACCAAAGAGGTCAAAGCCACTACCACCCCTTTCCCATTAAAACACCCGAAATCCATTCGATGGGTTGAGTATCTCCGTTTCACAGTCATAAAAACCCCGGAAGTCTAACTGCGAAGAATATTTGGTGTACGTGACAGAAATGCGTCTAAAGGTGAGATCAGACGGCGCGTGAATCGGTGAACTTGCTCGGCTCGTCAAGTCGGCTTGGCGAGCCCGACTCGGCGATCATGACGATCGGCGAGCCGAGCCATGACCGGTCAGACGGCGCGAGGATCGGCGATTCACACTCAAAGTTCGCCGAGCTCGCTCGGCTCGTTTAGCTCGGCAAGTCGGCTTGGCGAGCCCGACCGATCAGACGGCGCGTGGGTTGGCGAGCTAGCTCGGCTCGTCTAGCTCGGCAAGTCGGCTTGGCGAGCCCGATTCGGCGATCCATGACCGATCAGACGGCGCGTGGCTTAGCGAGCTGGCTCGGTTCGTGTAGCTCGGCAAGTCGTGTAGCTCGGCAAGTTTGGCGAGCATCGGCGAGCCGAGCCATGACCGGTCAGACGGCGCGAGGATCGGCGATTCACACTCAAAGTTCGCCGAGCTCGCTCGGCTCGTTTAGCTCGGCAAGTCGGCTTGGCGAGCCCGACCGATCAGACGGCGCGTGGGTTGGCGAGCTAGCTCGGCTCGTCTAGCTCGGCAAGTCGGCTTGGCGAGCCTGGGCGAACCGAGCCATGACCGATCAGACGGCGCGTGGATCGGCGATTCACGCGCAAAGTTCGCCGATTCACGCGCCGTCTGATCTCACCTTAATAATAGACGCACCTGTCATAAAAACCCCGGGAGTCCTACTGCGACTTATTTCTTAAATATGTCAAGGGCCATACCGCGCGTACCCCCGCGACAAACCAATAAATACGAGGGGTTCGAGGCAGAAGTCCTCTTTCGACGACATCAATCAGCGAAAGGATCATAGTCCACGATACAAAGTTTATTTAAATAGTGTATAACGATCATCTCCTAGCTAATCATTGTAAGCTTTTATTATTACCATTAGCTGGCCATACACGGAGAGATTTCCCGGCGGTTTTCATCCATGGCGTTTCAAGTCTGCGGACTTACATTAACTGCATGTTAGTGGTGCATGTCTATGAACGATTTATACCGTCACAGTTCTCGTGACAAATTTCAACCGCGTGAAGTGCAACTCCATTCAAGTCTGCGTGACAACTCAGAAAACTTTCAACCAGACGAAAGTCCACAGTTTCGATCAAATCCGTGGATAAACTAGCGGTTTTCAACCATTAACACGCAGTTTTATCTGTGACCGATTTATTCAACGTGATTTGTCTGTGAACTTTCGTTGTATGTTAGTGGGTATTTGCAGTTTTGATCCGCCGCAGACTTTGATCGCGGGTTTGTCCGCCCCGGATGAAGACCGCGGAGAAACCTCCCCGTGTGTGACCAGCTAATTACGTCATTGCATATCACCATCATCCATATTTTGTACCATTATTCTTGTTGTTTTCATATTATTTTGAATTATTAACGCTTATTGCTTTATATATATTTTGTACTATTGACGCCTATTGCGTTCACACATTTTGTCTTACCATTCTTATTGCTTTCATATTATTTTGTATTATTAACGCCTATTGCGTTCATACATTTTGTCCTATCAAACGCTTATTACTTTATATATATTTTTGTCTTATTAACGCATATTGCTTATATCATTCTACTTTATTATCATATATTGTATTTCATGTCCATACATATATTGGTATTGCTTACCATTTATATAAATGTTATGTGCTAATGCTCAATGTCCAACGCATAATTATAAAACCAAACAACACCACAGTGTTTCGAATTGAATAAACAATTGTTCTTACAGTATTTACAAACGTTCTTTCACATAGCCCGCGTATAGCTGTATGTCTAGACGGATTTCGCGGAATTATTACGGGTAACTCTTTACCTTAATGCAACGGTAAATCCAATTACCCAGACAAATCAAAACAAGTGCTCTAACGGGTGTCTCCCCGGTGTGTATTCACTTACCAAACCTTCTCTGGTCGATCAGTGTGCTGGATTAAAGATTCGTGCCTGACTTCCTCCCAAAAACCCTCAGTGTGCTGGATTTAAGATTCGCGCCTGGCCTCCTTCAACCCTCAGTGTGCTGAATTAAAGATTCGCGCCTGACCTCCCAAAAACCCTCAGTGTGATGGATTAAAGATTCACGCTTGAACGATTCCCCCGAAACACAGTGTTATTGCCCCCCAAGACCTCCACTCGGGACGTGACATGTGCAAAATTTGAAATCGATTGGAGACCAGGAAACCGTGCCGCATCGGATTTGAAAATGGTTTATATTTGTAACTCGTTTTTCTCCATTGTAGTATATCGTTAATACATATGTTCATACATGGTTGAATTTGTCTTTTTACACTTTGCAAAAATATAGAAACAAAATATAAGACTACTCCAGAAAAAAATCACGACATTGAAATCTCAAAAATTTCTTCAAAAAAACTTTTTTCGTTGACAATATATTTACGTTGTCAAACAGTACAACTTTCGTCTAAAATTTTTTTTCATATAATTACAAATAACACATTAAAGGGAAAAGGACACCCGAAATGCACCAATTTTTGCAAATATTTGTCAATTTATTTTAAATCTAAGGGTCTAGATGAAAATCTGACTACCTACACCACGCGATGCAGCAGACATTTTGCCTACGGAAACCATCAACAAAAATGTTAAGGGGTCGTCTGATGTAATATGTCCAAAAAATCAATTTTTTTTGCTAAATTGCTTCTATAACATCTCTGGAATATGTGAGTAAAAGGATTTTTTGATATTCGACGTCGTTGGAAAGTTAGCCGTAGAACGAAGCACCACGCCAGATGCGCCGAGAGCCGGTCGAGCCGAGTCAGGTCAGAGCTTCGGAACTTTTGTTATATTTCGGCTTATACCTGAGACCTTTTCGACTAATGCTCATGTACTAGAGGGGACGCTGAATTCTTTTGTCGAATGAGACGCTAGGTATAGCAGCAATAGTAACGGTTAGCTTAGTCTTGGCTTAGTCTTCAAGGAGCGTAGTTCACGCGCAGTATTGATCTAGTGACATACAGGGTGTCCGCGGGAACACTGGACAGCGGGATTTCTCCTAAACTATTGGACGAAAAAATCTGAAAAAAATATGGAATGCATGGTTCGAGGGGGCCAACTTATTAGCCCGAACGAATTTTTTTTTCGATTATTATTATAAAAGATACGATGGTCAAGTTCGGTTTTTCAAATGGAACTCTTTTTTTTGAAGACCTGAGTTGATAGTGCGTTCCAAGACGAATTCAATAAGCATCAATGTATACACTTGATTTCCACTGGTTTTTGAGATATTGCGCTTGCAAATTTACTGATTTTCACTGCAAGAAAACCCTCTGGAATAGCAAGGACCGGGGACGGTCTTACTGGCGCCACGGGTGGCACTGCCTGTTGAAATAGATACCTACCTGCGAAAGGTCTACGCCAGGCCCAAAGGCTGGACAATTCTTTTCCGCCAGAAATGCTACTTAGGTAGGTACATCTGCGGTATCGAGAAGCGGATCGTTACTTTTATTTTGCACTTGCTTCTAGGCTCGGATAGCCAGTTCGTCTGGGAGGGATGCAAGTTGGATTGGTTAGGTTCGGAGGAGTGAAAGTTGCTAGACTAAATTTCAACTATAGGGAGCAGATTGTATCAGAACCAATCGGATTTGCATCCCTCACAAACGGCTGCACTCTTGAAGAGGCCCTCTTCACAGCAATACCTTCTCCCCAATGCCCACCTTCTTTCGCACGGAATACGTCAACGCATGGTTTTGTTTTGATATCGAAGCTCATGTTTATACTCGAGAGGACCACGCGTCGACAGCGGGCTACCCCTTTTCTTACCGTGTCTCTCCACGTGGAGTATTGCCGATGGATTGTAGAAGCGCAGATGTCTGGATGCCAGTTGTTGAATTCAGGAGACGATAGAAACACTTTATTACAAAACACACATGTACTATAATTAAAGTAAATCGTATTCCTCTCGGGCAAGAGTCGCCCGACGTTCGTCAAGAAGATGTGGCCTGGTACCCCGTGGCGAGGACAACCCTTCGCAGGGTCTCGCCCGATTTTTATGGCTTTTTCCGGAAAAAGGTACGAATCCTGGGCCGAACGTAACGAATTGAGGTCGAGCCCCCCCAGTCGAGGGTGAAATATCCATTACAACTAATTAAGAAATTCTTTTCTTCATCGTATCGAAAGGGAAGTGACGCCAATGGATTCCTTCTGTTTTTCTGATGAAAATCATACCAAATATCATGCAAATCGGACTACTTTGACACAAGCTATTTGTATTCCCTATGTCAGGCATGGAACTAAAGTGAACGCAGCGGCCGATTTTCAGAGGCAACGCCTCCTTTCTCCTGCCGCACGTCTTGGCCCCCGCGGCGGCCTTGGAGCTTGGAGCGCCTCAGGCCCGTACCATATGAACCGCGCGTGGCGCGTTGACAAAAAAAAAACGCATCGACAATCGTGCTCTCTGGGACGATGTGGAAACCTATTGATACAATGTCATCCTAATACGCCACGCGCGGTTCATATGGTACGGGTCTGAGGCGCTCGAAGCTCCTAGGCCCGCCGCGGGGGCCAAGACGCGCGGCGGGAGAAAGGAGGCGTTGCCTCCGAAAAACGGCCGCTGTGTTCACTTTAGTTCCATGACTGCCCTATGTAAAAGTTGTCCGATTTACACGATATTTGCAATGATTTTTATCAGAAAACCCCAAGGAATCCATCGGCGACACATTCATATCCATACGATAAAGAATAAAGAATTATTTTATTTCCTAAACAAATACAGGGTAATTCTGGAGGTACGCCCGTCGCCTCGTGGCGAGGACAACACCCCGCAGTGCCCATCGAATTTTATGGCTTTCGACCCTCGAAGGGTTTGGAATATCATTAAGAAGTGAGAAATGTTTGGGATTTCAAATGTTTGCTTCTTTTCTTCGTCGTATCGAAGGAGAAAGTGATGCCAATGGATTCCTGGCGTTTCGTCGATTAAAATCATGCCAAATATCGTGTAAATCGGACAACTTTTACATAGGGAATACAAATAGCTTGTGTCAAAGTAGTCCGATTTGCATGATATTTGGTATGATTTTCATCAGAAAAACAGAAGGAATCCATTGGCGTCACTTCCCTTTCGATACGATGAAGAAAAGAATTTCTTAATAAGTTGTAATGGATATTTCACCCTCGACTGGGGGGGCTCGACCTCAATTCGTTACGTTCGGCCCAGGATTCGTACCTTTTTCCGGAAAAAGCCATAAAAATCGGGCGAGACCCTGCGAAGGGTTGTCCTCGCCACGGGGTACCAGGCCGCATCTTCTTGACGAACGTCGGGCGACTCTTGCCCGAGAGGAATACGATTTACTTTAATTATAGTACATGTGTGTTTTGTAATAAAGTGTTTCTATCGTCTCCTGAATTCAACAACTGGCATCCAGACATCTGCGCTTCTACAATCCATCGGCAATACTCCACGTGGAGAGACACGGTAAGAAAAGGGGTAGCCCGCTGTCGACGCGTGGTCCTCTCGAGTATAAACATGAGCTTCGATATCAAAACAAAACCATGCGTTGACGTATTCCGTGCGAAAGAAGGTGGGCATTGGGGAGAAGGTATTGCTGTGAAGAGGGCCTCTTCAAGAGTGCAGCCGTTTGTGAGGGATGCAAATCCGATTGGTTCTGATACAATCTGCTCCCTATAGTTGAAATTTAGTCTAGCAACTTTCACTCCTCCGAACCTAACCAATCCAACTTGCATCCCTCCCAGACGAACCGGCCATCCGAGCCTAGAAGCAAGTGCGAAATAAAAGTAACGATGCGCTTCTCGATACCGCAGATGTACCTACCTAAGCAGCATTTCTGACGGAAAAGAATTGTCCAGCCTTTGGGCCTGGCGTAGACCTTTCGCAGGTAGGTATCTATTTCAACAGGCAGTGCCACCCGTGGCGCCAGTAAGACCGTCCCCGGTCCTTGCTATTCCAGAGGGTTTTCTTGCAGTGAAAATCAGTAAATTTGCAAGCGCAATATCTCAAAAACCAGTGGAAATCAAGTGTATACATTGATGCTTATTGAATTCGTCTTGGAACGCACTATCAACTCAGGTCTTCAAAAAAAAGAATTCCATTTGAAAAACCGAACTTGACCATCGTATCTTTTATAATAATAATCGAAAAAAAAATTCGTTCGGGCTAATAAGTTGGCCCCCTCGAACCATGCATTCCATATTTTTTTCAGATTTTTTCGTCGAATAGTTTAGGAGAAATCCCGCTGTCCAGTGTTCCCGCGGACACCCTGTATATTACGAATATGAGCGATAAAAAAGGAAGTAAATATTCTACTGTACATGCTGATCGCACCAAGAAACGAAAGTTTCGTGGTAATCAGTATACGGTCGAGCAAAATACGCATTTTGCTTCAACATCGGCGAAAAAGCTTTAGACACTGAAGAATTCGACGTGCCAATTTCGTTAAATTTCGCTTATTGCATCTTGGAATTTGTAACTGTATTTTCCACTATATCTTCAACTGTAATATGCAAAAAATGTAAAGGTGAAGTGGATTTTAAATCGTCAAATTTTCGAGGTGCTAGTTTTAAAATTTTTATGACGTGCAAATGTGATTCGCCGCTAGTGATTAATTCGTGTCCGACGATTAAAAATGCAGCTGACATCAACTCTCGCTTAATTTTTGTGATGCGATTGTTAGGGATAAGTCATGAAGGACTGACTCTTTTCTGCGGCTTGATGGATATGTGTCAAGGAATTAGTAAAAGTGCATACTACGTGTGTTTAGTAAATATTCACATAGCATCATGTGCCGTTTATAAAATTGTGTTGTCCCAAACTGTTGCCCAGGAAAAAGACTTGAATAAAGAAGGCGGAAACTCAGAAGATGAATTTACAGTTTCTGGAGACGGCACATGGAAAAAGCGTGGATTTTCATCTTTGTTTGGTGTCTCTACATTGATTGGAAAATATTCGAACAAAGTTCTAGATACGTGTGTCATGAGTAGTTTTTGTGCTGCATGCAACTACTGGAAAGTAAAAAAAGAGACTGATCCAATCAGTTATGAGGAATGGTATGCCTCTCATCAGGACGAATGCACGATTAATCACACCGGCAGCTCAGGAAAAATGGAAAATGATGCCATCGTCACAATGTTTTCACGATCCCTACCTAAATATGGTGTGAAATACGTTACGTACATAGGTGACGGTGATTGCAAAACCTTTAATGGGATTTTGAAAGTTGAGCCATACGGAACAGAATGTCCAGGGAGTAAAAAAGAATGTGTTGGGCACGTAGAAAAAATGATGGGGTCGCGTCTCCGAACTGCCAAAAAAGCCAATAAAGGGATTGGCGGCAAGGGATCTGGCAAATTAACTGATAAAGTTATAGGCGAGTTTACAAAATATTATGGGTTGGCAATTCGTAGGCATGCAGATTCCACTGAGGAGATGAGAAAAGAGATATGGGCAACATTCTACCACAACTGCTCTACAGATAATAATCCACGGCACGAATATTTTCCAGCAGGTGAAAACAGTTGGTGTAAATGGCGCAAAGCAGAAGCTCAGGGAACAGATTTTCATCATGACTAGGCGCCATTGTCAGAACAAGTGCAGAATCTAATTAAACCAATATACGAAGATTTATCAAGAGAAGATCTATTGACCAGATGCTTGAGAGCGGAAACTCAAAATAACAATGAGTCGCTCAATTCGCTCATCTGGACCTTTGCACCAAAACACCTTCATTCTGGCCCAAAGATAGTTGAGATTGCCTGCTTTTTGGCTGTCATCATTTTCAACGAAGGGTTCCAATCAATTTTGAAGACGATAGACACATTGGGCTTGCAAATTGGCTTCAATGCTCAAGCTTATGCTCAACATCTCGACAATGCCCGCATTCACCGGTCCGAGCGACGCTTGAGTAATTTCGCAAAACAAACCAGGATTGATACCAGGGAGGAGCAAGCGACTTTGCGGGACTTCCACGAGGCAGAGGAAGGTCAATTATATGGACCAGGCATAGCAGACTAATAGTCAGGGAGTCGAGACCGAAGCAGAAACCGAATTTCCGACCGGTCTTGACCGGTCTAGCGACCAGTAACCGAAGCGAAAAGGGACCGATACTGTGAGCGTAACAGTGAGCGGTTGTGAAGGGGAACCGAAACTCCAGACCGATTGCCTCTCGACCGAGAATCTCAGACCGTACCTCTAACGAAACCGAACGAGACCAAACCGAAGGCATGACCAGTCTGCCGACTGGTCGGTTGACCGGTCGCAATCGGTCGAGTTAATTTATGAAGAGGAACAGAAATCTCTCCATAAATTACGAGTCGGAGCGGTTCGGAGCGGTTCGATTCTGTTCGGATCGGTTCAACCTAGGTGAATCAGCCGGGAAGGTATGGATGCTGCTCCTGTCGCTCACACTGTTTGTCACTCTCGTGACGGGTTTGTTGATAGCAGACTTTTGCAGTTATTTGTTACTGTAACACTGTCCATTCCAAACTATGTCGATCTCCGAGATATTATTGTATTTCTAACACTAGTTATGTATTATTGTACCTACTAGAAGCAGTTAATATAAATAAATTATTGTTAATATACAAATAACAAGAAAATGATTGAAAATATAATTCTTCATGTGATTATTTTATAAGTATTTATTTATTTATTTAACAAATATAAAAATTTGTTTAAAAATTTATTTATTTATTTAACAAATATAAAAATTTGTTTAAAAATTTATTTATTTATTTAATAAATATAAAAATTTGTTTAAAAATTTATTTATTTATTTAACAAATATAAAAATTTGTTTAAAAATTTATTTATTTATTTAACAAATATAAAAATTTGTTTAAAAATTTATTTATTTATTCAACAAATATAAAAATTTGTTTAAAAATTTATTTATTTATTTAACAAATATAAAAATTTGTTGAAAAATTTATTTATTTATTTAACAAATATAAAAATTTGTTTAAAAATTTATTTATTTATTTAACAAATATAAAAATTTGTTAAATAAATAAATAAATTTATTTAACAAATATAAAAATTTGTTAAATAAATAAATAAATAAATAAATACTTATAAAATAATCACATGAAGAATTATATTTTCAATCATTTTCTTGTTATTTGTATATTAACAATAATTTATTTATATTAACTGCTTCTAGTACAATAATACCTACATAACTAGTGTTTGAAATACAATAATATCTCGGCAGATCGACATAGTTTGGAATGGACAGTGTTACAGTAACAAATAACTGCAAACACTGCTATCAACAAACCCGTCAGGAGAGTGACAAACAGTGTGAGCAACAGGAACAGCATCCATACCTTTCCGGCTTATTCACCTAGGTTGAACTGATCCGAACAGAACCGAACCGCTCCGAACCGCTCCGACTCGTAATTTATGGAGAGGAACAGAAACCTCTCCATAAATTAACTCGACCGATTGCGACCGGTCGAGACTTTCGGTCAACCGAAAGAAACTGAGAAAAATTCTCTCTCGAGTTTCGGTCGAGAGAATACTCCTGACCGCTCGTCGCTCTCTATTTCGGTCGAGAGAACCGTAAATGCCATATTGGTCGGTCTCACTGACCGCGACCGCGACCGAAACCGAAATTCTATCGGTCTCGACTCCCTGCTAATAGTGAGTTAACATTTTCTTTGCACAATGCATACTTGAACTTTCAATCGCGTTTTTCTGAAAACTGCATTTTTCAAATTGGCTGACACGATATCTCAAAAACTACTGAACTGATTTCGCTCAAATTTGTATGGTATATTCAGTACATTCATAGTTCCAACCCGTACCAGAATCATTGTCATAGCTGTCATAGTGTTTTTTTAAGTTAAAAAAGTCGCCAAAAAAAATGAAGAAAATCGTAACTTTATTTTCAAAACTGTGCCAAACATTAAATTTCCAATACTTGTACATCACTCTGGTACCGGCTATAGCCACAAGTCTACAAATTAATGTGCCGTTTGTTTTTTTGATTTCAGATGAACAGGACAGCCGGAATTATGTCAGCCGTCGACCAACTTTTTTTCGCACCTGTATCTTTCAAGAGCTGCAAAGTCAATTCCACTCTATATTTTAGCTTCAAAATATTCTGAATAACTGTTCAAATGTTAATAAATATGTGTAGTACAAATTCCAAAATATTGTGTTTTCATTGTTCGTTAAAAAAATTCCCCAAAAAGCGAAGAAAACCGGCCGTCACATAAGACGACCCCCTTAAGTAACGTTTTGTTTTCAATACAGAAACCAACAGTGGTGGTCGTATCCACTGTCACTCAGGGACAGAAATACTTAAATACGCGCGACTACCACTATCGGCGCCGCACGTTTTGCCAAATTATTTCCCTCCGGTATGAAAAAGAAACGTAACTTAAAATTTCGTTGATGTTTTCCGAAGGAAAAATGTCTGGTGCATCGCGTGGAGTGGTCAGATTTTCCCCTAGACCCTTAGTATTTAATATATATAGAAAGATATCTACAAAAATTGGTGCATTTCGAATGTCACTTTGATCGTTGTTTAAATATATTTAACTATTAATAATGCAATAATAACTCATATCGTTGTATTCCGGAGGGTTCATAGAATAATTGGATGGGACAAGCAACCGAGTAACTATTACTGTATGAACACAAATAATATTAAAAATTGAAAATTTGCATTTTTTTCAAAATCGAATTTTTCAAAAACTGAGGGTAATGGCGAAAAGCGAATTAGGAATTCATATTCAGGGCACAAAAATCTATGAGAAACGGGTATTGAATGTTATAAGTCCAGATGGCTTTTGAATAGTTACTCATGCATGAGCTTGACTCCTCGTTGGGCCGAATTGTTTACTGCTAAATTATTTACTATATTTAATCCAATATTATAATTGGGATCATTTTCCCATTCTAGAGGATCCATAGGTATTTATAAAATCTGTTGGAATAGTGCAATATTGATGAAAGTATCAATTATTTCAATAAATTTTTGAGATCTGTTATTTATAAATATATGAAAAAATTTCTTAGCCAAAACTGTACTGTTTAACAAGTTAAAAATAATGCGAACACAAAGTTTTTTCTGAAGGTCAATTTTTGAGATTTCGAAGTCATTATTTGTTTTAAATAATCTTATACTTTGATTTTATACTGTTACAAAGCGTGAAAAGGCAAATTCAACGATATATAAACATGTATATTAACGATATACTACAATGAAGAAAAATAAGTTACAAAAATGAAACATTTTCAAATTCGATTAGGCACGATTTCCTGGTGTCCGATGGATTTCAAATTTTGAACACATTATTTTTTCATCCAGTGGCACAATTTTAGGGGGTGTCCTGAAAAAAATTGAAAGTCGAAAAATAAGGTCCACCCTAATGTATATGTTTGAAAGCGCAAAACTCAAACTCTACGGAACGGATTTCGATGAACCATAAACCTGAAGAATCTTTGTTTTAATGGGACAGCTATAGGCTATTATATATTAATTGCAGTACTATTCAATACTGTAGCGAAGCACGGCTATTTTGCTAATAATTAATAAAAACTAGTTTTTAAACTAAAAAGTATCGGCTCTTTGCCACATACAAAAACCTCAACAACCTTCTTTGCGATTACACATTTAGAAAAGTGTTTGAAACAATAGATATAGGTACATATGTATTATTTATATGGTTTCATATAACAGATGAGATATTTGTAGGTACTACAAAGAGATTTCTTTCTAAGGCTGTTCCTTCTTTGTTTTCCGACTAATAGAGATCATTGACATCTTCTCAAAAGAATTAGGAAAATCTGCGAAAAGAGCTTCGTACTTTTCATAAAAGGAGTTCATGAGATTATGAAAAAAGAGATTATGAGTTTTGTGATACCTAATCGATAGTAAAAACCATGAGGAGCTGACGTACCTACACGTGTCTAAAAAATTATTATGTAATCTGTTCGGTTTTATTGTTTATTATGAATGTATTCTTTTCTCACGGTAGTTTCCTTTTTGTTTCCTTCAAACGTTGAGAAACTTACAGAACCGTGTCCTTCTGTACATAGACCTGACATACTTTTTCCAGCAGAAATGGAAATAAACTCTGTCGTACGAACTTGCCACGCAAAACATTTTATTATCGAATTAATTGACTCTATCACACTATAAAATAACAATAATTCTCCGCTGATAGTATCTTTGTTTTCTTACAATTAGTAAACGCACAGATAACGAGTACCATAATGAGCATAAGCCATCGACTTGAACATTTGCTATGATTTAAATTTTAACCGATTAATTAGGTTGGAAACTTTATCAGTCCAAGAAATTTCACCCAATTGACAATTTCCGAATTGGATGAAACTTGGCACATGAGTAGGTATTAGAAAATATTACACGCGTATTATCGTTATCAGTTGAAATTCGTGTTAAGGGGATGAAAACTATTACCAACTTGAGATTTTTCATCCCTTGAACATGAATTTCAGCAGATAAAAAAATCCGTGTCTAATATTTCTTAACACTCTACCAATATGTTAAGTTCTATCAAAATCGAAGAAAAAATTTAAACAAAAGGACTATTGTTTAATTAAACACAGATAGGTACGAGCCATTGTATATGGTAATAATTTATATAAATTACTGTTGAAAATCATATAATAGGTAGTCATATTATTAGAGCACCCGTACACAATTATTACACCTCAAGAAGTGGGTGCGCGGTTTTTATTCAGAGTAGAATAGAATCGATCACGTTTAAGGAATGTGGAAGTAGAGGCAATTTGATTGCGTAATAAAATATTGCTTTCATATGAGTAAATGTTAAGGTGTTAATTATGCAAGTTAAGGCATATGTCGCTGGACGTACCGGTTATCTGAGAGCCGGGGCCATATTTCGACGACGACCCTGTGAATGTATACGGGCTGCTATCTAACGCCTGTGACCTTGCTTGACCGTGATTTGGCTCGTTGGCCCGATTTGGTTTCACGCAAGTGTCCACCGGTGCTCCATCAGGGAAACTGTATGCGAAAAGTGCGCAGAAAGACACGACTAACGTGCCAATAACTATATTTCTCATAGTCAAACTCATTCTTCTTTCCCAAGTTCTTCCTGCGCTCGTCACCTTTAGTTCGATATTAATAAAAATTTGAAAAATGTTAAAAGCTCTCTCTTAAAGGCCCAAAGGATTAATAAATGGGTATTTAATTGGAACGAAAATCAAAGCGATTAGATATTAAGTGGCTTGTATTCGTTCATTGGGATTAATTTGGGAAATATTGGTTCTAGTAGCGACAATTTCGTATCAACACCTTGAACATATATTAGATAAGAATTAGAATGAAAATCGAAACAGTCAAATGGCACGTGCCTACACCTTCTTCGCCAGTATTAATTCAAGGGATAGGTTCTGGTCACTGGGAAATCAGCGTACTGAAATTTAAATTTGGTATCATCAACGCCACGTGCACGTGTATAGGTACGATGCATTAACGAAAACTGTAATTACGACCAATGGGATTAAAATTGCAGTGTCTTTTGCTTATTCGCCGAGATTAGTTTAGCAAAACAAATTATTGTCGTATCACTTATATCTATAATTCTGGTAACACTAATTCTGCTTTGAGATCTTGGGAACCAGCTAATAATTGTGATTAGTTTAAAAAGCATTACTTAGCTCAAGGAGAACACATTGACTCTATTTCTATATCATTTTTCAAATAGCACTTACTATAATCGAATGAATAATAACCTCCTCCTTTTTGAAGTCGGTTAAAAAGGCGGAATTTGTAGCTATCGTGTTACAGGTAGAACTGCTCGAAAGAAACTGCACCAGCCGATCTCCTGAAAGTACGTCAAACGTGGTAAAATCCCACCATGGGATCATAAAAGGCAGGCTCAATTCACTTTTGCTAATTGTTACTTTCACTTCGATCCCTTCGTCAATGTTACGACTGACTATACGTTACGTTACGGCAGTTAGGTTTTTGCTAATTCTCATAATCTTCACGACTGCATTTTTCTAAAAGTTTTACTCGTCGACTAAAACATCACAAAAATGTTTATATTATAACTTTTAGTCGGTGTGTTTGTGAAAATAGAGTTTATAACGTAAATCGCTTAAAAACATTAAAAACGTTTTTGCATGACATATCGCATTTCTTAATTTCAAGCAATATGGATCGAAGAAGAACAAAAAGTATCGAACATTTAGGTACACATTGGATGTAAGTTTCGAACAGAATCAATTGAATTGTGGAATATAACTGTAGATTACACAGTACAACAAATTTGGACTTTTTTCGGACTTGTAACATTCAATAGTCTTTTCTTATAGGTTGTCGTGCCCTGAAAACGAATCCGCAAACCGTTTGTCGCCATTACCCTCAGTTTTTCAGAAAATCGATATTGAAAAAAACTGCAAATTTTCAACTTTGAACGTCTTTTGTGTCAAAACGGTAATAGTTATTCGATTGTTCGTCGCGTCAAATTATTCTATGAACCCACCCGAATACAACGATATAAGTTATTATTGCATTAAGAATATTTAAATATGTTTAAACAACGATCAATGGGAAAAGGGCACCCGAAATGCACCAATTTTTCCAGATATTTTTCACTTTATTTCCAAAACTAAGGGTCTAGGAGAAAACCTGACCATTCCACGCGATGCAGCAGACACTTTTCCTTTGGAAATCATCAACAGAAGTGGTAAGTCACGTTTTGTTTTTAAAACAGAAACGAAATAGTTTGGCAAAACTCACGGTGCCGACAGCGGTAGTCACGCGCGTTAAGCGATTGTGTTACGCTGAGCGGCAGTGGATCGCGCACCGCCGTTGACTACCATTGTCGGCTCCGCGCATTTAGTGCATTTTTATTTTTTTTTTTAACAATAAACCTACCGACATTTTATATATACACGTTTCTACCGATGGCGGTCACATGACCGCTTTTCAAATAAACGTTATATTTTTTTCCAATTGATTATAAATAATACAGAATTTAGCAAGGGCAATAAAACACAATTAATATTATATTTTATTATTAAATTCGAGGTTTTCATTTTTCTTGAACTTGCTGCATGACTTTGTCTATAATATATATATAGAGACGCGGCAGCGTCTCGACGCCAAGTACATGAAAAAAAGACATCTGTCGCTGCCGTGTATCTTTACTCGAAGCACAGTTATTCCAACCTAACCTGAAAATTATTTCATTAATATCTCATCACGCTTGCAATATTTTCTAAATTTAAAGGCATTTTTCTTATGTAAACCGCAGATAAGCTTTCGAATGAGACCAATTTCAATAAAATCTGTCCACGCATGACAGAGATATCATAATATCGTCTCATGAATCAGTCGGAAACGGTAAGATTTTCTTCTGATTCTGATTCTTCAAGCCAAATTTTCGTCAACATAATACGTATACGCGTTACACGCACACCTTCAACCAAAACGGAACTAATACATGTTTCGTTCGTCGATTCGTCGACTCTCGGTATCATTCGGCAGGGATCGTCGTCCGTCATTGTACATACATATATATATACCTATGAATACTATTTGAATTTTATAACCTACCAAGTGTCAATCCATCATAACCTGCCAAGTATCAAATAAGGTAAGTTGTCCAAATTTGAAATGTCACGAGTTTTTACATTAAATAGGAGACTGAATTATTGTCTCAATTAACAAGGTCAGTCGCCAAAAATTTTTAAATAGATTTCTTATGTAGAGTCGCAGACTTGGAAGTTGTCCGGAGAAGGTTAGAGATAGACACAGAAGCATCTTGTTTCGCACAAGTTTCTGGAAATTTGTCAAATAAGGTAAATCGACAAAATTTGTCAAATTAGCGTAGCATTAAGAATTAAGATTAAGAATATTATGGCTTACCACTTGCAATGTAGAGTGAGTCACATTAGTCAAGAAAGTACGTTGAAAATACATCTCCCTTGATACTTTCCAATCTTTTGTGAAAGATATTCATAATACTTTAATATATTATATTAAAATCCACAGTAGTTTCTACGCTATTCATTAATTTTACTAGTTTTCCATTAACAATATTTCAATTCACCAATAAATTACTAAACCAACACCAATAAAAATATTGAATCTCTTCGTTCATTTTCGCTAAATTATTATTAGCATATGTTCTCACTTCTTTCGGACACATTATGTAGTCGCTACATTCACTAGAGCAAAAGGCCACTCTAAAAAGTAAGTTCTACGTTAAGTTGTATGTATATAACTAAAATGTGGCTTTTATATTTATTTACAGATAATCAAAGCAGAAGATGATGCAGTGTGATCTACGTCAGACTATGTACGCACAAATTTGCAGGTAGAGTTTTGCATATGCAATAAATAATTAGTAAATGGGTCCTATTTCAGTTAACGATGCAGACGAATCGTAATTACTCATACTTAAGTCCTAAGAATATAAAAAATAATACAATCAAATCAAACGTAAATAGATTATTATTTATTTTGTTTTGCTAAAAATATTATGTATCGTTCTCAGACTTTGTCAAATTATAATGACACTTGAGAAAATAGATTTATTAAAGTGTTTTAAGTTATAAGTTCTACGTTAAGTTGTAACTAAAATAACTAAAATGTGGATTTTATATATTTACAGATAATCGAAGCAGAAGATGATGCAGTGTGATCTACATTAGAGAAAAAAATTTATTGGAACATACTATTGATATTATTATATTAATTAAACGATTTTATTCAACTTCGATCCTCTGTTTCCTTCTTGTATGCTTGTTTTTCTTGTAACCCTGCTGCACAAGAAAATGAAATAAGCACATTTTTTGTATAATTTTTTTATTCATTATAAAAAATATTCCAATATTTGAAAATTTAAACATTTTAAAATTGTGGGCCGCCGCAGCCACCGCCACGGCCACGGCCACGGCACTGCGCCGTTATCAAGGCCTGAAGGGTAAGGGCCTGGGCCTGTAGGCTGTTCGCTTGAGTGCGAACAGCGCGCAGCACGGCCCATTGCTCCTGCTGGGCCCTTACCCTTCTGCCGCTCCGTTGATGGCGGGCCACGTACTGTCCTGTAATTAATAAAAAAATAAATTTATGAGTAAGATGTTTTTTAATTGAAAGACCTTTCGAACGTTTAGATATAGGCTAAAGTGAACAATTTTTACAGTGTTTAAAGATAATTAAAGATAATAAAGATCAGAATTAATATCCATTCTCGTGAAAATGTCAGGAAATATACTACCCTGATAACCAGGTCTGCCGACAGATCCGGCGCCGTCTATGTCCGCATTCAACTACGGTTCTGCCGGCAGACCCTGGCAAGGCAGGATCTGCTGCCCGTCTGACTCATCCAATAGCGCCATCTGAAGGCAGGATCTGCTGCGGATCTGCCGTCCATCTGCCGGCAGACCCTGCTGACAGACTGCAGGCAGGGTTGTTATCAGGGCTATCTAATGTTATCCATAATAAAAAAATTGTTCATTTAGACCTATTTTCAAGCATTCTAAAAGTATGTAACTCCTTAAAATGTGTATGTATTTACCGTTTTCCATGGCCGGCCTCTCCCTACGTGGTAGTGGAAGCGGTGGTAGCGCTGGTAGCGCTGGTGGTGGTGGTGGTGGCGGTGGCGGTGGCTGCGGTTGGTACGGTGGCACCTCAATGGACATATTGTCATCCTCTGAATCTGGAAAAATATAAATTTGAATACGTGTATATAAATTTTTATCATTTAACTTTTCTATAAGTTAATATAATAAAACTTGCCATATAACAATAGTAGTTCCTCTGCTTTTCTCTACAAAAATTAATATAAACAATTAGCAAAAAAATCAATATTTCATAAAAGCGGCGAATGATAGAAGAAAGATATACATGTAACGCAAGGATACGTATTGTTTAATGCAAATTGGAAATTAGGAAATATAAAAATTTGAAAATTGAAATAGTATATAATGCGAAATTATAAAAATTACATTTTACATTACATTACATTACAGAATATGTTTCTTCTCATTACTTCAAGAGCCTTTCCATTATTTAATCATACAAAAAACTGTAACGTATTATAACTTTGTTATGTGAACGATTCGCTCTTATAACTAGTAGTAAACCAAGAAGATATTAGACACGTTGAAGCAATATTCTAACTTATAACACCAACGATTAGAAATATCAAACATATCTGAGTTGAACGTAAATGAACATGTAAACTGCAACATTATGAAAGTCTTTGATAGGCACTTTGCCTACGTTAAGTATCAGTGGGCGTAGACCGTAACTGTATAACAAGTAATATACGTAGAAGCATATTTTAACTCAGATGTGTTTCATACTTCTAATCGCTGGCGTTACAAGTAATTAGAATATGCTTCAACGTGTCGAATATCTTCTTGTTGTATTACTTGCTATACACTTACGGTCTACTTCCACTGATAGTTAACATAGGTAATGTGCCTACCAAAGACTTTCAAAATGTTGTAGTTTACATGGAAAGGCTCGTGATGTAATGAGAAGAAAGAAAAAACATATTTTGTAGTGTAATGTAATGTAATGTAATGTAATTTTTATTTTTAAACTCCGAATTTGCAATTTGCAATTAGCAATTTTGAACAATACGTATCCTTGCGCTAGATGTACGACTTTTTTCTATCATACGCCGCTTGTAATCATCAGAATTTAAGTGACGAAAAAATTTCACGAATCACGAATAAGTTTCGCACGAATAAAACTAACGAATACAGATAACCGGGCTAGAGTATATATGAAGAATAACGATAACGATATATCAAGAGACACGGTAGTGTCTCGCGCCAAGTATATAATATATATGCGCAGCGCGAGACACAGAGTGGCTCTATTACGCCACGACTCGCTATCAAGAACCCTGAGATTTCTGAATCTCAATAACGGCTGATCCGATTAGATTTTGAATGGTCTTAACGGATAGCTTGGGTTTGATTTACATCAGAAAAGTGCCTTCGTTTTGTTCCTACGGGCCTTATGAGCTGAGATATTTCGATGTAAAGTTGCAATTTGCTGAATTTTATGTTCGTAAAATTCAGACCGTCATCGTCATCGTCCTACCAGGGTGGCGTGGAAATATACTGCAGCGGTAGTAGGATTAGAGTGGGGTCTACTACCACCGTCTGATTGGTTCAACGCCAAGAAGATTCACCGACGCCAGCGCTAAGCGAAGCCGAGTGGCGTGAACGCGAAGCGGATCGAGTGACGTCACAGACCTGCGTAGTAGACCCCACTACGGTCCTACTACCCAGTCTGAACCAATCACCGCCAAGAACATAATTCACCGACGCCAGCGCCAAGCCAAGTCAACTAGCCAAGCTAAGTGAAACCGCAGCCAACCAGCGTCGCCGAGGACTCGATGACGATGCTGGTTGGCTGTATCCTCACTCCACTCGGCTTGGATTGGTGCTGGCGTCGATGAATTTTCCTCTTGGCGTTGAACCAATCAGACGGTGGTAGTAGACCCCACTCTAATCCTACTACCGCTGCAGTATATTTCCACTAGAGCTGTTCAAGTACCCGGATAAAGCAAGCCGAGTCTATCTCGGCTCGAAAAAGCGAGCCGAGCCAGGTACCTGAAAAGAACCGAGCGGCTCGGATGGAACCGAGTACTTGAATTTTTCCAAGCGGCCCGAAAGAAACCGAGCGGATTGAATAGAACCGAGCGGCTCGGATGGAACCGAGTACTTGAATTTTTCCAAGCGGCCCGAAAGAAACCGGGCGGATTGAATAGAACCAAGCGGATTGAATTTTTTCCAAGCGGCCCGAAAGAAACCGAGCGGATTGGATAGAACCAAGCGGCCCGAAAGAAATCGGGCGGCTTGGAAAGAAACCGGGCTGCTTGGAAAGAAACGAGCGGTCCGAAAGAAGTTCAAGCAGATCGAAAACTATGTGTCCGATTTATTTCAAACTTGGTACACATATTCTTAATGATATTATCTAAACTGTATGATTTTAAGTTTGCCTTGTTAGGTAAAAAATGAATAGTGATATTTACCTTGCTCTCATTTGTACAATAAATTTTTTCTTCTCAAATCCGTATGCTACCTTGTAGATATTTGATTAATGAACACTAGAATCATGGTCTTTCTGATGTTAGATAAACCTGGGCATCATAATTTGATACATCGCTCGCGCGCGTAATATTTATACAACATATGCCTGAATACATGCTCTGGATTAAGGAAATAATTTCCAACCTCATAGTATCTGTAAAAAGAATTCGTCTAACCCCTTAATAAAGGGTGTTGCCTGTTAATGGCTAAATAAGTATAAATGAATAAATAAAGAAATAGGTATAATATAGACTGCGGAATTTAGTGTAAATGCATGTTTTTGTAATAATGGATTAAACAAGTGGGACTTTGATCGATCTATATTTCATCATTATGAGGATTTAAAAAATATATTTGTAATTTTGCATATTTTGGGTATTTTTCATGGTATACGGAATTTGTTTACATATTAGCTCGAGTAATTTTTAGAAGTTGCTGAACCTCGGCTTTAAAATTTAATAGCTTCATACCTATGTTAAAAAGTTTATGTAAGTGTAATAGTTACATTATATTCAAAAGATTAGTAATTTAATAGCAGGTACAGTGATACTTGTAATAGTTTGTATAATGCACATATCATGCGAATGTACTGATAAATCGAATATTGATGAAACAAGATTATATGAATTTTCTAATTCCCACGGAAGTGCGTCGGTATATTTGCTGTATTCATTCCGCATATATATGTCCAGAAACTCAGAGAAAAAAACGAAGTAAAGTTTTAAAGTTAAAATTGAAGGGATTGTTGTGCACTGGAAAGCGGCTTATCAGACTTGCATTAACTTCCGCAGTCTAGGTATAAATAAATAAACGAATAATTTTTAAACAATAAACAACTTAAATAAACGTACAATTTTTTTTATTTAATTAATGCAAGAACGCAGTACTAATCCGTTTGAATGAGGATGGGGAATACTTGTGCAAGAGCGTATGAAATTACAAGAAATAAAATAATTTTATTTAAATAACATTTGCACAGTTTAATTATACGTTGTAGCATATTTCGTACATTGGATTACATACATGATGGACGCATACTATCTGCATACTACATACACACTATATTCATGCTATACATATACATTACTTATTATATACATGGAACATACAGTATAGGCATACAATGTACTGTTGGCCCTACGCACGTACTAGATGCTATTATATTGCGTACTATATACTATTACATTATATTACATGAGGGGGACATATAGTATTGGTATTTGTTTGACCTTCCGATGACCTTGAAAAGTCCTGCGAAGGTCACGTGCCGCCGGCATTAGCGTTACCCGATGTACACCGCGGGGAGGTTGCTCGGTCGGACTTTGTACATCATGGTGGCTCTAAGAAGAGCCGATTTTGCGCCAGTGTAAATAATATATGCCATCACGTAGAGTTGCTGTAACAAAATGAACACAAATGCAGGGACTGTTAGATAGTTAAAACTCAATGGAGATCGTAGATCGCACATTAGTAAATTAATAAGGTTTCTTTGCTCTTACCATTGTTGTTTGGGCCTATTCGCTGACAAAAAACACAGCTGCTCCACCCTGTGGCCCAGGAGGCATGTCCGCTTCTCCGTGACTATGTTGCCGGCACGCGAAAATAGCCTTTCGCTATAAGCCTGCGATGCCGGCACGCCCAAAATATTTTGTGCCGCACGGGCCAGTTTGGGAAATCGCGTTCTGTGGTCTCTCCACCACTTCAGAATACAGGATTGCGGCTCTACAATTTTGCTCTCCACATAGGTTTTGATCTCCGCTTGGAGCGTATCATCCGGCGTCCCCAGCTCCTGCCTCCCAACATCGGCATAATAGTCTTCTAATGTCCCTAACGCTGATTCTGTCATAGAAACAAAATATATAGCATACAACATGGAACATAGTATCACATAATCTTAGCATTGTTTCACACTTACCTGACGACGTTTCGCTCGACGATGCGCGTTCCTCACTCACGACATTCGCGTTGCTTCCCCCCAGGTACTTTTCCGCAAACGAATACAGGGTCGTGTGAGCGGCGTCTTTATCGTCTGCCGACAATAGCCGGTCTTTGACGCGAGGGTCCAGAATCATTGCAATTATCAGCGGTTCGGACGTGTCGATGAAATGAAATCGGTCTTTCAATTCCTCTAATAAATATTGCCGGAATTCAGAACAGTGCTTTGGTGTGGTCTCATCCATACGGCATGATAACCACTTCCGTAGGTACTTAATGGATGAAATATACCGGCATAGCGTTGCCGAATCTTCCACTGTCATTAACAGCGTTGCTTCTTTAAATAATTTTAATAAACCACAATATTTTTCAATTCTGGACCACTCGCTACTCGTTATTATGTCCGGCATTCCTCGCTGACACAACACTGCATTAAGTGCGTGTTGTACCTGGAGTAAGCGACACAGCATGTCGTACTGTGAGTTCCATCGCGTCTCCACGTCGCCGATCAGCGTTAGAGGCTTCAGAGTGGGATTCTGCTGCTTTTGGACAGCATTTAATTTTTCGTACGCCACCGTAGAGCGATGGAAAAATTTGACAATTGTCTTGCACTTCTTCAAGATATCCAGGAGGTCCGCTGAATGTTTAATTGCGTCCTTTACCACTAACTGAAAAAACCCTCGTTGCATTAAATATGTAATGTTAATGATTTATTACTCATTTTACCATTCAAATGTTTATTTACCTGCAGAGTATGGGCGTAACATGGGATACGCTCCCATTCAGTGCATAGTTTAATTGCTTTTGCGATGTTGGCGGCGTTGTCCGTTGTAAAAAAAATTGTAAACTCCTCTCTGAGTAGGTCCCAATCAGTTAAACACTTGCGCAAGTGAGCATTCAGATTTTCGCTCGTGTGCGCCTCTGTGACACACTCTATTTGTAATGTGCAATTCTTCAATACAAAATCTGCATTTAAGTAATGCACAGTTAAAGAAATAAAACGCTCCTTCGAGCGTGACGTCCAGCCGTCCGTGGTAAATGCGAATGTCCGTGTCTAATCCAAAACAGTTAAAAGATGTGAAGGTGTATATCTTTAATATAGTTACAAATGTTCTTCAATATGACATAAAAGGTGGTGATAAATGGCATGAACGTTTCAGAACTTATACTTACAGTTTTCGCATCCTCGCTGATCATGTCCTGCAGTTTCTTCCTTTCCGCTTCATACAACTGCGGTACGATTTCGTCGGCGAACGTGGCCCGGCCGGGGATCTCGTATCGGGGCTCCAGAATGTTCATCAATTGTTTGAACCCCTCATCGGACACCATAGAGAATGGTTGACAATCCAAAATCACCATGCGGGCAATCGCATCGGTGATTTGCTTTGCTCGCGGCGACGATGTTTCAAGCGTGGACACTTGCGCAATTACTGTGGGCGAATTTCGCGGTATGAGTCACGTGGGTATTGGGAAATTGTGTAATTGTTCAAAATAAAGTTACATGTATGAGTAGAAGCATAAATAGTTAATTTCTTACATACCGTTTATATTGGTCGTGGCTTGAACCTGACGGTTCTCATCCCTCTCCGTATCTCGGAATGCATCGGTATGTTGCACTTCCATGTGCCGGCGAAGCGACGTTGTGCCTCCTGCTTTCGTTTTATACTTTTTCCCACAAGTCTTGCATACACTTTCCTCTCGATTTAATTTCGTAAACCACATCCAGACAGAGCTCTGGTTCCTACGCGGTGGTCGGCTATCAACGAGAGCGTTGGAGGAGGACCGATCCTCGCTCGGTCCGCTTTCTGCCATATCCATGGCCTCGGTTCCACGGATCATTTCCATTATAAATGTTACACTGAATGTAAAGGCACAATATTCAAGAGAGCTGTGGGTGAGTGTTGGCTCACTGACCGATACTTTGCGAATGGTTCTTGTCGTGGAAAGAATTATCAAAGTTGGCGCGGATGGTGTGTATTCTTGGAAAGGGAAACCAGTGTCAAAATGCAGTGATTGGATGCTAATTACCAGAGTCGCTCATTATTGGTTGCCTTCCGCTTCAGTTCTTCTGGGTGGGGGTGCTTTCTGTACTGCAGGTACAGGTAAGAATCTTCAGTGATGCCAGATTCGGGGCGAGTTCCCTCGAGAATTTCCCCCACCCCGCGCATACTACGCTGGAGCAGCGTATCCGTGAGCTCGACGCTTCGGAGTCCAACTCACGGACACGCAGCTCCGGCGTAGTGTGCGCGAGGTGGGGGAAATTCTCGAGGGAACCCGTCTCCGTAAGAAGACGGAGGACCGTTAACCCTTGGTATCATGATTTTTTTATTTCACCCAGAAAAATTCTTATTGTTGCATTTTTTGCCCACACTTGATCGTAAAAATAAGCAAAAAATCCTAGTGTACCAGTTCTTAAAAAAATGAAAAAACGTGTGTATAACGCCACTGTTAAATCATGCATAAAGGTACCTATGTATTATAATGTTAAGCCAATGCTCTTTTCTGCAGAATGTTACACTATAGTGTTACATACATTATTATGTTCGACATCAAATTTAATCAAAAAGAAAAATCGAAATAATTGAGAGAACAAATTAGCATATACTTGGTACTTTCAGTGGTCCTGGCGAAATAATTTCGTGGTGTTTTCCCAATGAAGATGATATCAAATGTGATAAAGTTTTCTTAAAAAATATCCAGATTCATATCGTACTTGGTATCATCGGAAAACACCAGGAAAGCATCGGTATCAATCATTTTCATGAAGATCTAATGAGAAATACAGAACTTGGTATTTCGATTAGTACATGATTAGCGCCCATCTCCTATTTTCGTCTTTATAATTGTGATACCCTCCAATTGTCTTGTTTCTTTCCGTGTCACCTTGTCCGCGCGGATTTAGCTGCGGGTAGAGGTAAAATGGCCTTTCGCCCCTACGCCGTAGGACCTTTGTGGATATATGCCGTTACCAATAAAATAATAAAACGTTTCGTACCGACCGTAGCAGAGTTAAATTTGCCGCGTTTATTAGTTAACGACCCCCCCCCCCCCCCTGAATTGTACGTCTTGTGCATTCTTTTCGCCGAAGCTATTAAACACGACCTTCCGTTGGAAAAAAATTTCAAACAACGAGACGCGTACTTTCGCCGAAATTGCCGCTGTATGAAATGCGACAAATTCATTGATATGAATTTTGCCGTGCTTGCTTCTTTTCCATGCAGATCGTTCGCCCACCCTCGACGTGGGCTGTTTACGTTCAATATAATTACGTCTTTGTCTCGTAATATTTCTGTCGCCTCCGTTCTATCGATACCCGATGTCGGTTTCTTTTAACGGGCTAACGATTTTACGGTCTTCCTGGTAGCAAGATGCCTTGAAGTCAGCTGATTGCGCGTGGCCCTTATGTCACTCCGCGAGGTGTATGGATGTTGGATAATACTTTTTAAGGGAGGAAGCCACTGTGAAAATTTTTTTCTTCTCATTTTTCTTTTCATGCATTTTCATAATATTTGGGGTCTCAAAAATATACCTGCACAATTTCAAAGTGGATCTCGAAAAATTCGAAAAATTTTCTGCCACTGTAAAGAAATCCATAAGAATCTGATGAAAATGTAAAAAATCTTTTCACACGTGTTTCGCGAAGACATTTTTTATGGATTTCTTCAAGCCGAAAAAGTCTTTAAAAACACTTTAAGAAACTTTTAAAAATGATTCCTATGGATTTCTTTCCAGTAACAGAAAATCTTTATATCTTTGTCAACCGAAAGCACATTCGGTGTTTTAAAAACAGCTTAATAAGATTCGGCATTTTGATAGGAACAAATAGCATGTTGAATTTTTCCTGCATTTCTTGGGTTTGAGGACCACCGTGCATCGTGACAAAAACAGGCTCAGAGTGAAACGAAAATTCCAAGGGCAATCAACAACGTGGTACGGTCTTTAAGAATTTTAGTCATTCTTCGACCTGAGTTAATCCGTATATTGGTTCTCTATCGGTTCGCCGACACGCAGGGCAATACGGTCATAAACGGCGACTCTGGCCGAACTTCCTGATTCATTTTTGAGGACTAGGGGTGGTACCCCGATCAGTCCCCTCAGTTTTTACTTCAATATGCCAGAAGTAAGAAAGGTGCCATCAATATAGCAATTAAGGGGGGAAGCCACTATGACGGTCAAAAATAAATGCTATTTTATGCTACCATCTTTTGAAAGTTACATTTCATTATAAAAGATTTTCAAAAGATGGTAGCATAAAATATTAGTTAAATGTATGCATTTTCAGTTGGTAATAAAGATGTTTCGTAGAAATTCTATATAATATATAGAAGTATATAAACATATGCATTTTCAATTGGTAATAAAGATGTTTCGTTACATTTCATTATAAAAGAATGTCTTGAAAATAGCATTTATTTTTGACCGTCATAGTGGCTTCCCCCCTTAATTGCTATATTGATGGCACCTTTCTTACTTCTGGCATATTGAAGTAAAAACTGAGGGGACTGATCGGGGTACCACCCCTAGTCCTCAAAAATGAATCAGGAAGTTCGGCCAGAGTCGCCGTTTATGACCGTATTGCCCTGCGTGTCGGCGAACCGATAGAGAACCAATATACGGATTAACTCAGGTCGAAGAATGACTAAAATTCCTCATTCAAACGGATTAGTACTGCGTTCTTGCATTAATTAAATAAAAAAAATTGTACGTTTATTTAAGTTGTTTATTGTTTAAAAATTATTCGTTTATTTATTTATACCTAGACTGCGGAAGTTAATGCAAGTCTGATAAGCCGCTTTCCAGTGCACAACAATCCCTTCAATTTTAACTTTAAAACTTTACTTCGTTTTTTTCTCTGAGTTTCTGGACATATATATGCGGAATGAATACAGCAAATATACCGACGCACTTCCGTGGGAATTAGAAAATTCATATAATCTTGTTTCATCAATATTCGATTTATCAGTACATTCGCATGATATGTGCATTATACAAACTATTACAAGTATCACTGTACCTGCTATTAAATTACTAATCTTTTGAATATAATGTAACTATTACACTTACATAAACTTTTTAACATAGGTATGAAGCTATTAAATTTTAAAGCCGAGGTTCAGCAACTTCTAAAAATTACTCGAGCTAATATGTAAACAAATTCCGTATACCATGAAAAATACCCAAAATATGCAAAATTACAAATATATTTTTTAAATCCTCATAATGATGAAATATAGATCGATCAAAGTCCCACTTGTTTAATCCATTATTACAAAAACATGCATTTACACTAAATTCCGCAGTCTATATTATACCTATTTCTTTATTTATTCATTTATACTTATTTAGCCATTAACAGGCAACACCCTTTATTAAGGGGTTAGACGAATTCTTTTTACAGATACTATGAGGTTGGAAATTATTTCCTTAATCCAGAGCATGTATTCAGGCATATGTTGTATAAATATTACGCGCGCGAGCGATGTATCAAATTATGATGCCCAGGTTTATCTAACATCAGAAAGACCATGATTCTAGTGTTCATTAATCAAATATCTACAAGGTAGCATACGGATTTGAGAAGAAAAAATTTATTGTACAAATGAGAGCAAGGTAAATATCACTATTCATTTTTTACCTAACAAGGCAAACTTAAAATCATACAGTTTAGATAATATCATTAAGAATATGTGTACCAAGTTTGAAATAAATCGGACACATAGTTTTCGATCTGCTTGAACTTCTTTCGGACCGCTCGTTTCTTTCCAAGCAGCCCGGTTTCTTTCCAAGCCGCCCGATTTCTTTCGGGCCGCTTGGTTCTATCCAATCCGCTCGGTTTCTTTCGGGCCGCTTGGAAAAAATTCAATCCGCTTGGTTCTATTCAATCCGCCCGGTTTCTTTCGGGCCGCTTGGAAAAATTCAAGTACTCGGTTCCATCCGAGCCGCTCGGTTCTATTCAATCCGCTCGGTTTCTTTCGGGCCGCTTGGAAAAATTCAAGTACTTGGTTCTATCCGAGCCGCTCGGTTCTTTTCGGGTACCTGGCTCGGCTTGGAAACCGAGTCCCGGATTGGTTCGGATTTCAAGCTACCCGAATATTCAAGTACTCGTACAGCTCTAATTTCCACGCCACCCTGCGTCCTACACTTCTTGGCAAGAGGGGAGTATGAAAGGGTGAGGAAATGTCTCTCAGGCACGTCGTTCATTGGATGCGGGTTTTGGCCAATCGCGTAACAAATAATCTGACAGCTACATAGACAGAGATAACCTACCATGTGCTTAGTGTCAAATAAAGTAAATTGTCCGAATTTGAAATGTCATGAGTTTTTACACTAAATAGGAGACTGAATTATTGTCTCAATTAACATGGTAAGTCGCCAAATTTTTTTAATAGTTTCTTATGAAGAGTCGCAGAGTTGAAAGTTGTTCGGAGAAGGTTCGACAGAGAAGCATCTTCTTTCGCACAAGTTTCTAGAAATTATACAATGCATGCACAAAATAATATATTGTTTTTATACCAGCAAACTATTTTTTAATTAGAATTTTTATGTAAAGCTTATAGAAACGAAGGGGACGCAGAGGCTCGGATAGAAATGAAGGGGACGCACAAGCTTGGATGGAAATGCAGGCGATGCACAGGCTTGGAGGTTGTCCGGAGAAGGTCTGAGTTAGATCTCTGTCCCTGATATAGACAGAGAAGCATTTTGTTTCCCACAAGTTTCTAAAAATTTGTCAAATAAGGTAAATCGACAAAATTTGTCAAATTAGCATTGCATTAAGAATTAAGAAAATTATGGCGAACTGTTTGCAAGGTAGAGCAGGTCACATTAGTGAAGTAAGCACACTGAAAACGCATCTCCCTTGATACTTTTCAATCTTTTGTGAAAGATATATTAATTATATTAATTAAAATCCACAGTCGTTCCCACACTATTCATTAATTTTATTAGTTTCCCATTAACAATATTTCAATTCTCCAATAAACATCTAAACCAACACCAATAAAAATATTGAAAATCTCTTTGTTCATTTTTGCTAAATTATCATTAGAATTTTTTACATTTCCTGCAACAAGACTTTCTACCATATGCTCTCACCTCCTTCGGACACATTATGTAGTCTCTACACTTACTACAGCAAAAGGCCACTCTATTTCTATATATTTTTATATAATTAACTAGTAGTACAGTAAAAGATAAGATGTTGGACATGTTTAAGCTTATATTCTATTCTAACTTATAACGCCAACGTGTAGAAATATCAAACATCTGAGTTGAACGTAACGCCAACGAGTAGAAATATCAAACATCTGAGTTGAACGTAACGCCAACGAGTAGAAATATCAAACATCTGAGTTGAACGTATAGGAACATGTAATAAACTACAACATTATGAAAGTCTTTGATAGGCAGTTTGTCTATGTTAAGTATCAGTGGACGCAACAAGAAGATATTGGATACGTAGAAGCATGTTTTAACTCAGATGTGCTTGATATTTCTAATCGTTGGCGTTATAAGTTAGAATATGCTTCAATGTGTTGAATTTTAAGTATCCAATATATTCTTATTGTATTGCTTGTTATATACAGTAAATATATATATATATATATGCTTCATGTTACGCAAATGCAGTTATACAATGTTTAATGCATTTGAGTGCCATTAGAAAACAATTGTTTAATTGTAATGAATCATCAAATGTTTTGAAGATATTAATGCATCGATATGAAAATGAAATGCACAATTTAAATACATACACAGTACGGCAAAGTTTAGGAGAACATTTTTCAATAATAAATAATTCACCCGAGGGGGTGAAACAATTATCCAGTCATAATAAACACTACAAAATGTGTGAAATCCCCACAAAATTACCTTTTTTAAAAAAAGGTACAAAAAAGGGTGCCAAGTATATAATCTCATCAAAAAGAATCCCATTTAAAAACATTGTCGTAAATTAATATAAATTTATTAATGTGCTATATTTAACATTACAAAAGTAATGATATACAATTGCGCCAAATATCACAATGGCTATTTATACAAATCAATATTTTAATACGAATAAATATTTTATTCAAAATACTTGGCGCTGCTCTCCGAAAAAAAAGTTAATTGTCTTGATTAATAAATAAAACAAGACAAGACACCACAGAGACAAGAAAGAATGAAAAAGATTTTAATGCAATTTATGCATATTTATTCAGTTTAGCATCACCAATTGGGAGAGCAGCGCCAAGTATTTTGAATAAAATATTTATTCGTATTAAAATATTGATTTGTATAAATAGCCATTGTGACATTTGGCGCAATTGTATATCATTACTTTTGTAATGTTAAATATAGCACATTAATAAATTTATATTAATTTACGACAATGTTTTTAAATGGGATTCTTTTTGATGAGATTATATACTTGGCACCCTTTTTGTACCTTTTTTTAAATATGAATAACGATAACGATAACTCTGCTATGAATATAGGAATAGTATTGTTTTATTACTTACATTTTCAGACATTTTTGCCGGCGTTGTGTCGACAATGGACGTTCACGTTTTAGAATGGACGTTCACATGCATGTGCCACGATGAGGCGAGCTCCTCCGCTGCTCTTTTGTTTCTTAAGGAGCCCGCTTTTGGCATAGATACGGACACATACTGCCGCGGGCTCTTTGAATTGTTGATTTTTAAGCCGGGAATCCACCGGGAAGTTAGCAATAAGCTAAGCTATGCTCCCACACAGCACAACGTCCGACAACGTCCCAAAGACGTCCCCAAGACGTCTGTAGACGTCTGTAGACGTCTTTGGGACGTTGTCGGACGTTGTGCTGGGTGGGCTATGGCATGCTACGTTTTAAAAAAATTAGTTTCAATACATTCTTATGGAACCGTTTCCACCAAAAGCTAAGCTAAAACATAGCATAGCATAGCATAGTTTAGCTTAGCTTCCCGGGGAATTCCCGACTTTAGGCCCGGTGCAAACAAGCGGTTTGCAACATTTTGCCGCCGCAGTTCACACGGGACGCAAGGATCAAATATCGATCTATTCGAAATTTTTCGTTACGTTTCGGGTTAAGTAACATTACGTTTTCTTATCATTTATAAATAAATAAATACATATAAAGCGAAGTTATACCAAGGTTTTTACACGTTTAAATATACAGTAAGTAAATTTAAAGTAACGCTTATTTGTACTTCTACGTTAGATTTAACTGTATGTAAGACCAAAAAAAACTTTAAAAAAGTAAAAAAATTACGCCAAGTACATGAATTAGCTTTGTAAAAAGAAGTGAGATCCCCAAAAAAACTTTAAAAAAGTAAAAAATACGCCAAGTACATGAAAATGTCGAGGACAAAAAAGTATTATCAAAAATCACAAAAAAAAGGAAATAGTATACATGAAAAAGTCGGGGAAAAAAAAGAGTATTATCAACAAATAAATATAAAAAAACACAAAAAAAGACAAAGAAACATGAAAAAGTCAAGGACGAATAAAGTATAATTAACAAAAAAATATAATCACATAAATAAAAAATAAAAAATATGATTACAATATAAAAAAAGATGTGAAATCAAAATGAGCTGCAAGTACATCACAAAAAAAAGAAAATAATATAATTACAATATAAAAAAAGATGTGAAATCAAAATGAGCTGCAAGTACATAAAGGTACTTTCCAACTGCGCTTAAGATGACACAACTACATATACACAGCTAAAATGCTGTGTTATTCCATTACTCATATCGCGGACATTTTAATTAACCCATCAAAAAGAATCCCATTTAAAAACATTGTCGTAAATTAATACCCATCAAAAAGAATCCCATTTAAAAACATTGTCGAAAATTAATATTAAATTATTAATGTTCTATATTTAACTTTACAAAAATAATGATATACAACAATTGCGCCAATTATCACAATGGCTAGTTATACAAAGAAAAAATCACAATGGTACAATGAAAAAATGTATTAAATAATATTAAGCAGATATATTTTTATACAAATAAATATTTTAATATGAATAAATATTTTATTCAAAATACTTGGCGCTGCAATCTAAAATACATAAACATATACATATACATACGAGTATTAGAAACGCTGTCAGATTTATTCTATATATATTTAATTCGAATACCATTCGTAGCATATGCACATACACACATCCACGAACGCACGCACAAGAAAGAAAGAAAAAGATTATTGCAATTTATACATATTTATTCAGTTTAGCAAACCCAATTCGGAGAGCAGCGCCAAGTATTTTGAATAAAATATTTATTCATATTAAAATATTTATTTGTATAAAAATATATCTGCTTAATATTATTTAATACATTTTTTCATTGTACCATTGTGATTTTTTCTTTGTATAACTAGCCATTGTGATAATTGGCGCAATTGTTGTATATCATTACTTTTGTAAAGTTAAATATAGAACATTAATAAATTAATATTAATTTTCGACAATGTTTTTAAATGGGATTCTTTTTGATGGGTGTTAATTTACGACAATGTTTTTAAATGGGATTCTTTTTGATGGGATTTTAATTTACGACAATGTTTTTAAATGGGATTCTTTTTGATGGGTATTAATTTACGACAATGTTTTTAAATGGGATTCTTTTTGATGGGTATTATTTAATACATTTTTTTCTTTGTATAAATAGGCATTGTTATAATTGGCGCAATTTTTGTATATCATTAATTTTGTAAAGCTATTAATTTACGACAATGTTTTTTAAATGGGATTCTTTTTGATGAGTTAATTAAAATGTCCGCGATATGAGTAATGGAATAACACAGCATTTTAGCTGTGTATATGTAGTTGTGTCATCTTAAGCGCAGTTGGAAAGTACCTTTATGTACTTGCAGCTCATTTTGAATTCACATCTTTTTTTATATTGTAATTATATTATTTTCTTTTTATGTGATTATATTATTTTCTGTTTTTGTGTGATTATATTATTTTCTTTTTTGTTTGTGATGTATATATATACAGGGTGTCCCACGGTAGACTGGATAGTGCCGTAGCTCCTAAAGTATTGGAGATAAAAATATTTAAAAATAGGGAATTGCATGGTTCGAGGGGGCTAATAAATTAGCCCGGACGAATTTTTTTTCGATTATTATTTTAGAAAATACGATGGTCAAGTTCGGTTTTTCAAATGGAACTATTTTTTTTGAAGTCCTGAGTTGATAGTGCGTTCCAAGACAAATTCAATAACCATCAATGTATACACTTTATGTCCACTGGTTTTTGAGATATTGCGCTTGCAAATTTACTGATTTTCACTGCAAGAAATTCCTCTGGAATAGCAAGGACCGGGGACGGTCTTACTGGCGCCACGGGTGGCACTGCCTGTTGAAATAGATACATACCTGCGAAAGGTCTACGCCAGGCCCAAAGGCTGGACAATTCTTTTCCGTCAGAAATGCTACTTAGGTAGGTACATCTGCGGTATCGAGAAGCGCATCGTTACTTTTATTTCGCACTTGCTTCTAGGCTCGGATGGCCGGTTCGTCTGGGAGGGATGCAAGTTGGATTGGTTAGGTTCGGAGGAGTGAAAGTTGCTAGACTAAATTTCAACTATAGGGAGCAGATTGTATCAGAACCAATCGGATTTGCATCCCTCACAAACGGCTGCTCTCTTGAAGAGGCCCTCTTCACAGCAATACCTCTTCCCCAATACCCACCTTCTCTCGCACGGAATACGTCAACGCATGCTTTTGTTTTAATATCCAAGCTCATGTTTATACTCGAGAGGACCACGCGTCGACAGCGGGCTACCCCTTTTCTTACCGTGTCTCTCCACGAGGAGTATTGCCGGTGGATTGTAGAAGCGCAGATGTCTGGATGCCAGTTGTTGAATTCAGGAGACGATAGAAACACTTTATTACAAAACACACATGTACTATAATTAAAGTAAATCGTATTCCTCTCGGACAGGAGTCGCCCGACGTTCGTCAAGAAGATGCGGCCTGGTACCCCGTGGCGAGGACAACCCTTCGCAGGGTCTCGCTCGATTTTTATGACTTTTTCCGGAAAAAGGTACGAATCCTGGGCCGAACGTAACGAATTGAGGTCGAGCCCCCGCAGTCGAGGGTAAAATATCCATTACAACTTATTAAGAAATTCTTTTCTTCATCGTATCGAAAGGGATGTGACGCCAATGGATTTCTTATGTATTTCTGATGAAAATCATACTAAATATCATGAAAATCGGACTACTTTGACACAAGCTATTTGTATTCCCTATGTAAAAGTTGTCCGATTTACATGACATTTGTAATGATTTTCATCAGAAAACCACAAGGAATCCATCGGTGACACATCCATATCCATATGATAAAGAATAAAGAATGATTTTATTTCCTAAACAAATACAGAGTAATTCTGGAGGTACCCCCGTCGTCTCGTGGCGAGGACAACACCCCGCAGTGCCCATCGAATTTTATGGCTTACGACCCTCGAAGGGTTTGGAATATCATTAAGAAGTGAGAAATGTTTAGGATTTCAAATGTTTGCTTCTTTTCTTCGTCGTATCGAAAGAGAATTCCATGGAATTTCCTTCATTATGTTCCGAATTACGTCGTACTTGGTGTCATTTTCATCGGCGAAACATAAGGAATCGATGGTTGTCGTTTTTGCAAAGATCTGATGAGAAATGCGCGAGTCGAAGATTTCTCACTTCTTAATAGGCTGTCGAACCCCTTCGAGGGTCGAAAACCATAAAAATCAGGTGAGGCACTGCGAAGGTCTGTCCTCGCCACGGGGTACCAGACCGCATCTCCTGGACGGGCGTTGCTCTAGAATTACCCTGTATCTGTTTAGGAAATAAAATAATTCTTTATTCTTTATCGTATGGATATGGAAGTGTCGCCGATTGATTCCTTGGGGTTTTCTTATGAAAATCATTACAAATGTCGTGTAAATCGGACAACTCTTAGATAAGGAATACAAATAGCTTGTGTCAAAGTAGTCCGATTTGCATGATATTTAGTATGATTTTCATCAGAAAAACATAAGAAATCCATTGGCGTCACTTCCCTTTCGATACGACGAAGAAAAGAATTTCTTAATAAGTTGTAATGGATATTTTACCCTCGATTGCGGGGGCTCGACCTCAATTCGTTACGTTCGGCCCAGGATTCGTACCTTTTTCCGGAAAAAGCCATAAAAATCGGGCGAGACCCTGCGAAGGGTTGTCCTCGCCACGGGGTACCAGGCCGCATCTTCTTGACGGGCGTACCTCCATAATTACCCTGTATCTGTTTCAGAAATAAAATAATTCTTTATTCTTTATCGTATGGATATGGAAGTGTCGCCGTTGGATTCCTTGTGGTTTTCCGATGAAAATCATGCCAAATGTCGTGTAAATCGGACAACTTTTACATAGGGGATACAAATAGCTTGTATCAAAGTAGTCCGATATGCATGATATTTGGTATGATTTTCGTCAGAAAAACATAAGGAATCCATTCGCGTCACTTCCCTCTCGATACGATGAAGAAAATAATTTCTTAATACGCTGTAATGGATATTTCACCATCGACTACGGGGGCTCGACCTCAATTCGTTACGTTCGGCCCAGGATTCGTACCTTTTTCCGGTAAAAGTCATAAAAATCGAGCGAGACCCTGCGAAGGGTTGTCCTCGCCACGGGGTACCAGGCCGCATCTTCTTGACGAACGTCGGGCGACTCCTGTCCGAGAGGAATACGATTTACTTTAATTATAGTACATGTGTGTTTTGTAATAAAGTGTTTCTATCGTCTCGTGAATTCAACAACTGGCATCCAGACATCTGCGCTTCTACAATCCACCGGCAATACTCTTCGTCGAGAGACACGGTAAGAAAAGGGGTAGCCCGCTGTCGACGCGTGGCCCTCTCGAGTATAAACATGAGCTTGGATATTAAAACAAAAGCATGCGTCGACGTATTCCGTGCGAGAGAAGGTGGGTATTGGGGAAGAGGTATTGCTGTGAAGAGGGCCTCTTCAAGAGAGCAGCCGTTTGTGAGGGATGCAAATCCGATTGGTTCTGATACAATCTGCTCCCTATAGTTGAAATTTAGTCTAGCAACTTTCACTCCTCCGAACCTAACCAATCCAACTTGCATCCCTCCCAGACGGACCGGCTATCCGAGCCTAGAAGCAAGTGCGAAATAAAAGTAACGATGCGCTTCTCGATACCGCAGATGTACCTACCTAAGTAGCATTTCTGACGGAAAAGAATTGTCCAGCTTTTGGGCCTGGCGTAGACCTTTCGCAGGTATGTATCTATTTCAACAGGCAGTGCCACCCGTGGCGCCAGTAAGACCGTCCCCGGTCCTTGCTATTCCAGAGGAGTTTCTTGCAGTGAAAATCAGTAAATTTGAAAGCGCAATATCTCAAAAACCAGTGGAAATAAAGTGTATACATTGATGGTTATTGAATTTGTCTTGGAACGCACTATCAACTCAGGACTTCAAAAAAAATAGTTCCATTTGAAAAACCGAACTTGACCATCGTATTTTTTTAAAATATTAATCGAAAAAAAAATTCGTCCGGGCTAATTTATTAGCCCCCTCGAACCATGCAATTCCCTATTTTTTAAATATTTTTATCTCCAATACTTTAGGAGCTACGGCACTGTCCAGTCTACCGTGGGACACCTTGTATATAAAAGTCATGCAGTAACTTCAAGAAAAATATATATAATGCAGAAAGTGTGTGTTTGTCTGTTTGTAAAAACTTTCGAACGGTAAACTCTGGGGTCACGAAATGTGTCCCAGCTTATTATGTCTAACTAATCCAGATAAATGTAACTATTTAAAAAAAAAAAATAAAAAAATTTGTTTTTTTTATAAAATCAGAATCTTTATAAAAAAACAAATTTTTTTATTTTTTTTTCATGTTCACGAAAGTGGCATCTTAGTGACACCTATTGACGTTCTATACTAATTAGGCAAGTGGCATAGGCCTGCTCACTCATGTGGAGCGCGAGTCGCGTCCCCTTCCATCGACTCTCGATTCCTGGAAGGGGGAGGCTTGCGTTTCGTAGAAATTGACCCTGATTTCTGGGAATCGCTCACTCTGCTCTTGATCTCACCATCGCTTGGTAATTATACATCGCTTATATTTGCTTGCACTACTTTCGCTTTTGCTACGAAACCTAAGCTTCGCGACATTGCTTCGCAAGTTAGAATAGTGCTTAATACTCCTTTTCTATACCTAATAATTATTGTAAATTGACTATTGACTGTGCGTGTAAGAGTTGTATATTTGACGTTGTTACCTTTGTACAGAAATCTAAATTATAACGTAAACTCTAATTAAAGCGTGTAATTGTACTGTGTCGCTCGTTCTATAACTAATTGTGCCGCTTTAACTGCCACTGCATTTATAATTGTGCCTATAAAGATATAAGAATTAAAACAACATAATTTACTTTGAACCATTAATTGTAACTCGCCTGGCTTAAATTAGTTTGCTCGTACCTCGTTATCCACGCTTATAAAACCGCTAACACCGATCCGCTAAATTACATTGTAACATTTTTTTGGTCCTTCGAGCCGGAGACGGTGCCTGTGAAACAGTTCAAACGTTCGGTAGTGCCGTGACCTTCGCGCGTGAACTTCTTCCGCAAACAGTTTTTCTGTACGAGGTGTCGTCCAACCGTCGCGTGTGACCTTCGCGCGTGAACGTCTTCCGCAAACAGTTTTTCTGTACGAGGTGTCGTCCAACCGTCGCGTGTGACCTCCACCTGCCAAACAATGAGCTACCTTCTTGAAAGTCAACGCGATCTTAACCGCCGAATTACGAATACATTTGAAAATCTGAGGAAGATGGGAGCTGCTAAATTTACCAAAGCCAACGTGTCTTCGCGATTAACAGCCCTTCGCAGGAATTGGGCTAAATTCGAAGCGCAACACGACCAATTACTTACCTTAACGTCGGATAAAAAGATAATGGAAGACATATATTGGGACAATGACGAACCATCGCATACAGAGGAGAAGTTCCTTGAACAAGAGAGCCTTCTTATGGAAAAGCTAGACGAGATCGAGAAGAATGAAAGGATTCTGACTCGTACCATGGAGCGTTTGGCCTCTGATGACAGACCGGGTGATCGTTCTACTGCTGCGGCCACTCGTACACCGTCTTCGCTTCAAAAGATTCCGTTGCCTACCTTCGGAGGTCAACATAAGGACTGGCCGTCTTTTAAAGGACTTTTCCGATCGTTAGTAGTCCGAGAACCCACGCTATCGGACGCGGAGCGTCTTCACTACCTCCGCGGTGCTCTTAAGGGCGATGCGGCACTTCTCCTTCGCAATATTCCCGAAGATGAGGAGAATTTCGAGGCTGCTTGGACGCTGGTTCAGGAACGCTACGAGAATAAGCGACTGATGGTTAAAGCGCAATTAACTACAATTTTTAACTTACCAATTCTTACACGCGAATCTGGAACAGAGCTCAAACGTTTATTCTATACCGTGTGCGATACGGTCAAGGCTCTTGCAAGCATGAAACGTCCCTTCGACGCCAGCGGCGACTGGCTTATCCACTTAATAGTCGAACGGATAGACCCACAAACCCGGCGTGAGTGGGAAACCCTCATCGGAAAGATGAAGGACCCGCCTACCTTTCTTGAGCTGCAGGAATTTCTGGAGGGCAGAGTCTACACTCTTGAGGCCTTGGAGGAAGAACGCAAGGGGCCTAAGAATCCATCTGCGAAGCCAGCTACGTACCAGAAGACGGCCAAGACGCATCAGGTCAGTCAAGTCAAGCGCCAACCAAACCCGTGCAGTATCTGCGAGGCAAATCATTTCATATTGTATTGCCGATTATATAAGTCGAAAACAGCTGCCGAGCGCCGCGCGGCCTTACAAACCGCCGGCCTCTGTTACAATTGTCTCAGCAAACATCACGTGCGTGATTGTAACTCGGAGAGACGCTGCCAGAAGTGCAACGGGAAGCACCATACAACGATTCATGAGGCAATTGAGGACCGTACCTTCGAAAAGGAATTCTCTACAAACACTTCGAGCTGTGTGTCAACCTCAGTACCTGCGGTTTTACTGGCCACAGCGAGAGTGAAGGTCTTCCAACAAGGTGGCGGTTCCAGGATGGTGCGCGCACTCGTCGATCAAGGCAGCGAGGTCTCAATCATCACCGAGGCACTGGCCCAGCAGCTAATGCTACCCCGGCGATCTGCTCGTATCAACCTAGTCGGGGTCGGGAGTCACCAACCGGAACGCATCCGCGGCAGGGTGCAATTAGAATTTTCTGCACATTTTAATTCCACAGATCACCACATGATAGTCGCTCTAATCCTGCCCCGGCTTACCTCCTACCAACCACGAATCGATAGGCGTGCCGTTGCGTGGGAGCATCTTAAAGGACTTACACTAGCTGATCCTGATTTCGACGAGGAGGGGCCGATTGATTTGCTGTTGGGAGCCGACGCCTTTGCCCTCGTATTACGCGACGGCATCGCAAGAAGACGACCCAGCGAACCCATTGCCCAGCAAACTACTCTGGGATGGATCGTATCTGGGCCCGCTACACCGGACGTTGGATCCGAAGATGCTGAACGTCGAGACCAATCAGCCCTGTCATGTTCCACCGAGGAGGACCTACTGCCCTTGGTGCAACGCTTCTGGGAACAGGAAGAAATTGCGGTATCATCCACTTATACCATAGAGGAGCAGCAGTGCGAAGACCACTTCCGGACGACTCACCAACGCTTGCCGTCCGGACGCTATATGGCTCGCCTGCCATTTCGGGAGACACCTGAACTCGGCCAGTCTCGCCAAGAGGCCCGAAGAATGCTGCAAAGAATGGAAGCCAAATTCAGGAAGGATCCATCATTTGCTCAGGCCTACAATTCATTCATGCGTGAGTATATGCAACTCTCGCACATGTCTAAAGTAGCCAATGACTCTACAGAATCAAGCTATTACTTACCACACCATGGGGTGATGAAAGAAAGCAGCACCACCACCCGATTACGTGTGGTATTCAACGGGTCCTTTATCACCACGTCTGGTCGATCTCTCAACGACATGCTACTGGTCGGACCCAATCTTCTGCCCAATCTGCAGCAGCTACTTCTCCGCTGGCGGATACATCGGGTCTGTCTCACTGCCGATGTGGAGAAAATGTACCGGCAGATCCTGATCCACCCTGACGACCGACGATACCAGCGAGTCCTTTGGCGAGAAAGTGAGGACCGTGAGATAAGGGATTATCAGCTCAACACGGTCACCTATGGATTAGCGTGTGCCCCTTACTTGGCGATTCGCACGTTACGTCAACTGGCAATGGACGAGCAAACCAGGTACCCCAGGGCAGCCGCCATCTTACAACGAGACGTCTATATGGATGACGTCTTGACGGGAGCAGATTCGGAACAGGAAGCCATCGATCTTCAAGACGAGCTACGCCTACTTTGCAAGGCGGGAGGATTCAACCTCAGGAAATGGGCCTCCAGTCATCCTGCCGTAATGGAACGAATACCCGTCGAGGATGCCATTCCAGAGTTCAAATGGCAGGCGGGCGAAACTCACTCAGCGCTAGGAGTCAGCTGGAGTCCAGCGGACGATTGCTTCCGTGCTCGCGTTCAACCCTCAATGCCGGGGAGCGGGATAACTCGACGTTTGGTTCTGTCAACACTTGCAAGGATATTTGATCCACTGGGCTTGGTATCCCCTGTCACTGTTAACGCCAAAATATTCATGCAATCACTCTGGTTATTACGCTTAGATTGGGACTCACCATTACCACCGGTAGAAGCCGGATACTGGACGCAGTTCTTATCTGACCTGCCGTCGCTAAACCGTATTGCTGTTTCTCGCTGGATCGGAATGAGACCGACAGCTCAACGCAGGGAACTACACGGGTTCGCTGATGCCTCGGAACGTGCCTATGCTGCTGCGATCTATCTTCGAGTACTGGACCCCGACGGCACCGCACGGACCCAGCTGGTCACGGCTAAAACAAAGGTGGCGCCGCTGAAGAAGATTTCACTACCCCGACTGGAGTTATGTGCTGCCGTGCTTCTGACAAAACTAATGGCACTTACCTGCGAGAGCTTAGCCATGAGTGGAGCCACTATTCATATGTGGAGCGACTCCACCATTACGCTCGCCTGGATTCGAGGTCATCCGGCCCAGTGGAAGACGTACGTGGCGAATCGAGTGTCCGAAATACAGCGGACACTGCTTGAAGCGCAGTGGCACCACGTGGCCAGCCCGGACAACCCAGCTGACTGTGCCTCCAGAGGACTACGGCCCAACCAATTACCGGAGCTAGAACTGTGGTGGACAGGACCGAGCTGGCTGACGACTACCACCGGATGGACCGCCGCCAATCAGCCTCCATTGCCCGAAACCGACTTGGAGGCCCGAACAGCTGCGCTCGTGACGTCGGGTGAACCTGCAACAGGCGAGATAATTTTAAAACGATATTCATCCGCTCAATCTCTATTTAGAATCACCGCCTGGTGCTTGCGGTGGCTACGGAGTAATGCTCTAACGAAGCGAGGAGCTTACCTGCGACCAGACGAGATTGAAGCAGCCCGGAACCGCTGGCTGTTCATTGTACAACGCCAGGAGTTTGAATCGGAGATTCAACGACTGCAATCTGGTCATCCTTTACCAAGCCGCAGCCGGCTGGCACGGCTTAATCCGTACCTAGACGCCCATGGCCTCCTGCGTGTTGGAGGAAGGCTACGCCATGCTGCACTGCCAATGGATGCCAAACACCAGGTGCTGTTACCTCGAGATAGTAGGCTGACGGAGCTCCTGGTGGACGAAGCCCATCAACGCACGCTGCATGGGGGAACACAACTCGTTTTGGCCACATTGCGCCAGAACTACTGGATACTACAAGGAAGACAACGGGTGAAGTCGACCATACGACGCTGCCCGACTTGCATACGTTGGCGAGCGTCAACTGGACAGCAGCTGATGGGAGACTTACCTGCTACGCGTGTAACGCCAGCCCGCCCTTTCCTCCACGTGGGAATCGACTATGTCGGCCCTGTATCGCTGCTAATGTCCCGAGGAAGAGGTCGACGCACACATAAGGGCTATGTTGCGTTGTTCGTCTGCCTGAGCACGCGAGCGGTCCATCTTGAATTAGTTTCTGATTGCAGTACTGATGCTTTCCTCGCTGCCCTGCGTCGCTTCACGTCCCGGCGAGGTCTCTGCACTGTGATCCAGAGCGACAGAGGTACCAACTTCGTGGGCGCCGCCCGCGAGCTGAAGGAGATGCTGACGACCATTGACAGCTCCCACGACCGTATCCACTCCACACTGTTAAAGGAAGGAATAGAATGGCGATTCAATCCTCCTGCTGCTCCTCATTTCGGAGGTCTATGGGAAGCAGCCGTCAAGTCTACAAAGTACCACCTAAGGCGGGTGGTAGGCGATCAGAACCTCACCTTCGAGGAGATGTCAACGCTGCTCCACCAGATCGAGGCCTGCCTCAACTCCCGTCCACTACAAGCGATGAGCGACGACCCTGGCGACCTGACTCCACTGACGCCCGGTCATTTCTTGATCGGCGATGCACTACTGAGCTTGCCCGATCCTGTCATCGAGGACGTCCCACCTTCTCGTCTCTCTCGGTGGCATCTGCTGCAACAGATGCGGTTGCAATTCTGGAGACGTTGGACCACCGAGTACCTACAATCACTCCAAGCACGCAACAAGTGGATCCGCCCTCGCCCTCAGCCCCGCGTCGGTGATCTGTGCATAATTAAATCCGAATTAACCTCACCTGCCCGATGGCCTCTTGCGCGAATTACTCACCTGCATCCGGGCGACGATGGGTTAACTCGCGTTGTTACTGTAAAGACTGCTCGTTCAGAATTCGTAAGACCCGTCACTAAATTAGTTTTCTTGCCATTTACACAGAACACCGAACAAACACCTTCACTTCACGATTCAATTACATTAGATCGCGATCAATAATACCACTAGAGTCGTCTGAAGCCTTCACATGAGTTGAGCGGCGCCACCGCTACGCTACAGTCAACGTGATATCGATCGGTATATCGATCTATGTAACGCTTGCCAGATAAATTCAGATTCATCGAGTGATGAATACCGGGGAGAATGTTCACGAAAGTGGCATCTTAGTGACACCTATTGACGTTCTATACTAATTAGGCAAGTGGCATAGGCCTGCTCACTCATGTGGAGCGCGAGTCGCGTCCCCTTCCATCGACTCTCGATTCCTGGAAGTTTCGTAGAAATTGACCCTGATTTCTGGGAATCGCTCACTCTGCTCTTGATCTCACCATCGCTTGGTAATTATACATCGCTTATATTTGCTTGCAATACTTTCGCTTTTGCTACGAAACCTAAGCTTCGCGACATTGCTTCGCAAGTTAGAATAGTGCTTAATACTCCTTTTCTATACCTAATAATTATTGTAAATTGACTATTGACTGTGCGTGTAAGAGTTGTATATTTGACGTTGTTACCTTTGTACAGAAATCTAAATTATAACGTAAACTCTAATTAAAGCGTGTAATTGTACTGTGTCGCTCGTTCTATAACTAATTGTGCCGCTTTAACTGCCACTGCATTTATAATTGTGCCTATAAAGATATAAGAATTAAAACAACATAATTTACTTTGAACCATTAATTGTAACTCGCCTGGCTTAAATTAGTTTGCTCGTACCTCGTTATCCACGCTTATAAAACCGCTAACACCGATCCGCTAAATTACATTGTAACATTCATATATATATATATATATATATATATATATATATATATAAATGTGTGTGTGTGTGTGTATACATATGTGTGTGTATATATATTGACACAACAGGCTTAGGAGGTATACGTGTACGTGCATAAAATAATAATAATTAGGAGACAATACCTAGTCTTTATTATTAACCAGAACTGGCAAAATATTGGGCCAATATCACGGCCGTCTGTAGCATGATGTAAGGACATAAGGTGTGCTCTTGCGCAAGCCTTCCAGATTAGCCAATAACGTGCCCTTCCCAAGATCCTCCATATTGGATCTCAACCAATAGAATAGAATGAATTTGTCAACATTTCAATAACGCGTCCGTACACATACATATGCATTCATATCCATACATATTTTAATATGGCGGAAATTCGGAATGCGCAGTAGAAGCCGAAAATGAGCTGCCGGTCATGAGGGCGGAAAGTCGACAAGAGGTGCAAAATGGTATTTTCGCTGCTGGTATTGTTGAAAATAAACTTTAAAATAAAATATTACTAATTGTACTGCAACTGTTTTAAGCTACGAATAACAATTCAGAGTAAGGTCATCAATAAACTCAAATAAATGTATTATAATAAAGGGCGTTATTTCACAAGTTCGCATAGGGCGCAAAAAAGATTTGAGCCGTGCCTGCGTCAAGATTTTGCGAAACGGTTTCCGTGCTCACATTATGGGCTCGTGACCATTGCGCACGCCCGTCGCGCACGCAAAGGACGGAGTGTCACGGCGTCCGAAAGACGGAGCGAGACAAAGTGCCTCTCCAGTGCCTCTCGTTCCAGTGCCTCTCGCTCGCTCTCGTTCCATCTCGCTCTCGCCTTCGCCGGTCAAGAGTGAGACAGAAGTGGTGGGGATAGCGAAAAACCCACATCGTGTACACCAAATCGAGTCCATAAAGAGACAATACTGTACTTACCATATTCGAGAACACTGTATAAGAATAGCAGATATAGCCGCTTGGCCGCTGCGAGTACCGCACGGCTCAGCCAGTCGAGCTGGTGTGATTTGACGCAGCGTCAACTTTCGGCAATTATTACAGGGCCAATTTTAAAATGTCCGTATTTTTCACAATTAGTCCATCAAGGATGGAACTATATTCTCCTTTTTTTGAGATTTTTAAAATCGCGCCCAATGTTAAAAAAATTGCATTTGTTTAAAATAATTGCACAAAAATGGTCCAAATTTTTATTTTTTTAAATTAAAATAATTTTTTCTTAAAACTTCAATGTCTTCTCTATAAGCACCGTAAAGCTCATCTCCATCCGTTTACTACTTCCATAGCTATAATTTACTGAAAATAAGTTAGCACTTACCTTCAAACAGCTGTAAAATCGTCATTTTTCAAAATTTTGAAAAATCCTTTGAGGAACGGTTAAATATCATTAAAGACTACAACATATTCAATTTTCAGCAACATCCGAAAAATTACTCCGAAAAGTGTCCGATTTCGCGTGGAATGTCCCAATATGAGAAGGTGGCGCCGCCGATCACGTCCCGCCGCACAGTGGCGAATTTCGCCGAAAAGCTGGCCAAAAATCAGAATGTAAAAGTTTTAAATTTGCTAAATCCAATTGGTGCGATTTATTTTTGACATATTTGTGCATAATTTCTTACTAATGTAAATATATAAACTGCAGCCCTTGCTGAGATATGTCAGTTCAAAGTTGACGCTCGAAATTTAAAGGTCTACTTTGAGATTTATTTTCAGCTTATCGAGTTCAGCTATCAAAATAAACATTATATATTGTGGTGTAGTATCATATACACTATTATTGTTTTAAATGTGAAGTCTGTAAAAGTTTTTATAAACAAGTACTGAAAGCATATTAATTTTTTGTTTATTCTTAAGCAAAAAGTTACAACTCAAGCGAGCTCAAGCACCATTCTTTTTTTTTAATGCAAGCTCAAGGTATGCACTTTAAGACCCCGTTGCAGTTTTTTGCAACAAATTGCTATTTTGGCAAATATTCTCATTTTTGTGTAGAGTAATGTGCGGTAAGAAAGCGCACTTAAAGTTTAGACTTCTCTAAAATCCTTGGTATTACACTGATAATCATTATTCGATAGGCAGTGACTTCATGTAAATTTACATGTCACAACTTATATAAAATAAATATTTCCAAAAAGTGTCAAATGCGAACTTTTACCCGATATGTGGGGCATAAGTTCGCATGTTATGGGGCAAAAGAACGCAACGAGAAATATCCAAAGAAGTGTTTTATTTTCCTGCATAAGTACATAGTTCGGGCAATACAGTAAAATGCCTAATAGTTTAAAATTAATTTTTTTCGGTGTTCCCAATTCTGCAGCGATTTTTTTTTGTTGAAAGTCCTGCTTCTAATTTATCTCGAGCGATCTGAAGCATCTCCTCACTAATAGGTTTTCGGCCGGTTGTCCTCTTATAAGTTCTAACAATAAATGAATAAGACAATAAAATAAAGTTATATTTTTTTAATCAAAAAGTTAATAAAAAACGTATGTGGAAAAATATTGTGGATTAAAAATTAATAACAAAAATCAAAAGCTGATATCAGCGTGGCTCAACTATCATAAACTCAAAATTTAGCAAACTCTAGAATTAAAATAAGTTTAATGAAGATATAACACCTATCAAATTATTTTGGGGCGAAAGTTCGCATGCGAACTCTTGCCCCACTGCATTGTGCGAACTTTTGCCCCTTTTTTGAAGTTTTATTTTTTTAACTTTACATATGTATTATATATCATTCTGTATTTTGTTACTCGGCATTATTCTTTAAATATCTCTTTTTTTGTATACATATTTTATGTTATTTTGCATATGAAAAGAAATTGAGCGAGTGCGGGAGAGAATAGAAAATTTTGCGTATATAGTGAAAAAGTAGGAATAGTTTTTTCCTATAACAGGTGACATTGACTGCGAAATCTCTGTATACGAGAGAAATAATTCTGTTTGAAATTATATTTTTTATATATCGGTGTATATTATATATCGGAGTGAAGGCAAGTGATTGCATTGCAATAAATAATTGAATTACTGTGCAATTAGAAGTTCGGGAGTAAAGGTGTATTCGGGAAGATTTACAGAAGTGGCGAATGCTACAACGCGCAATGAAACTCATTTATACATAAAACATGCACTGTTCACCTACAGATAGCACTTTCAGCAGATATTTATGCGAGTCAAAATAAGACGGAAGTTAATAGTGACAAAATTGCGGTTGAGCTATCACTTAGTAATTATACCTAACGTTTAAAATTCCGCAAGAAAAGCATCTCGTTGATCATCAGTGCTATGTACCAAATGTTTGTATAAATATAGATGTATAAGTATGCAATATAATAATGTTAAAATATATACAAATATTAATGTTTCAGTAATGACTGCGTAATTATTTGACTAAAACCTACAAACCACAATACTTTTAATATTTTTAATAATATAATTATAATTAAAACAACAAATTAAACATTAAACGTTAAAAAATTATACTTTTAGCTTCTTAGAGTTATATTACAATAAAATATTTTAATAATTTGCACGGGAATTGCAGATTCATTTTTGGCCAGCTTTTCGGCGAAATTCGCCACTGTGCGCCGTCGGAAATTCTTCTTACCCATTAAATTTCGTTTTACTGTTATAAAAGCGGGATCTCCTACCCGCGATTGGTCGCAGCGACTGGTCGCAGTATACTGGTGCAATGGGAAAGCATGTACCTATCTGTTCTCCTACATGCGACTGCGATCGTCGGGTATGCGCCAGACGTAGGAGCCTGACGCAAGTCTGTTTGAGTACCAGCCTAGGCTACTCGAGAGGCAACACAATGCGAGGAGGTTCTGTTTCCCATTATACGTAGTCGCAGGCTGGGCACTGCAACCACCGGTCGTTTAGACTCCTCCCGGAGGAAGTCTAGCGACCACTTGCACTGCGACCCATTGCCACAGTGTGACAGAATCCCAAGAAATAAGGAAAGAAGTCAGAATTCAAAAGATATGTACTTTTATGTTACTTGTAGACTACTAATATGAGCACCTAAAAACGGTTAAAATATCATGACGCCTACTTCTGATCTGTGTGCAAACACGTGTCTGTGATTGTATGTATTTTTCGTGCAGAATTTTAAATCGAGTCTTTTCATTCTTGTTGGTGATATAAAAGAAAACAATTTTTGGAGCCCCAAAATAAGGAGTGTCGATTCTGTTAAGTAATAGCAAATAATTAGTTACATACAGTTTTCTTTCCATAAGAAACCAATTGAAAAATTGTCAGCAATCATCCCTTTTTTAGTTCCACTTCCGGGAACTTCTGAACAATTTTTTTGTTTGTTTTCTAATCAACATAATCTAGACCTTGCTACTGCGGAAAAAGCATTCGCGAATATTTTGCAGTTATGGATTAAATACGTGTATTCTATGTCGCACAGTGGAGGTAAATCCCAAAAATGGGAAAAAATGCAACATCCTGTATTTTGCAATTTAAAAATGCCGAATATTATTAAGGAAATTGATACTAAAAGTGTTAATATATAAGTTTGACGTTATTTAAGAAAATAACGTCAATTCGTCATGAATTAGCGTCAATAGTTCCAATAAAACTACAAGAATTTGATAAATATGCCATGGAATGTGCAGTGTTCCTATTGACACACGCGCGAAGTTCCATGATGTAGCGTGATGAGTGATGCCCTTGTTACGTATGTGGAATTTTTCCCATACGCTGCTCCTAACCGTTTTTCGAGCTCGCGTCTACGAAGGGAAAACGCCCTAAAATCCTTTTTGTTTATCACATACCACTAATGGGGGTCATGATCTCGACCATCTGGATCACGACCATGGGAACGGGAGTGACACGACGACGACCCCGAAAGATCTCCTTATATGGAAACTTCTAACGAACCCCACTCATTTTCGGGACTATATAAACCCTTTGGTTTCAACCCTCGCCGGTTCAAAGCTATAGAGTCACGCGTAAAGTCACGTCGTGTCACGCTCGTACAGAGTCGGTTATATCCAGCAAGATCGGGCTAAAGTCTCCATCGGAATCATAGTTAACCTCATAGAATCCGCGAGTTCGGTTTATATTCTATTTGGCACTTTGAAATAGCCACTCTTACGCCCCGCATCGCTAGTGCGTCAACACCGCGCAATTAGTGGTAACACACACATTTTATTTAATATTTAATCGCGACACTTACATTTGTACAATAACTAATTATTGAATATACGAATGGTGTTCACGTGTAAATCGAGTTGATTACGTTAAACCCATCTTTTACCCAGCGATCCTTATAATATTAGTAGCACTCACCCACTGATACAACTTTACCGCTCGAGTTGTATCAAATATTAATTAAGAGTTACGAGGCATTACTAACATTTCCCGCGACTCCCTGATTTCGCATCAGGTTCGTTCGCAACCCTTTACCAAAACAAGCCATCTTCTCCAACCCAGTGGCTCCCCGATTTCGCATCGGGTTCGTCCACGAAAACTCACCCTTCCTACGGCTCCCTGATTTCGCATCAGGTTCGTCCGTATCCTACAACTCCCTGATTTCGCATCAGGTTCGTCTGTAAGTCTACCAACTTCCGAACAGCTCCCTGGTTTCGCACCAGGTTCGTCTGTGAACTTCATCCTAGTGACTCCCCGATTTCGCATCGGGTTCGTTCACGACGTTCCACCCTCCTGCGGCTCCCTGATTTTGCATCAGGTTCGTCCGCGTTTGACTCCATTCCTAGAGGCTCCCTGATTTCGCATCAGGTTCGTCCTCGCCGTCAATAATCCTAGCGGCTCCCTGATTTCGCATCAGGTTCGTCCGCGCACCTAACTAACAAATTCATAAACCGTATTCCTTGGGAAATACCCTTCTCGCCGGCCTCTCGCGTTGCCGCAGCCCCGGCTCGTAACACCCTAAACGGATTGTTAGCGGGCCACGGTTTACTACAGCTTTATGACACTAGACCTTCGGCCACCTACACGATATAAAGTAATTAGGAAACATCTGCCAAGTAACTTGCAGAACAGCGGAACAATTTTTAGAATTAATCCCCAATTGCTACAAGCTAATTCCTCTACGCTCGGCAGGCAATAAACCGTGTTTCGCTACACTATAAAAGAATAAAAAGTATGGTCGGAACGTTGACCGTGACGAAAATTAATTTTAAGGTCCGCACAATTACCAAAAGAAGAAGATGTTCTTATGTTAGATCGAAGAATGTTTCCTTGGTAATGGGGTAGGAAACGAAATTATTCTGCAGAAAGACTAGTACGCCTCGCGGGGAGCCACAGGAAGAAAAGGGGTGGTCCGCTGTCTGCGTGTGATGCCTTATCTCTCGAATATAAACACGCGTTGAAATATTAAAACAAAAGCACGCTCTGACGTATTCAGATGTGAGAGAAGGTGGGCCATTGGGAGGATAGAATATTTTGAGCTACAATTTTTTCTATAATTTTTCAAATCTGTATTTCTGGCTTCTTTTTGGGTCTTCTTTCTGGGTTTTTACCTTTTTTAGGAGCTCATATTATTAGCTTACAAGAAATATTCGGGTCAGGCATGAATAACAGCGACGCTGAGCCTCGCCCATTCTGTACTTTGCGTTTCTAACTCCACTGCGTTGTATCAAATATAGAAGAATAAACACGATTTATTATTATTATTATAAATATATAAAAATACATAATCCTCCCACAACTTTTGAATTCTGACTCGTTTCCTTGATTCTTGGGATTCTGCCCTACTGTGGCAATGGACTTGGTCGCAGGTAGGAGTGTGCGGATCGTCCCGAGGCTCGGGTTCCTGGTCCCGAGGAACGGTCGGAAAATTTCGGGCGGGGTTCCAATACTTTCAAATTGCTCGAGATCCCGACGGTTTCGGGATCCCGAGACTCGATTCGGGCTACAAGCTAAGAATAGACAACCAGTTTAAATGACAAGGTCAAGTATAGACTTCAAAGGTTCCGCCCGGAGTGACGCTTCTTATTATATCTTCTCTTTGCTACAAGCATGACCGCCATGAGCGGGCAATTTGATTTCAAGTCGGCTCGGCAAAACTCGGACGCGATCGGCTCGAAAGCCAGCTATTACGAGTGGACCGAGACGAAAAGAATTATGTTTATAATTTATATCAATACCAGAGTGATAAGTTTTTACTTTTCTGTCTCCTGTTGAATCATAATTTGTATCTTATTATTTATTTGCATATATATGTATTTTCATTGCTACCAAATAGTCTGTGAATACTGAATATGTCCATATACGTACTTAAATAAATACCATGTTCAGAACTTGGGAAGAAGACTATTTTTATATCGACAATATTTTAAAATCTTAATAAAATATACTTCATACTTAGTACTTTATGCAATGGGGATATATAAGGTATTATCATTTTCGGAATAGGTTCAGATTTAAAATAGGAAACGTACTGTTTGAGATTCGGTAGTTCCGATCTCCGCCACACCCAACTCATCGCAGCACCTCCTGGACAGCGGATCGACAAGCCCGATCCACAATCGATCGACCAATCAGGTGTCAGCGACAGAACGCTCAGCCAATCGCATTTCCCCATGTCGCTCGATCCTCCAGACTTTTGGAGAAGACGACTAACGGAAATCGATCGGCCATATTGCTCTTGCTCTTCTTGTTCACGCAGAGTACAAGTTCAGACGCGTCGGTTTCACTGAACGTTTAGCTCATTGTAACTCGTGAATTCTCGCAAAATTGCTCACCTTAGTGCTCAACCTCGTAATTTCTCACCGCTCAATTTAATATCTCGTGCTCAGACTCGTCGTGTATCGATTGTGGATCGTGGTCTGTTACGCGGCCACGTGCGCGTCGTTTTGCGATTCGTCTCAACGAGACAAGAACTGTACATTCTCTGCACAACGTGCATCTGCTCAGGCTCACCCACTCAGCTTTTACGTTGTGACTCACTCCGCGAGTGTGAAATAAACTAATTGTACATTGCTCATTAATAATGTGCGTTCTTCACATAACCTCACCGGCATCTCACGCTCATCGCGAATTCTCTCGCGAACACGTACGAACATCTATAAGCATACAGAAACAATATACAGGAAGGCGAATATTTTATTATTTCAAATTAACGTGTAAGAAACATAATTTTTCTGTTTTCAGGTAATAATTTTGATCTATTACTGGTAACGATATCGTCCGATCGCGTCCGAGTTTTGCCGAGCCGACCTGAAATCAAATTGCCTGCTCATGGCGGCTATGTTTGCAGCCCGAATCGAGTCTCGGGACCCCGCCCATCCTGTCCGAAAGTTTCCGGCCCTGAGCACACCCCTGTTCGCAGGCAAGGAGATTCAGGTTAGGGCCAGTCACTGGGCCAAATCGCTGCGACCAATCGCAGCGACCAATCGTGGGTAGGAGATCCCACCTTTACACTACCCTAAAAGCTCGCGTTGCAACAGCATTAGTATGCCTATGACACTGAACCATAACATTATATGGAACAAGGACGTTTGGGGATAAGCCGCATTGAAATTCAAACAAAAGCAGTTAAAAAAACTCTATCGCAGACATAAATGACACCATTAAGGCGGGCACAGGACCAGTCGATTTTATGTTTCGTCTGGATTGAAGTAATACAGAGTGCGAGTGGTATTATAAACCGCCTGCAACCCGCAATAATGAAGCGCGCGGGTCGCTTACCTGAAACGAAACACTCCCTTCGATGGTTCATTGCGGCGTTAATTATAAATAATCCCTCTTAAGGCTGCCGTCTCAAGTTTGTTATGGTCCGAATCGATCGAAACGTCCCGTGTAAACAGACGGACGGTAATGAAACTACTGCGGTCGATAAAAAGAACTTTTACAGAGGTGACATCTCCAAGTACTCTATGTAGACGAATTTTTGACGCATAGTTGCCACATTTTCTGTTCTCTCTGTCTCTGCAGCGCTGTTGCCACAGCTCTCTATTGAGATGTCTTGAAGGAATACAGCACGAGAGCTGCGTCTAGCGTTACAGCCTCGCAGAACGTAAAGGAGGATGGCAATAATGAAAGATAGAGAGGTTGGGTAGTGAAGTTAGGAAACATATCAATTAAGCAATACTTATTTGCGTATCAATATCTCTTCTACACTTCGCAATTCTTATTATCTTCTCTCATTCTGTGTAATTCCACTTCTCCATTGACGGTCTTCCTACAATTTTATCAAATCGATCGTAATGAAATCGTTCATTTGCTGTAACAACGACACAACTAAAAATTTGTAGCTTTTGAGTTATTAGTATAGAAAAAGCGGTTGTTGTCTAACAAAACTTTTCCCGTTAATAAAACTCGTTTCCCCAAATATCGTGAATTTTGAGTTATATATGTCGTAGTTGCATGTAACGTATGCAGTGAGTGCAATATTTATATTTTCTTGTGAAAAAATATAATGATATGATTGTTCAATGAATGTTTATTTTGTTTGTTTTAAAATAATGTAAAACGTTCACATTTTCTATCGTATCGGCATGAACGTTTCGGCAGTAACGTATCGTATCGGTAGTAACATACTGGTGAGATTTATCAGACGAAAATGAATTTAAACACGATATAAATCGGATTATTTTTAGCATTATTAGATTAGAAATGTTACGCATTTATATTTAATTATCTAGTACAGTCCTAGAAATAATCCGATTTATACCGTATTTGAATCCATTTTAACCTCTTAGGCACGACGCGCCACTCTAGTGGCTTTCGCGGATGTCATCTTTCTGAACGACACGCCACTATAGTGGCTCACTGTATCGTTTAAGGTCGGTTTAAGGTCTGCGCACACATATCCGTTCCGTATCAGTTCCGTTCCGGCGTAGCAGTGGTAAGAAGAAGAGGGGCGTAGAGGCAGTGATGCCAGATTCAGGACGGGAGCGCTCGAGAATTTCCCCCACCGCGCGCACACTACGCCGGAACTGCGTGTCCATGAGTTGGACTCCGAAGCGCCGAGCTCACGGACACGCAGCTCCGGCGTAGTGTGCGTGCGAGGTGGGGGAAATTCTCGAGCGCACCCGTCCCGAATCTGGCATCACTGCGTAGAGGGTCTCTTCTTCTTACCACTGGCACGCCGGAACGAAACTGACACGGCACGGATATGTATGCGCGGACCTTTAAGGCTGCCGTCTCAAGTTTGTTATGGTCCGAATTGATCCAAGCGTCCCCAGTAAACAAACGGACACTAATGAAACTACTGCGGTCAGTAAAAAGAAAATGTACAGAAGTGACATCTCCAGGTACTCTATGTAGACGAATTTTTTACGCATAGTTGCCACATTTTGTGTTCTCCCTGTCTCCGCCGCGCTGTTGCCACAGCTCCTTCTACTGAGAAGTCTTAGAGGAATACGGCACGAGAGCTGCGTCTAGGCAGGGATCAGCGGCCTTCAACTACAGCTGATGGAGGGGGGAACACCTACAGGAGCGGTGGTTATGAGTGCGAAACAGCGGGCGTCACTCACGCACACATAACCACCGCTCCTGTAGGTGTTTCCTCCTGCATCAGCTGTAGATGTAGCGCGTCTGATTGCTGCGTCTAGCATCAGAGCCTCGCTGAACGTAAAGGAGGATAACAATAATGAAAGATAGAGAGGTTGGGTAGTGAAGTTAGGAAACATGTCACTGAAACAATACTAATTTGCATATCAATAGTTTGTATTTATACATAGAAGAATGTAATACTTTGTACAATCAATGTGCAATTTCAAAGCATACAATTTGAATAAGGTACATCACCGAAGTGTAACACGCCGATCGTAATGAAATCTGAAATGCTATAATTCTTCTAAAAACATATGATGCTTTCTTTTCTATCTAACTATACATCAAATTATCTGTTTTATCAACAAGAAATGTCTGTTATTTAAATACAAATTTAATAACGTAAACATTTTTTTAAAACATCAATTTGGACAAAAGTATATTTTTGTATACTTTTGTACATACTTTTCTTCGGAATTATTATTCCACGATTATAAAAATTTTTCAATATAAACTAGAGATCAATACTAACAATACGTATATTTTGGAATGTCTCATAAACAATTTTATTAGGCTACGATCCCCTGTTTGTTTGTATATTTGATTCAAATCTGGAAACTCAATTTGAATCCACTTCCAACCATCCAATTGTCTTGAAATTTTGCAGGAGTGCGTAGTTTGGATGACAATACAAAATTATGAAAAAAGCCCAAGGGGTTGACAAAATTACCCAGTCACCAATAAATAATAACCCATAACCACAAATCGTTCAAGCAAACTGTTAAACTGCATACAGCAATAAAAGATATTTGTACAGATGTTTGAACTATGAAATATAAATCCACGAACACTAAAAACTAGAAAATAAAAAAAAATCTAATAAACGATTTTATTAAAAATGCATTAAAAACTAAAAAATAATTATTTTCTTATACTACTATTTCGATGGTTTATTTTCACATTAAATAAAATCGTGGAGCAGGATATCTCGCAATAAATTCATTCCGACACTTGATGCTGTACTAAATTGATTCATATTCTGTTATGAAATATCCTGCTACACGTTTTTATTTAAAGCTAAAAAAACACCATCGAAATTGTAGTACAAGAATAGAAGTATTTTTTAGTTGTTAGTGCCTTTTTGACAAAATCGTTTAACAGAACATTTTTTTATATATTCTTTTTGTCTCTAATCAAGTTACAGTCATCACAATAAATCAATCCAACTTCATTGGAGAATTGAAATTCGACATTCTAGCTTTCGCCCCCTTGAAATGGACAATTACAGATAAAAAAGTGTATATTTTTCGAAGAATACAGTATTTTCTCGTTAGCGGCTCGGTTTGGTATACACGATGTGGACTTTTCGCTATCCCCACCAATTCTGTCTCACTCTTGTCCGGCGAGGGCGAGAGCGAGCGAGAGGCACCGAAAGCGAGCGAGAACGGTACGAGACAGACGACGGGATGATGTTTTTTCTCGCTCCGTCTTTCAGACGCCTGACACTCCGTCCTTTGCGTTCGCGCCCGTCGCGCAGGCAAAGCATTCCATCTCGCTCCCCCCTTCGGCCAGAAAGAAGCGAGAAACGAACACTGGGAATTAGGGCTCTGTTCGCGATACGGGCTCAACGCCAGTCACGAACAGCGACATGCTAACGAGACAATACTGTAATATTATCTTCTCTCATTCTGTGTAATTCCTCTTCTCCATTGACGGTCTTCCTACAATTTTGCCAGGTCGCTCATACAGAAAGATAACGTAGGCAGTGTGGATCTGTAACACATTATGAAATACATTAGGAAATACTTAATTGTTGTTTCATAAGCGTACAAAATTTTACAGTACATTTATGAGCTATTAAACTTTACCTGAAATATGGTACTACTTATTATTCCATTTGTCCTGGCATTACTGTCCCATACACCATGTTTGTAGTAATTTGGTAAAACTCCGCCCGTAACAAATGATCGCAGACATTTCGGTAAGTTTGGTATAAAAGTAAAAGTTTTTTTTAATAATTCGTCGAACATCATGCGACGCCGGTATGTATCAGCCTGGCGCATTTTAACCGAACCGGATTCCGTCTGTCTGCCTCTGTGAACTTAGAAATGTGTCTGAAAAAATTAAAGGGTGAATTAAATTTCTTATTTCCCTCGTCACTTTCTTGGGAAAGCGACGGCGGCGTCGGTCGACTCGCGTGATCGTAGGATCCGCGAGTAAAAGTGCCATTGCTGGCACTTGTGACCACTGACAAAATCAGTGGTACCACGCTTTACAGCGCGGTATTGTGCCGACTATCTATTAATTCGGGTAGCATGCATTCTAAATAAAATTGAACCAGTTTTGGCTCCATTTCTGTTTTCCAAAACGCATCACCTCTTTCTACTTTTATAGATTTCAGTCCCTTCGGGGTCCAAAGGCAAAATATACAGTACTTTCTGTCAGTAATATGTAACTGACCTTGCACTTGATAAAAATAGTGATGCGCTTTGTTCATTGAAATACCTGTTTTACGTATGAACATGCGCCGGACAGCGGGTACTTTTTCAATAGCTTGTTCCGGCGAAAAGTTCTCCGCTGATTTGGGGCATTTGATTTCCACAATGCCCTCTTCACCGATGATTCCATCCGGTGAAGCTCCTAAGAAGGGGATGCAGCTGTCGATGAAAATTCCACATTCTGCAATATCTGTATATTGCTTCTTCAATTCTTCGCGAGCAATTTTCTCGCATTCTTTCCCGTATTCTACCGCGGGTGCACTAATTATCCTCGGATACAGAAATGACTTCACTGCATTTGCGCAAAGCATCTCAGGTCGGCGGCGGCACACTTGTCCAAAATTGGATGCTGTCAACAATTTGGACCTGTACTGCAACCATCTGCGGTTCTTTGCTTGTCCGATGGTTTCATCTTCAATAGCGTGTCTTTTCTCTTGCCAGTCTCTGAACATTTGCATATGCTTTTCCCGCTCCAGTTCATACATTTCGGATGGCATGTCTGGCTTCTGTGCGTTTAGTCCATAATCGGAATCTTTCCGCGAGGGCAATTCCTTGCATACATATCGCGCAACCTTCGTTTCCTTCTGTTTTGCAGCTCTCTTTTCCTTTTCTTTCTTCTTCTTTTCTTCCATTTGGCGAACAACCTCGGGCGTTTTCTTATTCATTACTGCGTTCAATCGCGAGTGCACTTGGTTACTATTGTAGTCCACGACAGCAGCAGCACATCTTCCTGTATAGGATCCTCTTTCGGCGAAATTTAATCTTTTTCCGCCAATTATTGCATTCAAACTTACCACAGCGTTATTATTGGTATTGTAGAGTAAGCTCTCCGCATGAGCTAACAGTGTACGAAGTATTTCTTGTACGTCCTGGTACACACCAATATTCATCAATTCTGAAACCATGTTTCTTTGATTTTCTTTATTCTTTCCATCCCAGAAATATTTGAGTCGGGCACACTCTTTGTGTTCACCAAACACGTGGCTCGGAACATTCTGTATGTCGTCATACAAATTCTTCGTTTTCTCCTCGATTGACACATTTTGATTGTATCGAAACTTTGCCGCTTTTACGACGTCCGTGCGTATCCACCGAATGCTGCTTTCCACAGCTTGCCTCAATGGTCCAGGTGTAGTCTTCTTCACAATCGCTTTCATTTTGTTGCATAAGTTTTGCAACAAATGATTCGTGCATTCAATTTTTTTTACGCGAATCTGTTTCTTATATGGGTCAGCATCAATAATCTCCTTATACACGCTGCTATCACCATCACCAATCAGAGTAGAATAAACGAGCCCACGTTTTTCTACGCTAGTATTGAATCCTTCTACTATAGCATCGCTTTCCATAGCAGTCGATGCTCGAGATGTGTTCCAGTTTTTGAAACATGTGTGATTTCGGGTTTTTTCTCCTTTTTCGCAGCAATCCGACAAATTCTGCAAACTTTATTTCAAACGCCGTAAAATAAAACTTTTTCCGTGTGATAGCCAACTATCACGCCGACTTGAGACGCAGAATCGTAACATCCACTGCGGTAGGATCTCTTCACCCAGCTTCCGTCGGCCACAACGGGGATGTGAGGGGTCCCTGATCCGGGAAGAACGTCGCCTCTTTCAATCGTCAAACGTTTTTCTTCTTCAGCCGCTGCTAACATCTCTTCTTCTGCAGCGGCAATTGCAGACTTGACGAATTCATCTTGATTCTTCACGAAGTCCTTCTTCGACATGCAACGTATGTTCACTCCTGCAAAAGTGTGTTCCAGCTGGGCATAACTGCCTCCACATAAAATTGTTGCATTAACGGCGCCCTGATTGCTATCCACTTCTTCGGCTTCGTCCGATTGATTGCGGATTTCAGCTTTGTAATGACATAAAGTGCACGTTACGCTGAAGATGCTCTTGAAGCCACACCGTTTCACACCAGTTATTCGTAGGTGTTCAATGCCACAGTCTTCCCTACGTTTTGCATGCTGACCTATTTTCTGCAATTGAGCCAGCACATTTGCGAAATTCATTATATCGTTGCTATTTAGGAGACGCGATTGCTCTTGCGGCACGTTCTTCGCAACTTTTTCTATAACGAAGTTTTCTTCTTCGTTACTTTCTATATCAAAGTCTTCAAGCGCCTCTTCAGTTTCTCATAGGAAGTGAGATGCAGAATTCGGAAAATGTACGTAGTAGGTATACTAAGCGGATTCTGGACCAACGCGTGGCGAGGGGGTGAAGCGGGGCGAGGGGAACCGCAGCGGTGGCGAGGGGGAAGCGGGTGGGGGGACCGCGACTCGTGGAGGGGGGGAGGGGGAATGGGCCTTGAAAGCAGGTGGAGGGGATACCTCGCTGACACGTCACGTGTTGTATGAAGCGATCCGCAACTCTCTTATCTCCCCAAGGCCATATGGCACCCCGATATCTGCGACGTTTGAATTGGGTGTCTGAGAGAGAGAGAGAGAGAGGTACGATATTTTCGTATATCCCGCTCTCTCTATTCTTCTCTAGGACCATAGTCAAAACAAACGGTGGTACGACGACGCGTAGAAGATGCAAGTCGAAACCTGCATTTTTGTATCGCGTAATCCGATAATAATGCGCGGAGAGGTACGATATTTTGTACGTCTGTCTCTCTCGCTCTCTAGGACCATAGTCAAAAACATACGGATAGCGAAGGTCACTTTCCGAGAATAATGCGCAGCAGCATCGGTGCGCGCAATCTCGGGACCGCGAAAATTCAAATGACCATAGTCAAAACATACGGTGGTACGACGACGCGTAGAAGATGATGCAAGTCGAAACCGGCATTTTCGTATCGCGTAATCCGAGAAGAAGACGCAGCAGCAGCAGCATCGGCGCGCGCAATCTCGAGACCGCGCAATACAAAGCGGACAGCGGCAACGTTTGAACACGGAGCGTGATAGAGGTACGATATTTTGAACATCTCTCTCTCTCTCGTTGTCGAAGGTCAGAAAAAACATACGGTGGTACGACGACGCGTAGAAGATGTAAGGTATATCTTATAATTTGTTATCGCACGAACACCGTACCAAAAACATATAGCTGTAACTACTGAAGGTCACTTTCCGAGAATAATGCGCAGCAGCGATGCGCGCGCTATCTCGAGACCGCGAAAGTCAAAGCGGACAGCGGCGACGTTTGATCAAGGAGCGTGAGAGAGGTACGATATTTTGAACATCTCTCTCCCTCTCTCTCTCTCTCTCGTTGTCGAAGGTCAGAAAAAACATACGGTGATACGACGACGCGTAGAAGATGATGCAAGTCGAAACCTGCATGTTGTCAAAAACAAAACGAAGACATAGAACTGTAACGGTGGCAGGTGCACTTCCTAGAATAATGCGCAGCAGCGGTGTGTGCGCTATCTCGAGACCGCGAAATTCAAAGCGGGCAGCGGCGAGCTTCTGTTTGCGATAATGATCGAAGGTAAACTGTTAAGAATAATACGCATATGCCTAAAAGCGATCACGTAGCATCAGAATATGAGTGATTCATGGTCACGCGAGTATAGTAACAGTGCAGGAGACTAAACAATAGAGTGTATGCTATTCGAAATACGTAATAAGAGGTATAGATGTTTCGAGATCCTGACATCCCTAGTGTAAGAAATGAATATCGAAAAAACGTTACATACTGTTTGGGATAAGTGATATTCTGCGCGGGCAGGAAAAGATCGTGTAAGGTATCAGATAATACAGGTTTTCGTATGAAAAAGTAATGTATTTATTGGTTAAGTATGTAGACATGTATACATTAGTACGATACGTTGCGAGCATCGCGTATCATCGAATCCAAGCATAACGCTAATAGTTCACAATCTAACAAAGAATGCGGTTCGAAATATTCGCTTTCGGAACTCAGCTTTTCATAATCCGTGGTCGGTGTCGTAACGGCGCGTATAATGGCGACAAAGGACGCGTACTTCCCGCTTACGGAGTCTAGAATTTCCGACAACCACGAGAAAGTATGATCGATACAGCGATCGTATTTAAACATTTGGCGGATCGTAGCTTCGGCCATGTAAATGGTGGAACTGCCATCCGATATTTTGGCAATTCCTTGACTGTTGATTCGCGTGAAGTCGATGCGTAAATGATCGACGACGATAGGGTTTTGATGCGACGGAGCTGTGTCGTTCCGGAAACGTCCAAGTATCTCCGGTCCTTGCTGCAGTAGAAGTTTCCACGTAGACATGGAGAAACACAGTTCGTTGAATTTGTTGTCGACTATGGCGATTTCAACGCAGCACGAATCCCGATCGATACGAATTCCAATTGCGATGCGTTTGTAGGTAGTCAACGTCAGTGGGTAATCACGTCCCATGATTCGTACGACGGCTTTCTTCGGCGATGGTGCAGATTTATCGCTGTAAGAAACACGCACAGAGTTGATGAATCGAACGGTTTCGTGTAAATCGACAAGTATACAAAAGTGTACTACGTACCTTATATTCGAACGACGCTGTGCGGTAGAAAAATTCGTATCGTTGCAGCGGCTGAGGTGGTTCTCGCCCATGAAGGAAGCAGCGGTGCAATGTCGGTTGAACATTTTGAATATACGCTACAGCCGAGTCTGTTGAACGGTTATGGATACTAACTGTGGAAGCACGAACGTACGCGATGTACTGTGGTCCGCAAGACCGATCGGTGCCTCTTTTATAGTGTTTTACACTCACACATATGCAAAAGTATAGTTTGTTGGTTGTGGAGGTGGTAGCCATCGTCGTAGTAGGAGGAGAAGGAGGAGAAGGAGGAGGAGGAGGAGGAGAAAAAGAAAAAAGAGCTTGTTTTATACGTATAGCAAGTGTACGAGATTTATTTACGCATGTACTACCTTAGAACTATATATTTTCATAAAAAATAATAGTTAAAAAAGGAACATCGACGTTGTAGGATGTGGAGGAGGGTAAGAAAGCTATACTTCTTCTACGAGCAATAGTATTTTTTTTTATTCATATAAATCAGTTTTGTATAAGTTATACGTTTAGAAAGAATAGTAAGAAGACAAGAAAAATACTGTATACGCTTCGTAGAACAGTAATATCAATAAACGTCTATGATGTACGAGGAGGATAAAACCATACTGCACGCGCTCCGTAGAATCTGGAAACAACGACAGAAGGAAACGGTTAGCGGATCGTAGGTTTGTTTTCACATATACTATATATATATATATATATATATATATATATATATATATATATATAGTATATAAACTTGCCACTCACCGTAAATTTAGGACCGCATATACTTCCAAATTTTTTGCACGTTTTCCAACGCGCACATACAACCGTTGCTGCCGCCGCCGCCTTTGTAGAAAGCGCATCGTACGCTGTTCCTTCCAGGTATTGTTTTGAGTGTAGGAACGACCGTGTCAGGCAAGACTCCACCACAATAGTCGTCGTCAACGTCGGAGCCATCCTCGTCGGTGTCGTCGTCGTCGTCGTCCGAGTCGATGTCGTTCTTACTCTTCTTCTTCTTCTCGTACATCTCGACGATATCCACGATGGTTGGGTTTGTTCCTAGGAGCAGTTGCGATAACCATGTCTTCTTTTCCACGCCCTTGACGAACACCACGTCACCGGTAGCTAGCTCGCGGGTAAGCAGTTCCGGAAGCCTGTGGTACGGCACCCAGCCGTCGGACCAGCGAAGCCCGTGATGATGCGCCGTGAGCCAGGACGCTTGAAGCTTCTCGAACGACGACAGGCGAGCGTAGGAGCGCGGTAGTTCGAAGATCCAATGACAGATGGTCGTTTCCGTGTCGCGATTGTTTGCGAGAATCGCGACCACTTTGGCGACGAACGCGTTGTGTTCGGTCTTGAAGCCTTGCAGGTCGACCACGACGGATAACATTGTTAGTACGCAGTAGTATGTAGTACAACAACAACAACAACAACTGTTACCGGCGGCTGCAGATGAGCGACTGACGTTTTTGCGAGTATCCTCCTCGGTATAGTAGGTAGTCATAGACGTAGTCGTTGGAATCACGTGATTTTTCGCACCACGTTCGTCAAAGGGGGTATAGTAGGTAGTCATAGACATAGTTGTTGGAATCACGTGATTTTTCGCACCACGTTCGTCAAAGGGCTGTATTGGACTATGCGATCGTGTATGATGAGACAGTAGGCGGTGGTGTTAGCGGGTACGTTCTCTTTGCACTCGAAGTCGATTCGCACGTCCACCGTCGCGCTCTTCACCGACTCGTTCTGTCGAGAACAATCTATGATCGCGATAGGGGCGTATCGTAAAAATTCGACCGTGTTCAGCAACGGTTCGCCGTGGCCGTAGTACGAACGGGTAAATTTCGCGTACATATCGTACAGGAGCGCGTATTTAGATTTATCGAAATCCAGGTTCAGGTCGACGTACGGATACGTCTCGGAATTCAGAAACAATCGTACGTTCGCGAGTTTGCACGCGTCGAATTTGCTCGCGCTTTTCTGGAGATTGTTCTTTCGATCGGTTTGCATAGCGAATATCACGTATCGCGGTTTCTCGATCTGCGACGAGACTTTGACGGTCCACGTGTGTTTCGTAGTCTTTTGCAGCAACGGATACTCGTACAGGTCCCACAATCGGAAACTCATCGCGATCGGTCGATCGCTTTGCAGGAGACGTAGCATCGCGAGTTTTCGAGTGTCTTCTAACGCGACGTGCGGCATACGCCATTGTATCTTGCGTATCTCCAGTTTCGGTAGTATCGCGGAGGACAGAGCGGCCGCGTACATCGTGTTCGTATCGAGTCGCGCGCGAATCAGTATCAACTCGTGTCGCGCGTGCATCAGGATGCGTCTGTAATCTTCGCAGAATCCCAGTAACGTGTTCATGGGTACGCAGAAATTGAACGACGCGCTATTAAAAATGTCGCGGTCGTGCGCAATGGTATGGTCCCAACCGGCGTTCATCAGCGCTTTGCTCCTGTCTACGGACAACGACGCGTAATGTTTCAACGCGGTTGTGATTCCCGGATTCCTGGAACGATCGATCTCCACTCCGTCCAATTCGTATCGAATCTCGTCGAACATGAACGCGACGCAGTTGTTGTCCAGAAAAACTCAGTCTGACTTTGTCACCCGTCAACGCCGCACGTGTTTTGTTTTGACTCTGAGTGGCAGTTAAATCCAGTTACTTTTCCTTGTTCTATTTGTGCAAATCTTGAACTTTCAAATCGACCACAGCAGTGCTACCTTGTGGTTTTCTGTGATCCATATATCTGAATTGCATATATCTGAAGATTTATGCAATCAGCTGTCAGAACCAGTCATTTCTTCACCATCGATGCTGGTGCTCTTCATCGTGACAATCTCGTGTCTCGTCCAACCTATCAGTGTGTGACCTGTGTCCTATAATTCTGCGGTTAATATCCATATCATGGCCTCCACGTCCAAAAAGTGTAAAGGTTGTTCTGCGCCTGTGGCAAATCCAGTCACCTGTCCGGGCTGTGACATTGTATCTCATCCAGCGTGTCTTGGACGGACAGGTCACCCGTCTCAAAACGGTTTGTTTTTAAATTGCGGCCAGTGTTTGCCTACATCAGCTGATCCCGGGGCCAATGTCCTAGACACCCGGTCGGTAACACCGCAACCCTCCTTTCCATCTGTCGGTGAGCTAAAAGACATGATGAGAGGGCTGTTAAGGGAAGAGATAAGGGACGAGATGAGAATTTTCCGGGAAAATATTCGGGATGATATCATCTCTAGCATTAGGTCGGAATTCGCAGACATTAAGGCCAAAATGAGTGACTTTGATACTCGATTGAGTCAGCTTGAGCAGAACTCCTCCAGATCGGCGGCTCAGCCGTCTTCGTGTCCCATGGAGATGAATATGATTATGGCAGAGATGAAAGACAGGCAGGTCAGGGCGAAAAACTTAATCATCCACGGTCTTCCGGAATCGCCAAATTCCTCCCTTCAGTTGGCACGCACTCACGACATTGATGGAGTTAAATCCATACTCGACAAGATCCAGCCCTCCGACTATACGAATCTAACTGTCCGAAGACTGGGAAAGCATGGTGGTCCAACCCCCCGACCTCTCTGCGCAGTACTCAAATCACCAGAGGCGGTCATCAACATCCTAAGAGGCAAGTCCCGCTATCCGGGGCCCTGTATTATCACCGATGACAAGACCAGGACACAGCGTCAGGCTCTGGAGCACCTTAGGGAAAAACTGCGTGATCTTCACCAGCGAGGAGAGACGTCGTGGACTATCCGCTACATCAATGGAGTGCCGACAATCGTGGAGAACAAAAAAACGCGTGACCCAGCCCCAAAAAACCGCTAAATTCTCCGTTGGTTTATTATCAAAATGTGCGCGGTCTAAGAACCAAGCTTGATGATCTAAAATCTGTGATATTGTGCTCCGCAGTTCGATACGATATTCTTATTTTTGTTGAAACCTGGCTTAACCCGTCCATCTCTTCACCTGAGTTAGGTCTTACGGAATTTAATGTCTTCCGGTCTGACAGATCCCCTCTCACTAGTCCTTTTTCGAGGGGAGGGGGGCTCCTTATTGCGGTTAGAAATTCGCTGCCGTGCCTTGAGATTCACCCCATACGTCGTGAGCTGGAGCAAGTCTTTGTAAGAGTGCAGCTCCGCAACCAGCACATCATACTTGGGGCGATATATCTCCCGCCAGCCTCTCACCCGGATCTTTACGAGATTCACACCGGATGCATCATGGAGATTTTCCAAAACTATTGCGACGATGCTTTTTGCATCTTAGGTGATTATAACCTTCCCCACGTAGAGTGGCCTATTGTTCCCGGTTCCTTATGCTCTAAGAAACCGGGTATTTCATCCCAAGAGTCGTCGGCTATTGATCTTTTGTGTGAGGGTTTTAGCTACTGCGGCCTGACTCAGGTGAACAGAGTTGTTAACGCCCGACATTGCCTGTTAGACCTAATTTTTGTAAAGGAACTAGACGTCGTTGTTAACGGTGTTGTGGATTTCCTTATCCTTCCGGACCAGTATCATCCTCCACTGAGTGTGACCCTAAACTGTTCATTCACACAGGCCGACCAGAATCGTGAAAGCACCTATCTTGATTTCAAGCATGCCGATTATCCTAGCATTATTAACCACCTTAATTCTATTGACTGGGACTCCGAGTTTAAAGAGATTAACCAAGACACCGCGGTAGATCGTCTTTACTCCCATCTTAATGACGTCATTTCCTCCTTTGTGCCCGTTAGGGTGTATAATCGATCTCATTTTCCTCGGTGGTTTTCGGCACGCCTGAAGTCTCTAATTCGAAATAAGAAGAAAGCGCATAAAAATTACAAAACCTCTAACTCTCACATCGATTATTTATTGTTCTCAGATCTCCGTTCCCAGTGCAAAGCACTTACTAAAAGTGACTACCGTGCGTATATTGATGTCGTCGAGAATTCGGTACGTAACAATCCAAAGAGTTTCTGGTCCTTCGTTAAGGCCAAGCGGGGTATCTACGGTCTCCCTGGCTCCATGCATCGTGATGGTACAACTGCCTCGTCGGATTCTGCTATCGCCGATCTCTTCGCTACCTTTTTCGGCTCGGTTTACACACCTTCTGTTGGGCACGCATCGACCTTGAATATGAACCCCTCTTCCCATTCCAGTGTAACGCTGAATGACCTTACTATCTCCATCGGAGATATTTTCTCCAAGCTAAGTGTCCTCGACACAAGTAAGGGCCCGGGTACAGACGGCATTCCACCTCTATTCTTCAAGCAGTGTTGCTTTATTCTTTCCAGGCCTCTTTGGTACATTTATAATGCCTCGCTAACAAATGGGGTTTTCCCCTCACAGTGGAAGTCCAGCCTTGTTACACCTATCTTCAAGGCTGGTGACCGTTCTGACGTGCGAAACTACCGGCCCATTTGCAAATTATCAGTGTTGCCTAAGGTATTCGAAGAGATCGTCACCGACTTGCTCTCCCCCCAGTTGACAAGCCTCCTATGTACCGAACAGCATGGGTTCGTCCCGAAGCGGTCCACTACTACCAATCTTGCGGTGCACCATAGCTTTGTCTCGGCGGCCCTTGACGACGGCCTGCAGGTTGACACAGTCTACACCGATTTCCAAAAAGCCTTCGACACCGTTGATCATCCCTTGCTGCTCCACAAACTTGCGTCGTGGGGGTTCGGTGGACCCCTTCTAACCTGGCTTGATAGCTACCTTTCCGAACGGGTGCAGATTGTCAAGGTGTCGAACTGCTTCTCCTCCCCAATCTGTGTCACCTCGGGTGTTCCCCAAGGGTCGCACCTTGGCCCCCTGCTGTTCAACGTTTTTATCAATGATATCGCCGCGGTTCTTTCTGATACCAACTTCCTGTTGTATGCTGATGATCTAAAGTTGTTTAGAGTTATCCGGGGTATCGAGGATACTTATAGCATGCAGAATGATTTGCTGAGCCTAGAGCAATGGTGCACCGCTAACAGATTGCGACTGCACATCGGAAAGTGTGTCGTACTCAGGGCCTCCCGAGCGAGAACACAATTGAAGCATCCATATAAGCTGAATGATGTCGAGCTAAGGGACGTAACTGAAGTCATTGACCTTGGGGTTTGCATAACACCCTGTTTTGATTTTAGACCCCACTATGCGCGCTGTCCTGGCATTGCACTGAGAGTTCTGGGTTTTATCTCTAGGTTCGCCAGGCACTTCAGGGACAAAGAGTCTCTAAAGTTACTATATGTGGCCCTTGTCAGGCCCCATGTAGAATATGCCTCAGTAATTTGGAGTCCTAGGCACGCAGAGTATATCAAATCGATCGAGAGAGTGCAGCACAAATTTCTGAGGTTTGCCACTCGCATCCTGGGCAATCCCATGGACAGAACTGATCACGATTATGGTCCGGCACTCGCGTCGTTTAAGTTAGTCACCTTGGAGAGGCGTAGGCATGTCGCGGACGCGATTTTTCTCTTTAAAATTATAAATGATTACATAAGTTGTCCAGACTTGCTAGCCTTAGTCTCGTTAAATACTCCGGTGAGAAACACACGGTCTAGGCCTCTCTTCGTTGTGACCCTTCCGAAATATCGGTATTATGCGATTGATCCTATTAATAGGGCGATGACCTTAATGAATCGCTACTTTAATTGCCTTGATCCTTTTCATGGATCCCTGATTTCAGTAAGGGCATTGCTTTACAAAATTGTTACCAATTCTCACGGAGACACCTGATACAAGGTTGGCGGTTATGTTTGTTATGTTTGTTCATTTAACTTACTTGTTTATCTTATCGGCTAAATCATTTAATTGTTCAGACTCTGCTATTGTGAAACTGTTTTGTTGTGAAAACCATGGGGTTTCCCCGTAAAATTAATAATAATAATAATAATAATAATAATAATAATAATAATAAAACTCTCGCAGAGGCTTTCGCGTCCTGTTCCGTTGTCGCGGGTGCCATCAACGTGAGGCGTCCTTCGACGTAGAGATAACTTTCGCACGGGGGCGTGTACACATCTTGTTGCTGAACGGGTATTCTTATCTCATCGTTGTTGTCGAACGTCGTGTTGGTGTACGGATTGTAAGAGTGCACCTCGATCTTCGTGATACGATCATCGAAAGTCGGTGTACTCGTCACGTCCAGTATGGTATACATCGTGTTAGACATGTGTGTGTATAAGTATGTCAGTACGTTACGACGAATCCCAAGGATCGTAGGAAACGCGCGTTTCGACGAGTCAAAGGCTTTCCGCTTGTTCCTCTTCTTCTTCCTCTTCTTGTTCCGCTTCCTGTCTTTATCAGCGTTGTCGGTGGCGGTGAAGGTGTTTCGTTGTGGCGATAATGCGGTGCAGAGACCGGAGGAGCGGTAGCAGCGGTGAGCGAGGACGATGAGTACGCGTGATCGAACACCAACATGCTACATATGCACTCACGTTATCTTATCGCGCGAACGCCGTTGCACGTGCAAGCGAATCGTTATTTTCTCTCCGCGAAAATCTATAGGGCGATCGTATTGATCGACGATGCGTACCGTTAGATCGTGTATCGCTCGCGCTACGATCGGCAGGTAAATGACGTGTCGCGGAGTTTCTGATATCTTATATCCCGGGGGCACGCGAGGTGAAAATTCGTGAATCGTGTGTACCGGTTTGTCGTTGCTGTATGCACCGGTAGTGACGTTGCACGTTACTCTGATCACGGTAACGGTTATAATGTTCACGGGTTCGTCGGACTCATGCCACGTTCTCGGCAACAAGACACGCGTCTGGGAAAATCCCAGCAACGAGCCCACGTTGTTCGGTTTCGTAAAGTCCACGAAGAACGAGCAGCACAGTTCGCTTTTCATGGTGTTGTTTTTAGCTCGTAGCACTAGTGGATACTCGTCGGAGTCGTCGGAGTCGTTCTCGTTGTCACTGCCTCTTCCAGGATATCGCTCGAGCAATCGTTGCTTCAGGTACTTGGCGATAGCGTCTAATTCGTAGGAACTGTGGGGGATCGTAACGTATTCGCGAGCGACATCGACGCTGGGTAGCGCGGTGTTCGTGTTCGGGACGAAGTAGAATTTATCGTTGCTCGCGTCTATGTTCGGTATCGTGTGAAACGTCTCCAAGTCGGCGAGTCCTAGTTCGTACTGTCCGTCGCTCAAATCTATCGGTGGAAAATATTTGACACGCTGCTCCGACCCGTTAACGTGAGCGTGAGCGACATCGTACCGCGGTAGGTTACGCTAGCGAGATTGAGAGAGAGAAAATGGCTCGAACGTACGGTTGCGCGCGAATTTATTTAAGGTAGCGTCGAGGCCAAAATTCCAGAGCTTTTTGTCGCAGAAATTGTACGCACAAGTGACCGCAATTGGTCTGATCGAACCGTTGAAAGCGATCGTGATTGTACTTGATCATGATCGTGGTTGTCGTACCCCGTCCGAAATAATCGATCAGTTCAGCGGGTGGTCGCAAATTTCCAAAACTATCGAACTACTGCACGCGCGATCCTCGTTTCGCATACGCCACCCAGTGCGTGCCCTCGCCGCGATTCTCGTCCAGATTCGCGATACCGCATTCGTTCGGTCGTACGCGCGCGGGGAGCGTGTCGCACATAAACACCCCCCGAAAGAACGGTACGTCGATGCACTCGCGCTCTAATTGCAGGTTAGTCATAGGTGGTTGTCGTAGCTGCTGTCGGGTTATCGCCGCGAGCCTGGTCGAGCGGAGTTTTTTTTCCTCGGCCGTCGTCGTCGTCTCAGGTTCATGCCGGCGCCGGGCTTGTACGGTGCCAGACAGTCCTTTCCCTTCCATCTCCCGATTATGACGCACCGTTTCTTCCAGCTGTTTTCGCGGTGCCTTCGCGTCGTTGACCGCTTTGGCGATACCCGCCGCTCCACCGGCTAATGCTCCGATAGCCGACAGAGCGGGCAGAAGAAGCGGGAGAAAGCCTCCGCGTTTCGCTACCGGTAGGATACGGCATCGTTGTCCTCTGGACTCGCGTTTCCGTCTCGTGGTTCGTCTGCTTCTTCCTCTTCTCATACCCATACCGAGTTTGGTCTTAGCTTTCATCGCGGCCCACACTCCGGTCGCCGCTGCTTTTTCACCGAAAGTCGCGTCGTTCCCGAACACTCGTTCGGCTAGCGTTCGATCCGCCTCGTGTCGAACCTCCAAATCCTTTCGACGAGAGTACGCGATATCGTGCTCCAACACGAGGTTGTCTAACGGAGCAGCGACTAGCGGCGTCAACACGGAGAGCTCGCAACAACAACAACAACAACCACAAGAAAGGAAACAGAAACGGCGTCGTAGACAACAGCCAGGAGACGGCGATACGAAGAAGAAAATCGCTAAAATCAGCGACGCTATACGACGGAAGTACATGAGCCTGAAACTCGGTAAAATGGCGACGAAAGCTGCCGCGGAGGAGAGCGCGCGTCCGATCGTCGAACCGCTGAAACACTTGGTCGAGAACACTGCGACGTTGAAAACCAGTCCAGCGATACCATCGATGGTCAAGCGGAAGCAGCAGCAGCAACAGCAACAATAACAACACCGTTTGAAGAAGAAACCCTTATCCTTTACTCCGGCCACAGCCGAAGCGATGATACGACCCGAAACGACTCCGCTTCCGGATTCGAACGACGACGACGACGACGACAGCGCCAACTACGAAACAACCGAGGACCACGACCCTGGCGAGATGGACGAAACGATTCGAGAAGTTCTCGATCCAAAAACCCCCACCACAACCGCAGTCGAAAACCTCGACGTGTACACCCGTAACGTCAGCGGGCCGCTGTCGCGCGAATATCTGCGCTTGTTCTTCACCGACACCAAGAAAGTGATCGACAACGTGTACGGCGTGTACCTGGACGACGACGAACGGCTGATGATCGGTGATTCCGTGCTCACCGTTGGCGAGAACGACGACGACGACGATGTTAGCGTGAAAGGCAAGCGCTACGCCGGGACGCGAGGCTTGTACGAACTGCTGTTTAAGCGAGTGCCCGACGAGCATGCGTACACGAGCGACGATCTCGACGCGTATCGCAAAATCTTGTTGTCGACGAACGCGCATCGCCGGGACCATTCGGCTAGCAAACCCACGCTAGGCAACAAGGGCTACAAGTACAGAAAGATCGTGTCGGCGTTGATTAGCGGAGACCGCAACGTCGGTGCGATCACGCACGAAGGTAGAGGATTACCCATCGACGACGCGATGACGGTTACCGATAACGCGATCGATTACGTGTACTAGGACGATCCGAACGAATTGGTCGATCGACTACGATAGCTCGTGGCGTACACACGGGACACGATAACGAAATCACCTCCATCGTGGAGGAACTTCGCGAAGCCGGTCTCATCGTAAATTGATCGATCGGATCGACGACGCGTCAGTCTCGTTCGCGATCACCGTTCACCCAACATATCGGTGAACAAGTTTGGCGCATCTTTGCACGGTAGAACCGCCGATACTGCCGGCGACAACGATCGACGCGTGGAGACGATTCGCTCGCGGAATCTGTACGTCGCGAATTACGCGCGGGAGAACGCGCTGTGTCTGAGCACCGATCGGTCAACGTTCGACGCGATGGAACGCAAGATACGCCGGGTGACACATCCGGAGGAGGATACCGACGCTGCGACGAAACGATACGTGGACGACATGGAACGTACCGTCGGACGTGCTCTCGACACTATGGAGGAAGACATGTACGAATTGACGACGAAACGACTGGACGCTTCGACCACCGCGATAAAAACCGCGATGGAAAAACGTTTGCGCGACCTGAGGAACGCCTTAAATACCACGCTGCAACGACGCTTCGATCACTTGAAGGATAGACTCGACGACCTTGCGACACCGATTGCGGAGGCGCAGACGCGCAAGGAAGCGCGACGATGAGCAACGACGACGACGACGACGAGAAACTCCGTCAACACCGTACGTGCTTCGAGTGCCTGGTACAGTATCTGCTGCTGCTGCTGCTGCTGGACCGTTACCTTCGCAGCCACCATCGCCATCGCTATGGACACGAGTAAGGAGCGAATACAATTGGTCGACGAACTGCACGCTCCCGCGAAACGAAATTTCCCGCGAAGACGCGTAGTTACTCGAGGCTACGACGATCTGTGGCAGGCGGATTTGGTGGAAATGCGCCCGTACGCGACCCACAATCGCGGCTACAACTACATACTCACGATCATCGATACGTTCAGCAAGTACGCTTGGGCCGTGCCCGTGAAAACGAAAAGCGGGCGCGACGTGACCGAGGCGTTCGCGGCCGTGTTGCGACGAAGCGACAGATGTCCACGAAACCTACAAACCGACATGGGAAAGGAGTTCTACAACGCGGAGTTTCGACGATCGACGACGACTCGCGGAATCAACCACTACTCGACGTACAGCGTGATGAAAGCGTCGATCGTCGAACGTTTCAATCGTACGCTGAAGAATCTGATGTGGAAACGATTCTCCTGGAACGCCTCCTATCGCTGGTTGGATCTGCTACCGACGCTCGTGCGCACCTACAATCATCGTAAACATCGTACGATCAACGCGCGACCCGTCGATGTCACCTCCGCGACTCGTTTACCGTTCGTCGTATCGTCGTCGGATGTCGAGCAACGACGACGACTATCCGCGAAGTTCCACGTCGGCGACAAAGTACGCGTGAGCAAATTTAACACGATCTTCGAGAAGGAATACACGCCGAACTGGTCGACCGAGGTATTCGAAATCATCGCGGTACAATGAACGCAACCTGTGATGTACATTCTACGCGATTCCGCGGGAGAGCCGATCTCGGGCGGATTCTACGAGCACGAACTGCATTCGGTCGCGAATCCGGACGTCTATCTGATCGAGAAGATTATTCGTCGCAAGGGAAACCAGGTATACGTGAAATGGTTGGGATTCGACTCGTCCAAGAACTCGTGGATACGGAAGAAGGATGTTTTGTGACGCAACAGCGACTCTTTATTACTATTAATTAAAGAACTATACATTTATATCATTTATTTCATTATTTGTATTGTAAAAAACAATAAAGCAACAATATTACACGATACGTGTGCATTATTTACGTGAACGTGTAGTAATATATATAAGTATATGAATAAACATTTTACATCCATCCATCCATCGCATACTTTTTTTTTTTAAAGAGGGGGAAATGCATTACGCATATCCCGACACCGGTTACGTCGGGGTTATGTGGGACTCTCCATTTCTGGCATACCCATTAAAAAACCCCTCTACGTTCGTACAGTGCATCATACTCGTATACATAACAACATATATATATCGTACGCGACATTTTTTACATATATACATATAACTACTGTATCTACTTAACCATATACGTATCACTATCACTCTCGTCGCACTCGGGAATCCTACAGTGTCCCCACGGAAGGGTGTTGACCTGGTCGGGAAGTACATATCGCTTATCGTCGTACGGACTAAGCGCGGTCTTCAGTTCGTTCATGGAATAGACGTCGTGTAATCGCGCGCGAATATGGTTCTGTCGAATCGTCGTTTCCGCGTGTTCGCGAAGACACCGCACGTAGTCCTCGAAGCGTATCTCGTTCGCGACCACATTCCTCTTCACACCCTTCACTTTTTTCGTCTCGGACGTTCCCGACGCGTCGCACAGTCGCGTACTTAGACCGCAGTCCCACGAACTCTGTCATCAAGGCACCGCTGTTCTCGTCTTTCATCAAGCCCGGCACCTTCTTGTTTACGCGCGGCATACCGTACGGGTTGTCCACCGCGTAATCGCTCGTGTCGAAGCGCGCACTGACGTCACTTTTCAGCTGCTCGTAAGCGTCCTCGCACCGCAGCAGATACATTAAACTATCGGTGTCCGTGTACAACACTTTGCATCTGTCGCCGAACTTTGTACGCATATAGTCGTAGTGAAATTCGTACAGGCATACCTTGGACACGTCCAACACGCTAGTAGTAAGACAAAGCGGGTTCTAACGCAGGTCCTCTGAGGGGAGCGCGGGGGCGGGGGGGAAGTGAGGGCGCGCGGGGGAGCGCGGCGGAGGGAAACATCGGCGCGGGGCCTGCGGGGAGAGGAAAACCGGTTGCGTGCGCACGAGCCGCGGAGTGGGGGAAGCCGCGATGATGGAGGGGATCACTCCAGGCCGAGCCGCCGCGTAGACCGGACCCACCGCCGAAAACTTTTTAGAGTGAGGGAATGACCCCAGAGAACTTTTTCAAACCCCGATCCACCACCGGAAATTTTTTTCCGAGCGAGAGAATGACCTTGGCCCACCCCCAAATATTTTTCCAAACCATTATGTGACATGCGGCGCGAAGAACGAAATAGAATTATGCAGTATCTATAAATCTTAGAATTAGGAGGCGATGAGGAAGAGTAAATAAAATGGAGACAGAATATACGTTTAAGAAATTTATTTAAAAAGAATATAATTTAACATTTTTTCTTCCTACGAGCTTCAACTAGAATATCACTGATGGCGCATGCTACCAGTTCGCAATCTACAAGATACTCCTCGTCGTAGTATTTGCTATCACGTATTATTTTAGCAGCACGACGAGCATCTAATGTTTCGCAGGCAACATCGCTCTGCCGTAGCACGTTAACAAAAGTTTCAAATTTTTCACTCGCATCTTCTGCAGTTTGATACAGCCGCGGATACAAATACTCAATACATGGCCGAAGACTAAATAAAAATATTGCTGTATCCAGTGTGAAATACACTGTATCATCACCATCTGTCATCTTTATAATTGGCGAATCAGAGATCCGAAAAAAGTCCAACGATAAATTATCAATCCTCATGTAGTCCGGTTCAGGTAATCGTGCACATTCTTCGATGTTATCATAGTTGTCGAATAGTAGACCCCATGTATGCCATGATAATATGAGATGATTTCCATGATTGTCGCCGAGAAGAACTTCTACATCGGCCGTACGGCCTACGTCGATTCCAATTTCCAAATATTTGGTACCCATGGTTGTTAATGCGTATCTTCTGACCATGATACGTGACGTTTGGCGCGGGCTAAGAGAACAATCAAAGCTATGAAAGTACTCGCTCGTATTAGGAACAAACATAAATATTTTGAGAAGATGTGAAAATTACACCGTACCGGTCACGATATATATTCTCCCCACATGGAGCTACGCCGTCATCTCGCACGATCGGAACGAAACAATCCTCACACCCAGCGAGTATTTCATCAATGGTATACATTTTTTCAGAGCACTATTTGTTCCGTCGAAAGTCACTGATGCTACTGAGCGATTGATTGAATAGCGTCCAGGAACTGGTTTAAATAGAGGTTGCTTCCCCCCCACCACTACCACCGCATCTTATTCTAAAGCTACCAATTTTTTAAAATGATTTTCAATCTTAACACCGCAATGTATCGCGCGATCGTGTGTAATATGAGTCCTCCCCGAGCATCTCCATACGATGATATCATTTTCACAGTGTGAAGAACGAAATAAACGCTGAATCTTAGAATTAGATGGCGAGGAGAAAGACGGATAAGTAAATGGAGAAAAAATATACGTTTAAGAAATTTTATTTAAAATTAAAAGAATATAATTTTAACATTTTTTCCCACGAGCATCAGCTAGAATATCATTGATGGCACATGCTGCCAGTTCGCAATCTACATGATAATCCTCACAGTAATGTTCGCTATCACATATGATTTTAGCAGCACGACGTGCATCTAATGTTTCACAAGCAACATCGCTCTGCCATAGCACGTTAACAAAAGTTTTAAATTTCGCCTCCACATCTCTGCTAATTCGATGCAGCCGTGGATACACATAGTCTATACATGATTCAAGATTTAATAAAAATGATACTGTATCCGGTTTGAAATACAGCGGCTTATTATGTAGCATCATCCTTACAATTGGAGAATTATAGATATCACAAAAATCTATCGTTAATTGATCCATCTGCATCGAAGGTGATCCAGGTAATCGTGAACGTTCTTCGATAGCATCACGATTGTTGCATAGTAGACCCCATGTATTATATGGTAACGTGAGATACATCCCACGATTGTCGCCGAGAATAATTTCTACATCGATCGTAGGTCGTACTCTGATTCCAATTTCCAAATATTTGCTGCCCATAGATGTTAATGCGTATCTTCTGACCATGATCCGCGATGTTCGGCGCGGGCTAAGAGAACAATCAAAGCTATGAAAGTGCTGGAATAAACATAAAAAATTTTGAGAAGATGTGAAAAATTAAGCCTTACCAAGCAACTGTATCCTCCCCGCATTGAGCTATGCCATCATCTTGCACGATCGGAACGTAATAATTCATGTGTCCGGCGTTTCCTTCGGCACTGGTACTACACATTTTTTCAGAGCACAATTTGTTTCGTCGAAAGTCACTGAGGCTACTGAGCGATTGATTGAATAGCGTTCGGGAGACTGGCTTAAATAGAGGTACAATTGCTTCCCCCACCACAGCATTTTATTTTAAAGCATCCGATTTTTCCATAATGTATTTCAATCTTAACGTCGCAGCATAGCGAAAGATCGTATGTAACTTGAGCCCCAATCCTCAAGGATAAAAGTCTCAACACGTGCTGAATGTAATATAATACTTTTGCGCGCCATACGCGTGAATCATAGAAAGAATTTGGCTGTATCAGCAGAAACTGCATAGAATGTTGGGTTGGATCGTCAAAAGAGTAAGACAGAGATCGCAAATCATGACACCAGTGATAAAAGCGCGCTCCAAACTGCACAAAACCTCAAATCGTTGCAACGTGTTGCGAGGAAAAGACATTACATTTACATTCCATTTACGACCATGGGAGAATTCGTGCAAGTGTTGGATCAATCCGCACGATTGATTTCGCGGGAAGAATACCTCGCGTGGGAAGAACGGTGCAACGAGTGCATCGAATCGTTGGAAGAACAGAGCCGAGTGAAACGTCCTCGATTATCGATCGGTGTTCGGCAATCGTTGGTTGCTCGAATCGCGCAGCTCGAAGGACTAAAATATTCGTTGCGCGGCCGTTTTGTGCATGATGGTGCAGGACATTCGAGCACAGGACTTTTGTGGCGCGAAATAGACGCTGCGTTCGATAGTCGCGTATTAACTGGTGCCGTGTTAAATTCGAATTACATCGAGCCGCGCAACTTCCTTCAGGATGCGGGGACCATCGTGCTGGAGCATGTGCAGGATGCTTTGAGGAAACAGCGAAACCTCAAAGTGAACACTGTGTTCAACGGTGAATTTGTGGCGGGTGACAAGCATGCTTGTAAAAGCATCAACACCCGAAACTGCGAACTTTTCCACACATCCGATCTGCAGGAGTGGTACCAACGATGCGTCATCGAACCCACCCTGGCATCGCTGGAAGAGTTCCAGGAACGTGACAGCGGATGGGCATTGACGAGAATCCTCAACCTAACCGTCAATGTCAACAAGTACAATCCGCTGCGCGCGGGATGTCACGTCAAGTTGTCGCGTATATTGTCTTTGAAGAAAGCCACAATTAGCGTGCAATCCCCGGACAATGCGTGTTTCGCGTGGGCAGTGGTCGCCGCTCTCCATCCTGCGGAACGAGACACCGCGCGTCCAAGTTCGTACCCGCCTTATGCTTCCGTGCTAAATCTCCAGGGCATTGAGTTCCCAATGTCCCTGGAGCAAATAGGGAAGTTTGAGCGACAGAACGAAATCTCCGTCAACGTCTACACCTTCGACGAGGAGAAAGGGTCGACGGTCTTTCCGCTGCGTCTCACCAGCAACAAGAGGGATCAACACGTCAACTTGCTCTACACACCGAATCAAGAGCACGATGATGTAGGGCACTTTGTACTTATCAAGAACTTGTCCCGGCTGGTGAGCGCTCAGTTGAGCAAGAACAAAGCCAAAAAATTCATCTGCGATCGGTATGTATATAAACGTGTGAAATGTTGAAATGTGTTGCAAAAAAATTAAATAAAAAAATTTGTGTTTTTGTAGATGTATGCACTATTTCGGATCTGTCGAGAAGTTGGAGATGCATACAGTGGACTGTGGCAAGATGAACGACTGCGCCATCCTGCTGCCTAGCGAAGGCAAAAATTTCCTCAGCTTCGAGAACCACTGCAGGAAGGAGCGGCTCCCCTTCGTGGTGTACGCAGATCTCGAATGCATCATCGAGAAAACAGAGGACAACCACCGCATTGAAGACAACAAATTACACACGTATCAACACCATAGAGTTCATAGTATAGCCTATTATATGCATTGCTCGTATGATACATCGCTATCGACGTATCGATGTCGCCGCGACGCGGATTGTGTTTCATGGTTCGTAGACGAACTGAAAAAATTTGCAAACTTCGCCAAACCCATCTTGAGCAGTAATGTTCCCATGCTTGATTTAACCAGCGAACAGTTGACGACATTTTACAATGCAACAGACTGTCATATTTGCGAAGAACCATTCAAGGCTAACGATATACGAGTTCGCGATCATTGTCATCTATCCGGACGGTTTAGAGGCCCAGCACATTCGGAGTGCAATTTAAATTATAAGAACGTGTTTTACATCCCCATAGTTTTCCATAATTTATCCGGCTATGATTCACATTTCATTATCGAGGAAATAGCTACCGCTTTCGAAGGTCACGTTGATGTATTGCCCATAACGAAAGAAAAGTATATTTCTTTCACAAAAAATGTCGAAGATACGGCTGAATCAGACTCGCGAAATAATATTAAATTACGATTCATCGATTCGTACAAATTTCTCAATACCAGTCTCGACAAATTAGCATCTTTCCTTAGCACAGATCAATTAAAAATTTTACGATCCAAATTTGAAACACTATCCACCGAAGATTTCAATTTATTGACGCGAAAAGGCGTCTTTCCGTACGAATACCTTGATTGCGCGAACAAGCTGCAGGATCCATGCTTACCGCCGCGCGAGTCATTCTACAGTTCGTTAACGGGCGAGACTGTATCCGAGAGCGATTACGCGCACGCTGAGACTATCTGGCAACGTTTCGGGATTAGAACCTTGGGCGAATACAGCGACTTGTATTTGAAAACAGATGTCTTGTTATTGGCAGATATTTTTGAAAATTTTCGCGAAAGTTGTATCAAGAGTTATGGACTAGATTCGGCGCATTATTATACTCTACCTGGTTTCACGTGGGATGCCATGCTAAAGCATACCAAAATTGAATTCGAATTGCTCACCGACGTTGATATGGTCATGTTTATCGAACGCGGTATACGTGGTGGTTTAAGCCAATGTTCCGGAAGATACGCACATGCCAATAACAAGTACATGCCATCTTACGACGCATCGGAAGAGTCATCGTACTTGATGTACTTTGATGTGAATAATTTGTATGGGTGGGCAATGTGTCAGCCCCTACCATACGCTAAATTTCAATGGGTCGAAGATGTCGCAAAGTTTGACGTATCATCAATCAAAGTCGATTCGCCCACGGGGTACATTCTCGAGGTAGATCTGGAATATCCACAACGTCTGCACGACGCTCATGCCGATCTACCGTTCTGTCCGACGCGTACCAAACCACCTGGCAGCAGGCAGGACAAATTACTCGCGACGGTATACGATAAGCAGCGTTACGTTATCCATTACCGCAACCTGCAGCAGTGCACGCGTCACGGTCTTCGTATTACAAAGATACACCGCGTGCTTCAATTCGCTCAATCTCCCTGGCTCCGCGATTACATCGAACTCAATACACGGTTCAGAACAAGCGCGACAAATGACTTTGAAAAAAATTTGTACAAATTGATGAACAACGCGGTATTTGGTAAAACTATGGAAAATGTACGAAATCACGTGGATGTAAAACTTTTGACACATTGGGAAGGGCGATATGGTGCGGAGGCAATGATCGCGAAACCGAATTTCCACAGCAGAAGTGTTTTTTCGGAAAATTTAATAGCTGTTGAATTGCGAAAACTCGAGGTGAAATTCAACAAGCCGATATATGTGGGTATGTGCATTCTGGACATATCAAAAATTTGTTTGTACGAATTTCACCACGAGTACATGTCGCCCAAGCATGGAAAAAATTGTAAAATTCTATATACCGACACAGATAGTCTCATTTATCACATTCAATGCGATGATATCTACGAGTCCATGAAACACAATATCGATAGATTCGACACGAGCGATTATCCTACAGACAATCCATATAATATGCCGCGCGTAAATAAGAAGGTTCCGGGGCTGATGAAGGATGAAAATAACGGTGCGATAATGACCGAATTCGTAGGTCTTAGAGCGAAAATGTATGCACTTCGCGTAGACGGCAAAAGAGATACGAAAAAGGCGAAAGGCGTCAAGACCAACGTCATAGCCAGAACGATAACTTTCGACGACTACGCGCAATGTTTGCATAGGGAGATCGAAATGGTTCGCAGACAATCATGTATACGGTCTAAATATCATAAAGTGTACACCATTTCAGAATCTAAAATCGCTCTAAGCCCACACGATGACAAGCGGCATATCGTACCCAATTCGATCGACACTCTGCCCTGGGGTCATTATAATATCCCATTGTAAAATAGAAATTGTATTTATTGTATAATATAAAATTATTTGAGAATGTATAATATAAAATTATTATTGTGTTTATTCTATTTATTGTGTAAAATATAAATGGTGGAATTAATGTATAAAAAAATTGTTCACACATATGTATGTATCATTGTATTTATTGAACCATGTATTATTATGCTACAATACATTATTTTTATTTATCCAAAAATTGTGTGATTTATCAAATCCCAACCACTTGACATATACCTTATCCCCCTTCCTACGTAAGACTTTTTCCACTAGATACACATCAGGATCGGTGACGCGTTGCAGCTCGTGTTCATAGAATCCTCCGGCAACAGGTTTTCCACAGGAATCGACCAGCAGATACGTTGCAGGATTAGTTGCTTGTACTTTGGCTATCTTGAACACCTCCGTTGTCCAATTCGGCGTATAGCCTTTATCGAATAAGGTTTTAAATTTGCTCACGCGCACAAACTCGCCCAACTTGAATCTCGCTGGAGCAGCGATCTTTATGTTGCTGTATACGCTGGCTAGCAACTTATCGGCGATCGCAGGGGTAACATCGCAAGGACGCATTCCGATGGTTCTATGTTTTCGTGCGTTATACTCTGCAAGTAGACTTGGTAGAGCATCGGTCCATCTATAGGTTCCATTGAGCGTAAACAGTTTCCACATATTGTTTTTCAAAGTTCGATTGAAACGTTCTACGACGGAGGCCTTCATCACAGAATACGTCGAATAATGATTAACGTTATGCTTTGCCAAGAGTTTCTGCACATCAGCGTTGTAAAATTCTTTTCCTTGATCGGTTTGCAAATTTTTCGGATATCGATCTCTAAATATCTTTGCAAACGCTTTAGTCACCTCAGCACCACTTTTAGTCTTGAGCGGCAACGCCCATGCATACTTGCTCAACACATCGATGACGGTGAGTATGTAGTGGTGACCTTGGTTGAATCGTGAGTATGGACGCATTTCTACAATGTCAGCTTGCCACAGATCATCGTATCCATGCACTATGACACGCCTCCGCGGAAAATGTCTTCGAGCTGGAGCATGCAATTCCTCAACGAGTTGTAGCTTCTTGTGGCCGTGGTTTTCTTTACTCTTGGATTTCGATAATGGCTGCATGTTTGATCGCAGAGGTGTCTTTGACACGAATGATGCGATAATTATCGGGCACGTTCATTAAGTGCTCCCAATCGGTCCAGGGGCAAGTTCATCCGCCTCACATGATTCTCCTTCGCAGCGCTGCTGCGGGATAGAATTCGACGCCTGCGATATCTTTTGAACGCTGTTTTGCAGCGTCAGCATATCTCTTTGAAACGCGATCAGTTTCCTCTCTAATTCTTCCTGCCGCTCTCTCAAAAGTTTAATGTTCTTATCCATGTATAGTTTATTGACAGCATCGGTGTCAGCCACCGGTTGAGCTACGCGTCGTATCTTGCATGATTTTGCATCAAAGTCGGCACCAACCACGCAAAGAGCGTTATCTCGCATATAATTTCGAAGCAAACCACTCCATTTGTAATAGTCCATTCTAGCTGCTCCACTCTTCTCGAGCGATACCCCAAATTTGTTGATCGGCATCCCGACGCATACAGTGCACATCATTGGCGTGCGGCTTAATTTATATAATGAGGCCTACCTCGCGTAGTTCCTCGACAATCGATAGAATTTCGGGATCATGAGAGTTGTTACCCGCCTGACGTGACGCTTCCAGCAAACGCAATCGATCCACCAGCTCGTTGGGATCGTCCCAGTGTACGTAATCGATCTTGTTATCGTTTACCACCATGGCTCGTGGTGTCCTAAGACCTTTCCCTGCTTTATTGACTGATGTGCGTGGGATTAGCGGTGCAATTACATGTCTGTACTTGTATCCCTTGTTGCTCAATATGGGATTTTTAGCACCATGACCGCGTCTGTGGGCATTCGTCGCCAGCAGTATACTTTTGTATTTTTGTTTATCAGCATCGGTGTATATAGCATCATTGGGAATTCTCTTGAAAATCAGTTCGTAAAGACCGGATGTTCCTCCATATCTTACACCATCTATGATTATATTATCATCCTTGTCTATATCGAAAGCCTTATCCCCAAGCATCGTTCCACTATTGCCAAAGTATACACCGTACACATAGTCCATTGATGTATCCTTATCACCACTTAGGATCGCGCTCATGTATTTTTGCCCCAGCGGACCGAAATGACTGCGAAACGTTTCTTGTCCCTCAGATGTTTGAAGTTGCTGTCTGATAGATGTTACAAACGACTCATTGGGACTAGTTTCGAAAACGTCGTCATCAATAGTTGCGAGCGATTGTACACTGGGAAATGTACTTATTGGTGTGTGAGGAACGGGAGACTCGTTTGATGTAGCATTCCGTCGTTTATGCTTCGATTGAACTGGTGTTGAGGTTATGGGTGAATATTCAGACGACATGTGCCGTTTCCTCTTTATCTTGCGCGATGTGTTCCCTTTCGGATGGATTTTTTTAGGCGTTAATGTTTCATTCCCTTCAACGTCTATGCTCATCGGTGGTGATGTGCTAGCTTCTGCCGCTGAGGTATTTTCAACAATATGTTTTAAGGGTTCGACGATAGGTTTGAAGTATCTCTCCAACGCGACATCTTCCTCCATCTTGCCTGTCTTCAAAGCCTGATGTTTCTTGCGAATGGATTCGCTAGTTTTTGCAATTTCCTTCGCTATTCTCTCGCGATCCGTAATCTCCAGAGTATCGATATCAATCATCGTTGTACCGCTGACGTTGCTTTCCCACCGACGTGTTGACGACAATTGACCGTCTCACGGTATGGCAAACTCGTTAAATCCCTTTCTGTAACGTCCATTGGACATCGCGCTATCCTTGTCTATTACTACGAAACCATACTCCCGTTGCCAACAATTACGACACAAAGCGCAGAAATCCTCGTAAGACATGTCAGTGTTTACGTGATCGTTGTACACATGTTTCAAGTTGGTACCATCCTGCTTAAACAGAATCAACAGATTGGCATTGTCGCGGATAAGATGTTTGGGTATCTTTGCATACGTCTGACAGAGATAGAAGCAGTCAACGTTCGAGTGGCGCCCCATTGCAAAGTATTCCCTTATCGTATCTTGCTTGTCGCATGCCACATCATCAAAGATGAAAATAGAATTCGGAAGCGATTCGCACGGTGGGATGACGTCACTGTTATTCGAAAACGTAAAGTAGCCAATTTCATCTATCGGAGTCAATAAATTCTCCAAATACTGATATTTCGGCTGTTGCAACGACTTGGAGTACACGTACACGTTCTCGAAGCGGACGCCGTGAGGACTTTCCAACAAGCTCACCAACACGTTTGTCTTTCCACAATTTGATGGGCCACAAACGAGGCAGCGTATAGTGTTTGGTAGCATGCTACCATGTCTGCGTCTGGTTTTCGAAGACATAACTCGTGATTTATCGTCAAAATTTGTCACGCGTATCGTTACAGGTTGTCGCACGAATCGCATCCTCTCCACAAACTGTGAAAAATGATTTTGATACGTCGAAGCGCCCTATTTATAGGTCCGCTTCGACTCAAAACAGCTCAGTATTCAAAATGCTTCTGATCCTGTCGGATAATTGCGATATTCGAGATCTAACCTCTGAGCAGTTGAAATATATACCAAAGATTATTCTACTCCGAGAGTTTGGGAGACACATTGATCAGTTGTGGGACAGACTCCCCGAGCATATAAAAGCCGATTCTGAGGTTCGGCAGTATCGTCGGTGTCTGGAGCATTATAATCGTCCTTGGCAGCGAACGCATATCGACGGTCCAGCACCATTGATTAAAAACTGTAGCGAATGTCGCTGACGAGAGTAAAGAAAGGCTGTGGTTTGTTAAATCGAGCGATAAACGCGCTACCTATCGAATTACATATTCCGGGATATCAGTTTTGCGGTCCAGGAACACATCTGGCAAAACGATTGGCTAGAGGGGATCAAGGCATCAATCCGTTGGACGCGGCGTGTCGCGAACACGATATTGCATATTCGCGCAGCAACGACCTCGGCGAAAGGCACGCGGCAGATAAAGTTCTCGCTGACAAAGCGCGAAAACGCATCGTTGCGCGAGACTCGACTCTGGGTGAAAGAGGTGCTGCTACAGCTGTTTGGGCAGCTATGAAAGCCAAGACGAAAATCGGAATGGGGATGAAAACAAAACCCTGCAAAAGTACTCCAAAGAGAGCGCCGAAAAAGCGGATTCTTCCGGTGGCAAAACGGGGTGGTATATTACCACTTCTCCCGCTGCTAGGTGTTCTCGGATCATTAGCTGGTGGAGCGGCGGGAATCGCCAAGGCGGTAAACGATAATAAGGCGGCGCAACATCAGCTGCAGGAAATGCAACGTCATAATCGCTCCATGGAAGGCCGCGGACTTTATCTCGCACCATACAAGCGTGGACAGGGAATATCAAAACGAAAAAAAAAAACGTCGAAAAGAAAATAAAAATGCCCGCGGGTGTAACTACTGATGCACAATTGGAGGAGTTGGCAAAACGTATGCGTATTCCATTCTTTAGAGGTGTTTTTATGCGAAACGCGCTACCAGTCGGAGGAGTACGTCGAAACGAGAGCGGTATTGTAAATTTGGACAATGTCGAGGGGTCGGGGACTCATTGGGTGGCATATGCGAAGAGAGGGTGTCGAGCTATATATTTCGACAGCTTTGGAAATCTTCGACCGCCCAAGGAATTGGTAAAATATCTGGATAAGGATGCTGTGAAAATTGAATACAATCGAACGTCTTATCAAAAGTACAATCAGAGCAATTGTGGACAACTATGTCTACGCTTTCTACAAACGATCGGTACCAAATTTAAGGATTGACTTCCCGCCACTCTGATTCAGTACTAATCGAGCCGTACAGTTCGGAATATGTCGTTAACATTCACTCTAACCGGCAAGAGTAGCACCCTCGCGGTGAGCTACTTTCCACCCATAGATTTGAGTGACGATGATTACGAGCTTGGTCTAACAACCTTTGAAACTTATCACACCATACCAAACATCGACTCGAGCAACGATAAATTCTACTTCACCGTAAACTATGACATCAGCAACAGCGTCGACACCACTCCTGAATACATTACGATTCCCCATGGCTCCTACGAACTAGACGCCATTGCCAAGTATTTGAAGCAGCGATTACTGGAACAGTATCCTCAAAATCTCGACGGTACCGATGGTGGTGACAACGATGCGTATCCAATAGTGTTGCGTCCCAACAACAACACCATGAAAAGCGAACTGTACTGTTGGTTCACCGTAGATTTTACAAAGCCTAATAACATTGGATCGCTATTGGGATTCTCGACGAATCGGGTATTAGAACCAGGACGGTGGCACGAATCGGACGATCCAATTAATATCATGAACGTGACCATTGTTCGTATAGAATGTAGCGTGACCGCTGGTGCGTACAACAGTGGGAGGCGTGTCCATACGATACATGAATTTTCTCCGAGAGTTCCACCAGGATATAAGATATCGGAAACGCCCGCGCAGATCATTTACCTTCCAATCACCGCACGGATCATTACGGATCTAACGATACGCGTTGTGGATCAAAACGGACGGTTGCTCGATTTTCGAGGTGAAGAGATTACCATCAGATTGCACGTACGACGGCGACGACGATAATACATGTAGTGCGAACGAAAGAGATGCTTGTATTGAACGACTCTAGAAACCCGTTTCTTCCAAGTGAAATTGTTTACAACTGCAACAACAACTGCAACAGCTCCGATCACGCTAAAAAGAAGAGGCTCAGTGCTGCGAACATTGCATTTTTGAAATCATTGGGATTCATTGTGCGCATTTAGGTTGAAAATGGTTGACATTCTAAGTATTGGAGGGAAGCCGACGTTTGATGATCGCATCGTCAAGCTTCAGACTCACACATACAACCCATACGTCAACACAACGTTTGGATACAGCGATGAGATAAGAATACCGATACAACAGCAGGATTTATACACATTGCCGTGTGAAAGTTTTCTCTATGTGGAGGGGAAATTGAAGATAAATAAGCCAAAAGATGCATTAACGGTGACGTTGGGAAATAATTGCATGGCGTTCTTATTCGATGAGATTCGATACGAGCTGAATGGCGTGGAGATTGATCGCAGCAGAAACGTTGGAATAACTAGCACGCTTAAAAACTATGTATCGCTGACATCTGGCGAAGACAAAAATATGGAGAATGTTGGATGGGGGTTGAAACGGCGGGATGGGCCAATAGTGAAAAGTCATTTCAATTTTTGCATCCCACTCAAATATTTGCTGGGATTTTGTGAGGACTACAAACGTATGATTATTAATGCGCGTCACGAATTGATTTTAATACGATCGCGCAACGACAACAATGCTCTGATAGGATCGCCGATGTTGGAACCAGAAATTGAATTGGTTAAGCTACAATGGCGGATGCCCCATGTGACGTTAAATGACGTTAATAAGCTATCGTTGCTACATACTTTGGAACGTGGACAAAACCTGAGCATTTGTTTTCAATCGTGGGATCTGTACGAGTATCCTCTCTTACAGAGCACGACCAAGCATTCGTGGGCCGTGAAGGCATCTGCACAGCTGGAGAAGCCGCGATGCGTGATCCTTGCTCTACAGACTGGTCGAAGAAATGTGATGAGTGAAGACGTTACTATGTTCAACAACTGCAAATTGGCCAATGTAAAACTTTTTCTCAACTCGGAATTTTACCCATATGATGATCTGAACTTGGACTTTGACAAGAATAAGCACGCCATCTTGTATCACATGTATACGCAATTCCGTAAATCATATTATGGGTATAGTTGCAACGAGGCATTATTCACCGTGGCTGAATTTTTACAATTTGGCCCCCTCGTGGTAATTGATTGCTCGCGACAAAATGAGTCGATCAAGAATGGCACCGTGGACGTGCGCATAGAATTCGAGTGTAAAGAGAATGTGCCTGCAAATACTACAGCCTACTGTCTGATTCTACACGATAGAGTGGTTGAATACAATCCATTGACAAACATGGTGCGCAAAATAAATTAAATTACCACGCTACTTGCCCGCCCTCTCCTGTATGAAATTCGCAAAAAAATTTCATCGTGAAAATCGAGATGTTTTACGAGAAAGACTGCATTCTCTCATCTGTCTTGGAAGCGAGTGGACCTCCAAATTGTATCGATAATGGCTGTACCAACGTTCGTTGACATGCAAGGGTTCATCGTTGATGGAAGATTTGTCGTCAAGGAAGTGGCTGTCCTACGAATGGGAACAATTCTCTCGCACTATATTTTTGGGAGTTCGATGCCGCATTATCTTCTTTCGAAATCTGACAAATCAAGCATCCGCTGGTTAACGGCGAAACATCATGGGTTACGCTGGGACGATGGAGAAGTTCCATACAGTATGGCTAAACGGCTAATTTCGAAAGCTGTAGCTGATGCGATCGATGAAGAAGAGGATGACACGTGCCATGTCGTATATGTTAAAGGGCTGCAGAAACGCGACTGGCTTGCGGATTTCCTCGATGAAAGTACGAGAGCAGACGCGGTCATCGAGACGCTGGACATTGACTACGAGGATATCAAATCTCTAAATAAGCTAAATGTAGTTAATACTCTGCGATGTGGCAGACACGCGAAACACTGTGCCATGCAAAATGTATTTAAAATATTCAACTGGTGGTCTAAACACCAGGGAAATTCATAAATAAAATATAATCAATTTTTTAATGCGTATAATTTTCTTCACCCTCACCCAACCCAACCTCATGCGTTTGATGTCCGCTAGATTAAGACGTTACTTATGCAGAAGTCGTTCGATACACGTTCGATACCCGATCAAAGCCGTTCGATGCACGATCAAAGTGGTATGATAGACGTTCAATACCCGATCAAAGCCGTTCAATACCCGTTCAATGCACGTTCGAAGCTGTTCAATATCCATTTGATATATGTTCAAAAACATTCAATACCCGTTCGATACGTATTCAAAGTGATGTGGTCTTGTCGCATGATGTGTCTAAAGAAGAAGGGAAAAAGATGTGTGGGAATAAGGAGAGGATGGTCTACGAAGAAGAAATGTGCAGTTTGTGAAAATGAATGCGGAGAACAACAGCATTGTACTTTTGCAAAGCTATGCACTTCTCGATTTCATGATAGGAGGGGGTTTTTACATGTGAGAGCTAGGAGATGCAGCGAGAGCAGTCGTCTTCAAACATTAAAGACGTGTAGTTCTTCTTATAGTAATTATGGGATATTGGAGGCCGCCCTCCATTTATGATTCGATGAGGTGGCGAGGTATGTACATAACAATATTTTGACATTTATCACGTTTAACTGTTTAAACCAAGTGCTCTAAAATCAGGTGTTCGTATCAATATTTTACCATGAGTTTCTATGTCTAGGGCTCACACCGTCCCCACCCCCATCACCATCCCCATCGCCACCACGTGGGCCATCACCACCAGCACCGCCGTCGCCCACGTGGTCGAGCGATTGGGGATCGCCGCGGCCGTCGCCACAGCCGTCGCCACCACCCCGTTCGCCGTCGCCACCACCCCGTTCGCCATCACCGTCGCCGCATCCACAGGTATGTAATACTTTGCATTGTTTTATGTGTTTCATGTTTATTATGTTTAATGTGTTAGTATTATATTGATGTGTCTGTGTGTTCTAGGCAACGACGTATGGGGCTGCGCGGCTGCGGGTTGCGCGGGTGCGGTTGCGCGCACCGCGGTCGGGGACCCTGCGGCGGCCGCGGTCGTATAGGGGTGCGCGGGTGCGGCCCCCGCCCTCACCGTCGGCGGAACTTTCACACACATTATCTCCATCACCCCCCCTCGTCCCCCAATAGTTTTTTATTGTTTTATATTCTTTTCTTTTTATATTCTTTTCTTTTTATATTCTATTCTATTTTATGTAACAATATATATCTTAAACGTATATTCTGTCTCCATTTTATTTACTCTTCCTCATCGCCTCCTAATTCTAAGATTTATAGATACTGCATAATTCTATTTCGTTCTTCGCGCCGCATGTCACATAATGGTTTGGAAAAATATTTGGGGGTGGGCCAAGGTCATTCTCTCGCTCGGAAAAAAATTTCCGGTGGTGGATCGGGGTTTGAAAAAGTTCTCTGGGGTCATTCCCTCACTCTAAAAAGTTTTCGGCGGTGGGTCCGGTCTACGCGGCGGCTCGGCCTGGAGTGATCCCCTCCATCATCGCGGCTTCCCCCACTCCGCGGCTCGTGCGCACGCAACCGGTTTTCCTCTCCCCGCAGGCCCCGCGCCCATGTTTCCCTCCGCCGCGCTCCCCCGCGCGCCCTCACTTCCCCCCCGCCCCCGCGCTCCCCTCAGAGGACCTGCGTTAGAACCCGCTTTGTCTTACTACTCACGCTCATGCCTACGTACACGGGTTTATCGAATTTCACTCTCAATTTCCGCAGTTCGATAGCGTCTAAGTGCTCGAAAAATATCGCGCGACTGTGGAAATTCGGTTTCGCGATCAACGACTCGGCGCCGTAACGTCCGTCCCACCGCGTCACTAGTCGCACGTCCACTCGCTTTCGAACGTTCTCTATCGTTTTCCCGTACACCGCGTTGTTCATTAATTTGTACAGTGTTTTCTGCAAATCGCTGGTGGCTCACGTTCTCAAGTCCGTGTTCAGTTGGATGTAGTCGCGCAACCACGGTTTCTGATCGAAACGTAGAACTCGAAGTCCGTGTCAAATGCACTGCTTCAGGTAGCGATAGTGGATCACGTATCGTTCTTTGTCGCGGAGCGTGGCGATCAGCTTGCTCTCCTTACCGATGGGCGCTTGCTCGCGCACAGGACAGAAGGGAAGGTCCGCGTGCTCGTCGTGAATGTCCGGCGGATACTCCAGATCCACTTCCAGCAGGTACCCCTCCGGTCCATCGTCCTTCGGCACGGAGTTCGCGTCCAAAGCGGTCATCGCCTTGCCCAACTCGACCACTGCCGCCTCGTCTGGCCATCGGAAACCACCGTACGGCATCGCCTGCGACATCGCCCATCCGTACAGGTTGTTCACGTCGAAGTACATCAAGTACGTTGATGCTTGCGACACGTTGTACATCGACGTCGGCAGGTACTTGTTGTTGGCGCGAGCGTACCTGTGCGAGCACTGACTCAGGCCGCCGCGTATACCACGCTCCACGAACAACAGCATGTCCACGTCGGTGAGCAGCTCCAATTTGACGCGCGTGTACTTCAGCATCGCGTCCCACGTGAACGCCGGTAACGTACAGTAATGCGCGGGATCCAGTTCGTAGCTCGCAATAGATGCACTGCGAAAGTTTTCGAACACGTCGGCGAGTAACAGCACGTCTGCCTTCAGGTACAGATCACTGTACTCGCCTAACGTCTGTATACCAAAACACGTCCACACGTCCATAGCGTGCGCGTAATCACACTCCGACACATCGCTATCGTTCAAGCGATTGTACAACGCGTCACGAGGCGGTAGTCGCGTGTCGTTCAATTTGTCGTACGACGACACGTAATCGTACGGGAAGACCCCCTTTCTGGTGAGAAGATCGAATTGTTCGTCCGGGAGATGTTGGAACTCGTGTCTGAGATCCAACAGATCCAGATCTGTCTTTGCCGAGATCCCACGCGAGTTTCTGCAGACTCGTAGCCATGAACTTGAACGAATCGACGAATCGAAACTTCAACGTTTTTTGCCAGTCCTTGCCAACTCCCCTGAGGTCCTCCACGGTCTTTGTAAACGAGATGTATCGTTCTTTCGTTATCGGTAGGAGGCTGATCTTCCCATTGAACGCGTCTGCCAACTCCTTGATAACGAAGTGCGCGTCGTAGCCGGACAGGTTGTGGAACACCACAGGTATCGTGCACGAACGTTGGTAGCGCAAGTTGCACGATCTATGCGCCGCACCCCTGTACTCATCCGTCGAATGACAATGATCGCGCACTTTTCTATCGTCCTCGCCTCGGTCGAAGGGTCCTCCGCACACGTGACACGCGGTAGCCGCGTCAAAACTCCGCTTCTGTTGTTGCGTTAACGGTATCATCGGTTTCTTGACGCACAACCACGCGTACGCGACGTCCGCGAATTCCCGCAATTCCCGCACAAACCACTGTACATAGTCGGTGTCGCTGCGATACGCACGATATCCGCACAGACTCTGGTCGTCAGAACAATGTACGTAGTATCCTACGCTATGGGCTCTGTCCGAGGGTCAAAAGTCTTCGGAGAGACACCACGGGGGGTTGGGTTGACCTCGTCACGGTTGCGAGGCGGATCAGGCGTTCCGAGCCAATCACCTTGTACACGCTTCTTCTTCGTGTGTCACGTATAGCTTACAATTTTTGTTTTGTTATTCTTATTTGCTTACCTATCGCAAATGAACACTTGACCTTTGTGTTTGCTGAGTTGTTTGGAAATCAAACGGGAGAGACTGCGTATGCACGCGAAATGATACCGCTGCGGATCCTGCGGATCCTGTACCAGCAGCACGTTAGCGTGTCTCCCTTCCCGCTTGTTGCTGGACACGCGTAGAGGTACGCAGCCATCCTCGTTGGACCACAGGTAAATGTTCACGGATATGTCGTTCACCACCTCGAACTTCCGTACCTGATCCATGGACATGGGAAGTTGCACGCCTTCCGTACGGAGCACCGTCGAATAATGTGTGACTATTCCCGTGTGCAGTAGCCGGAAACAGACTGGCGACGATGGACCACAAAAAGCACGTGTTGTCGTTGCACTGCACGTTCACCACCGCTTTTTTCGTTGCGACCACTCGCGGAAGCGGCACGTTACAACCGGCACGCAATGGATTATGCTGGTTTACGTTTATTAGGAGATTCTGTACTGCCCGTAATGTCCAGCCACTCTCGCGCTCCTGAAACTCCTCCATTGCGACCAACGTCGGAGCTACCACTTGTTTCGCGTACCACTCGCGAACATTCGACGTCATAAACAGTACGTGATTACGCGTCGCGAAACTCTTTACGTCCGTCTCGTCCCGTAACATGAATTCCGCGTTTAGCACAGTGTTCACCGATACGCTGCGGTGTTTCGTGATAGCGTTCGTAACGCGCGAAATCACCGTTCGGCGGGCATTCTGAAAGAATTTGCGTGGACCGACGGCCTCCACGTTTATCACCGCCCCGGTCGACAATCGCTTCTCGAACGCGGTTTCAAGTTCCTCCCACACGCGTGTCCACGCCCTACTCGCGATAAACGTCCTCGCACTATCGCGCGCAATGTTTGGGTTCGCGCGAGCAACGACACCATCCGCTGCTTCTCCCACACCGGCATGCGTTCGCCTCGTTGATACGCGACCATGTAACGTATCGTCTGGTCGCAACTGTCCATCCAATCGCGAAATTCCGCGGTGGCTTTCAAAAGTTCGGACATCCGAGACAGCGTCAAAAACGCGTTCTTGACCGTATCCATGTTCTTCTGCTTCTTATTTACGCGTACGCACTCACTTGAAATACAAGACTCTTTCCAACGCGTTACCATTCGCGACTTTGTCCTGTCGAAGATGCGAGCTGCCTTAAATATACGAACATCCCTACCTTAAATCTCCCCACCCCCTTACATTTACATACAGGGGGATAGCTAGAATCGTATCTTAAGTCGTATCGCGCTTTTACTCATCATATTCTTTTCGAACACCGCCACTATCGCGGGTGCGATCTAGCCTTCGGGCGACGATAATTAGAAGCGCGCCGGTCCGCTTTGAATTTCGCGGTTCGGAGATAGCGCGCGCATCGCTGCTGCGCGTTCTCCTCGGATGCAGACCTTTCATCGTTACAGCTATATGTTTTTGGTACGGTGTTCGCGCGATAACAAACTATAAGATTTACCTTACATCTTCTACGCGTCGTCGTACCACCGTATGTTTTTTCTGACCTTCGACAACGAGAGAGAGAGAGAGAAATGTTCAAAATATCGTACCTCTATCACGCTCCGTGTTCAAACGTTGCCGCTGTCCGCTTTGTATTTCGCGGTCTCGAGATTGCGCGCGCCGATGCTGCTGCTGCTGCGTCTTCTTCTCGGATTACGCGATACGAAAATGCCGGTTTCGACTTGCATCATCTTCTACGCGTCGTCGTACCACCGTATGTTTTGATTATGGTCATTTGAATTTTCGCGGTCCCGAGATTGCGCGCACCGATGCTGCTGCGCATTATTCTCGGAAAGTGACCTTCGCTATCCGTATGTTTTTGACTATGGTCCTAGAGAGCGAGAGAGACAGACGTACAAAATATCGTACCTCTCCGCGCATTATTATCGGATTACGCGATACGAAAATGCAGGTTCCGACTTGCATCTTCTACGCGTCGTCGTACCACCGTTTGTTTTGACTATGGTCCTAGAGAAGAATAGAGAGAGCGGGATATACGAAAATATCGTACCTCTCTCTCTCTCTCTCAGACACCCGATTCAAACGTCGCAGATATCGGGGTGCCATATGGCCTTGGGGAGATAAGAGGGTTGCGGATCGCTTCATACAACACGTGACGTGTCAGCGAGGTATCCCCTCCACCTGCTTTCAAGGCCTATTCCCCCTCCACTGATCCAGGGTCGCGGTCCCCACCTCCACGAGTCGCGGTCCCCCACCCGCTTCTCCCTCGCCGCCGCTGCGGTTCCCCTCGCCCCGCTTCACCCCCTCGCCACGCGTTGGTCCAGAATCCGCTTAGTATACCTACTGTAAGTATTATATTGTATACTATTATGTAGAGTGACTCTCTGGCTAGAGTATTCAAAGGCGATGCCGCCAATAAGCCACGCCTCGCTGAGATTCGTGGATGTCGAAGCTCGCAACGAGATTCACTACGGCGTATTAAAAAATTCTTTATTCTTCATCGCATCGATATGGCAGTGATACCAATGAATTCCTGGCGTTCTCCCGATTAAAATCATGTCATGTAAATCGGACTATTTTTAACGAAGTTAGCGTGGTACCATTTTCATCGGCACGACAACGATTGACGCCATTTTCGCAAAGATCTGTTGAGAAATGCAGAACATGGAATTCGTCACTTCCACGAAACTCAGCGAGGCGCGGTTTATTGGCGGCAATGTAGACCGAGAGCTGGCTACATAAGGGTCAACGTAACTCAATGTAGTCACAGTTTTTATGTAAAAATGTTGGATTAGTGTTGCCGAATACGAAATCGCCGCTCTACCGCGTCAGTCCGGGGAACTAACGCGGGGGTGGACGGCCAAACAGGTCAAATTTCTAGCGTAATAACGTCATTCTTGCAGTTCTGAAATTTCATATACTTATTTACGCATTTAAGGAATGATATGCAGAATGGCAGACCACCAAGTGGGGGATAAGACCCTGGCAGATGTCGATGAAAAGCGCGATACGTGGCTTGCGCGCTAGTGCAAGGGAGAAGTATACATCTGTTTCTCCTTTGCACTAGTGGGACCGCCGCCGGCCGCATATTGGAACGGCCCTAAAGGTTGCCATACGGCTGCCGGAACGGCCGTAAAGGCTGCCGTACCACTGCCGTTCCAATATGCGGCCCGCGGCGGTCCCACTAGTGCAAAGGAGAAACAGATGAATCTTGAAATCACGGAAAGGTGAAAGGGACGACCTTTTTTTATGACCGTAACAGGTTCTTGAGTCGAAGATCTCGAACCACGTGCTTCGGGGGTCCTAGACCCTTGAGCCATGAAAACAAGGAGAACAATAGGCCGCTCAGTAATGAAAATGGAAATTTCTATAATTATTATTAGATCTCCATACAAATACCACCAATGGATTGCTGGAGTTCTTGCAATGAAAATGATACCAAACATGATATAATTCTGATCATTATTAATGATTGTAATGAAAAGAGTTTTGTATTTGAATTTTGCGTGGTAAGATAGAGGGTATGATCGGATGCATGCATGCTGGGTGTTATGGAATGGAGCTGGATGTGCGTTTCAACAGGACGTGCAAACTTTAGAGCTTTTTCACACAGCGATACGTGCATCATACATGCATCATACATGATGCGTATGATACACGTGTATGATGCGTATCGATTTTCAATTGTTCATTATAGCTTCCATAGGAACCGTTCACATGACGATTCTCGTATCGAGATACTGATTTTGTGTACCCCACAAACGTCGGCCGTACGACACTTTATGTCTGAAGTCGACAGGTGAAACGTGGAAATGAGCGGACTCTTTCACACGGCGCGGGGCGAAACATGTATCGCGATACGTGTCGGTATTTGAAACCAAATTGTTGTGAGTTTTTGCATTATAATATTTATTATACGTTTTTTTAGTACACAAAATAAGATCCACGCAGCATGTGGACGATTTCACAGCTCTAAACCAAAGTCGTGCTCCCCCTTAACTGTTGGTAAACTACATAGTAAATTAATCCTTCCAGCTTCTAAAAAAAAATCACGTAGTTTGAACCAATTTTAAAGCTGTTATTCTGTTTTCAAGGGTGTACGAATACTCTTGTCACCTACTGTCTGACAAAATTGTACAGCAGACCTTAAAGGTCCGCGCAAACATATCCGTTCCGTGTCAGTTTCGTGTCAGTTCCGTGGTCGTAAAAGGTATCGGTTGCTTGTTTTGGAATGGAGCAGCACACACTTGTCAGTTCCGTGAAATTCGACGGCCTCTCCGTACCCGTCAGTTCCGGCCCGTCAGGATCAGTGTTAAAAAATATCGTTTGCGTGTTTTACCATGGAGCAGCGCACGCTTGTCCGTGTCAAGGATGTTAGCAGATGTCAGTGTAGAACCCCTATCCGTTCAGTGAAACTAAAATTTGGTTGCCAACGATATTTGGGTGTTTGGACCAGTGATGCCAGAACCGTGGGTTTGCGCCAACGGACCCTACCACCACTCCACGACCAAGCGTACCCCCTCTTAGCGCCTATACCGCACCACACAAGCATATCCGCCCCTCCATCCGTGTGCCGTACGCGCTGCCTGGCCGGCGCTCTCCGGTGAGAATTCGTTTTCCCGACATCGAAGCGCTTGTGTCGCAAGCAAAAAGACATGAGTTCAAATCCCGGTGCGGATATTCTACTTTTTTCTTTATTTATTCTCTAATTTTTCTTCCTATATCGTCAAAAGACTAAAGACTTGAAAACTGTTAATTTATAAAACATTTTCGAAGCTTGATTTGTTGCTAGAGATGCGATCCCCTTCTGGCTTGTACCGCACCACTACAAGCGTAACCTACCTTCTGTCCGTGTGCCGTGCGTACCGTTCCGTTTCAGGTAAGCGAGCCGCCCGCTCTGCTATTACGGTCGGCTTACCACTCGCACCCCGGATTACTGTAATGAGGTTTGAAAACAATATCGACTGGTCTCGTATCCGTCGCAAGGATGTCATTTATACCTACAGAAGAGTTTTACTAACCCACTCTTGGCCAACGACACTCTTTTCGTGTTAATCAGATTTATACGTATCTGCTTATTTGCATCTTGATTACTTACGAAAATTGTGCCATTGCTCGATGGAAACCACGAGAAGGTGGTGGGCTTCTTCCATCAGGAGAGAATAAGGATAGGTCGAGATGGGTAGAATGGATAGGATCCGTGTGAATGATGGACGTAGCGGTCGAAACCTCTATTCCACGGATATAAAGGTTCGGGAAAGTGAGATACGCGTAGAAGCTGTGATAACACCACTACAATACTATTGTAACTGTTTCGTAAATTACTGTACAAGAAAGAGGTCGGTAAAATGTGATAAAGCTGTCGGAGCTATATGTTCCAACATGCATGGAGGGTGAGTTGTTTAAATTGTTGGGGACTAGACAAATTTTCGTACAAACGATCGTATCAAACGATCTCGATCGTCGACAGTCATGGTACGACTCGTCTCGTTTCTGGCCTGTAGTGATGTGCGCACCACACAGATGGAATTCATAAGTTCGCTACCCATTTTATTCCTCTTCTTGGTTTTTACATCGGGCAAGATTGAGAGATGCCTTTCGGCCTCGGCGTTAGAATGGGGCAAACATCTGATTATATCCAGCAAACGTCTGAGGGATGGAAAAACTAGAGCATTATGGGGTTTTTCCCAAAGTCGTTCGGCCATAAACCAGGGTTTGCAGAACGAGCGCGATGTGGCCGCGCGTTGAGGATTAGGATGCCATGATGAATATTGTTTTATTAGCTTTAGGGAAATAAACCGTGACACCCTTTCTCACTCTAAAGTGTAGCTTGCCAATTAGTGAACCAGATTGTATTTAAAGAGGGAAAAGTTTCTGACCTGATTAGTTGTAATAGTACATTCGAAGCGAACAGACATCAGCATTTTTCAATGAAGTAGACAGTCGTTTTGTCAACTCGCGAGCTTTTGTGTGAAATTCGAATTCATTGCGCATTGAGATTAGTGGGGAAGTGTCCTGTGTTAGTAGTGCTGTGATACGGAATTGTAACTGTTTTCGTGATGGATTGTGTACCCGCCAAGAGATACAAGAAAAGGTTCCAACATCATTGAATAAAGTCACTATACAATTAGTCACTATACAACGATTATTTTATTTATTTAAAAATAAAATAAATTATCACAGCTATTTGGCAATTAATTATAAAGCAATCCGACGTTTCGGTTCTTGATTTGAACCCTCCTCAAGGAAAGTGAGATTAAATGTATAATTTTGCGTTTGCTGATGAAAAATCTGTCGCAGCGTTCAAGCGAGCAAGCGACACGCGAGTCGGTTGGAAGAAGACTGAAAGTAAACCGCAGACAACACAGACGTAACTAGACGTGAAACGAACTGTGGCCAAAGAAGCCGTTGACAATTTCAAAATATCCAAACCCCGAAATTTTAAATCTGTACTATCTGGGCAAAAACCAAATTCCAGCTCATGTGGTCAAATTTTTTTTTTTAATATCCACTCATAGGTGTAATAGAGCCAATAAAAATACATACCATTCATAAGATATGTAAATAATAAAGTGATCATACGGAGTTTAATAGACAAACACATCATAACCCATTACTTCTTTAGTAATGTTGCATAATATTCTTGTATTTTAGGTGTTTCATACCTAAGATTCACGCTAGGTTGTTTAATCATATGTAGTGTCTCTAAAAGAATCCTTCGGTTCAAATTAGTTTCTTTATCAACAATTTTAGCATTATTAAAGTCAAACCTATGATCAAACTCTAAAGAATGTTCGGTTAAAGCCGTATGTTGTAGGGGGGATAACAAAATGTTTCTTTTATGTTCGTATATACGTCTCTCTAGAAGTCTGGAAGTTTGTCCGATGTAGACTTGGTTACAGCCCATACAAGGAATTATCCAACATCATTGGTATGATGTTGACTCTTCATATAAGCTGTAGTTGCAAAACGTTGCTTCGGACGAGTCCAAATGCTTCTGCAAAGCCTGCAACAAAATCTTCGACTGTGGGCTTTCAGAAATAAGCAGGCACTCGTCCACACAAACGCATTTCAGAAACATTCAGAAAATGCTTCAGACAGAAAATGTTGGGGATAATGTCTCAGGCGAAAGTTCTGCACCTTCCCTTGATGATAAAATCAAAACCGCGTAGATTAAATTCGCGGCTTTCTTCGCCGAAAAGAATATCCCTCTTTCAATGGCACCTGATCTGCTTGCACTTATGCAGCATATAGGCAAGGAACCTGAAGTTTTGCAAGGTATGAAAGTTGGCCGCACCAAATGCGGTCAAATCATTACCAATGTTTTGTGCGTGCAGGAAACACAACGTATCATCGACAATGTTCGGCATTGTAAATTTTCAGTTTACGAGGATGAAACCTCAGATTCGACGAACGACAAGTGGCTCTCATTGATGGTTAGATATGTTGAGTCATCTGATTTATCCATTAGAGCAGAACTGTTGCAACTCATCCATTTGGATGCCAGCGATTGTTCAGCGGAAAATTTTCAAACGATTTGAAAATCAATTGCTGAAAATGCGAATTCCGTTAAGTAACATCGCTGGTCTTAGTTGTGACAATGCTGCAGTCGTGACGGGTAGGAATTCCTCTTTCAAGACAATGCTACTTAAGAAAAATCCTTCCTTACTTACGCTCCCGTGCGTTTGTCATTCTGTAGCGTTGGTGGCAAGTGCTGCCTGCGCTACGATTCCAAAAGAATGTAACGAACTGCTTCGGGGCGTGTCAAAGTTCATAAATAATAGCCCCAAACGTGCAACAATTTTCAGACAATTTCAGGAGAGTTACTATATCTCCTTTAAATGTTTTAAAATTATCGGATACTCGCTGGCTCGCGAGGCACCAGTGTGTTAGTAGATTTCTGCATATCTGGAAGGATTTGCAGAGATATTTTACCGAGGATGCATTAAGGGGGAACACCACTGTGAAAGTTGAAAAAATTTCGATTTTTTTTTTCTTCACTTTCTTAATGTTTAACTCTTCAAAAATACTCTCTGAAAATTTCAAGTTGATATTCGAAGAATTGACGAAGATACAGTGCATTTTGTGAGACGCGTCACGATGCCGTTCCGAGCGCGCTATATTAGCGGCAAATAGCGCGCCGACATTTTTTTACCCACTGTTCCCCCACATTGTTAAAGGTTGTAAATTTTGGGTTTTTCCCGTTTTTACGCACGGTACGCTGTTCGTTCGAGAATCGAAGAAATGCAACCGTTGATCGGGCATTCGAGTGACAGTGAACGTCACGATCGGAAGTGTGATTTTTCCCGTGCAAACTTTAAACGCGATTTTCTCGAAACGACATTTTTCTAACTGATCGAATCAATAGCTCTGTCAATTTTTATCCGATCGACTTGAAATTTTGATAGGATCTTTAAAACAAGAGTATCTTCAGTTGTACGTACCGATTTTTTGATCGAAAACATATTTTTTTAAATACGCTGGAAAAACTATCCATTTTTTTGCGGATTTTCGAGACTTTTTCTTCCCAAGCGCACCATTTTTACAAAAATAATTTTTTTTAAAAATCGGTACGTACAACGGAAACTACACTCATACCGATTATATTAAAAAAAAAAAAATTGATTTCAGAGTTGCCGTTCCAAAGATATCGTTTCGATAAGCGACCTATGTTTTCTTGTGAGGGATGTAGGAGATTAACTGTATATGGAAATCTATGCATGTTTTTCTATTACTTTTTTTTTTGTAGTCTCTTAAGACATTGTACTAAAGATAGGTAATAACAATTTTATAATAAAACTGTAAGTTGTCCCTTAAAAAAATCTTAAAAATGGGCTCATTTTTCCGGCCGTCACAGTGGTGTTCCCCCTTAACTCAGAAGTCAGAAGCTTCTCAAAATTTTTTGTCATTGCTTAACAGGCATGACATTAAAGGCTATTTCCATTTCCTTGAATATGTTCTTAATGCATTAAACAAGTTTAATGCTCAATTTCAAAGACGGAGAACGATGATTCAGGAGTTACAGCCTCGTTCCAGTAACCTGCTTCGATTTTTCGTCGAAAAATTTTTAAAACCGCCTCTGGTAGAGCATTTTAATTATATTAGGAAAATAGATTTATCCGCTAAACAAAATCAACTTCCCCTGGCTCAAGTTGATCTAGGCCCTCAGTGTGAGGAATTCCTAGAAGATGCAACGAGCAAAGGAATGACAGAAGTAAAAGTTACCTCCTTCCGCAAAAATTGCTTACAGTTTTATATTACCGTAAGCAATGAAATTAAGAATCGTCTTCCCCATGACGATATTTTACTCAAACAGTTGACGATTTTCAAATCAGACACTGCCCTATTTCATTGCGACAGACAGGAGACGTTTAAAGACGTTTTAGCTATCGCTCATAGGCTCGACAATTTCAATGCCGAAGACTTGCGAAAAGAATGGGAATTTTTACATTTCGGTGTTTCCCGAACCCAAAGGGATAGCTGGGGCAAAATGGTTTTTGACGACATGTGGATGAATATCTGCAAAGTACAAACTCCCGAAAATTCTCTAGTTTTTCCATCCCTCAGACGTTTGCTGGATATAACTGATTATATCCAGCAAACATCTGAATGTTTGCTCCATTCTAACGCCGAGGCCGAAAGGCTTTTCTCAATCTTGCCTGATGTAAAAACCAAGGAGAGGAATAAAATGGGTAGCGAACTTATGAATTCCATCTGTGTGGTGCGCACATCACTACAGGCCAGAAACGAGACGAGTCGTACCATGACTGTCGACGATAGGCATCTCGCGCTTATGTCGGGAGATCGTTTGTACGAAAATTTGTCTAGTCCCCAACAATTTAAACAACTCACCCTCCATGCATGTTGGAACATATAATAAGTATATTATATATTATATATATTATATATTATATAAGTATAAGTATAGTTCGGACGGCGGTAGTAGACCCCACTCTAATCCTACTACCGCTGCAGGTAATTTCCTCGCCACCCTGGAGGCGTTGCCTCTGAAAATCGAACGCTGCGTTCACTTAATTCCGAGACCTGTTCTAAGTTATGGCACAACTTAATATTTTCCTGATTACTTTTCAGTGTTTGTCGATGGCGTTCTAATCATTCAACAGAAATAAGTTCATGAAGACACTGTACAAAAACTTGTTATCAAACTGCTACGTTGCATAATTGTAAGTTAGTTATTACATTCGCATATTAGCAAAATTTGAAATGTTAAATTAATATAACATAATTCTTGTGCAACGTTTTCATTTAATAATGTCCATAATTTAATGGCATCGATTTATTGTTAATCTACATTTACTGTATGCTCAGCGACTCGTAGACGACAGCATATACATATGTATTATAACTGTTTGTACTTATACGTGTTCCATGTTTATACTGTTGCGTGGCCGGCTGGTTCCTCTCAGGAGAATTGCAGGGAATTTGGCGAGGGTCGATGCCCGTGGAACGCTAAAGCGTTCTGCTCCTTGGACGCGGATTATTCAAGAAATAAATGTAATGAAACCGAATAATAAATAAAAGGATAACGCAATAAAAGAACAATTAGAACTCAAAACTAGAAACTTTAATTTACAAAATAGCTATAGCTATCTCAATATCCGGAGGTTGACTACAACACGACTGCTCGCTACTGCTTTAGAGGCTCGAGTGACGCTTTCCAAGCGAACGCTCTTACAACCGTTTTTCATTTTTACAAAATGTCCTTAACAACTAAGCCAAACAAACTAAATTCCTCTTGGTCGATTTTGAGAATCAAGCGTTTAACAACATAGCCCTGGAATTTCACCTAGGAGAAAGGATCAAAGTGCGGTTCATTATTCAAAACACCCGTTTCCAAAGGGGTATCGATTAATTTATAATCTTGAAGTCCTCTCATTAAAGGATCTCTAACTATTTTCAAACACCCCGGCCTTGGGCGAACTTCACTTTGTCTCCCTTTCCCATTACATTCAGGTGATTCAATCTGAACGCGGCGCTTCCGAAGCTTATACTACACGCCGCTAGATGGGAGTCGCAACACTTCCCCCCTTATACAAAAGGTGTTTTCCAATGGAAACAGCTTTTTCAAAAATACACTTATAGATGTCAATTCACATTCTTAATTTAATCTATACATAAACGTCCCACAGTGAAGCTTTCCTGAGCCTCCCCTCCTCGCCTTCACCACGGTAGCCAAGCTACTCGGTCCATCCGGTTTCCCGCGAAGAAAGCGATTCGAAAGATGCTACAGAATGTTCACTATGTTATAACTAATTACACTTTTGTCTCCAAGACACGACGTCTCCAGATTGATTCTGGGTAGTACATGATGATACAAGATTTTTTATTTAAGAACTAATGTGGCATCGAATTCGCAAACAGATGGAACAAAGTAGTCCTAACTTATGCTAAAGAGGTATAGCCCATTCCGAAATAAGGAATACAAATAGGGGTAACAGCCTATGAGGAGTCTAAACTTATGCAGGCTAATTTTAATTTATTGACATGGACTATTTTAGTTTTATTATGTCCTATGCCTATTTCTACATTTAGATCGTTGAACATTTTCAGAATTTTGTACGGTCCTAACCAGCTAGAGTCGAATTTTGATGTTTTTGGTTCCCTCAGTAAGTAGACATCGTCACCTACAGAAAATTTAGAAGTATTTATTTTCGCATCATAAACGAGTTTGCTTCTTTGCTTTGCCTTTTCCAGATTAGTAGCTGCTAATGCCTGCGTTGTGGAAATTTTTGAAAATAGATTATCTAAATAATCGACAAATGTTCGTGGAGTCTGTTGCTTGATAAACTCAGAGGGAATAATAGCCTTTACGCCAAACACAAGCTCGTGAGGAGTGAAACCAGTAGCCTCATGGACAGACGTATTGTATGAAAATATTCCAAACCGAATCCAGTCGTCCCAGTCAGTCTTAGTGCAATAATGTTTCAGGTAGTCTATAAAAACACGATGTGCCCGTTCAAGAGATCCCAGAGATTGTGGATGGAATGCGGTTGAGGTAATTCGTTGTATTCTAAATATTCTACAGAAGGTTTTCATTATATTGCTAACAAAATTACTCCCCTGGTCGGTTTGTATAGTTCTAGGGCACCCAAATCTGCTGATAAATTGTTCAGCCAAAGCCATGGCAACTGTTACGGAGTCAATACTAAGGAGTGGAATTGCATCCGAATATTTTGTAAGGTTATCTTGGAGCGTTAATAAGTACCGATTACCTCTCTTTGTTACTGGTAAGGGTCCCACAATGTCCATCTGTACCTTTTCAAATGCTCTTTTATGAGTATCAGTTATCCGCATGGGTTGTTTGGTTTTAGCAGTAAGGATTTTATTTCTCTGATAGCTCGAACAAGAACGAACAAAATTTCCTATTTCTTTTCCCATGCGCGGCCAGTAAAAGTTTTCTCTGATTCTATCGAAGAGTTTCCGGGCGCCTTGGTGACCACCTATAGCGGATTCATGGAACTCTTTCATGATAAGGGGCCTCCTAAATGGATGTGGAATAACAACTTCACCAGTACAAACAGTAATTGTATATTGCTGATTATTTAATTCTCGTTTTAAGAGGCCTTCTATGAGATCCCAACTAATCGGCTCGATATTATTATCTTTTCTAGAGATGCTAATAGTTTTGACGCCCAAAGAGTCCATGAGATGTTTAAGGGAAGCTATTGAGGATTCCAGATGGACATAATCTACTGATCCCGTTGACAGGGATTTAACATAAAGGTGAAAAATGTGGGGTTTCACATTAGGGAAGACCATAGTTTCTCCGACATTAAGTTTATATTGTTTAACCTGCTCAAGGGAAAATTTATTGGGAGTCAATAAATCTTTAGTGGTTTGAGATACGACTTCATTATCAAGGGAGAAAAAATGAATAACATTATCTCTGCGCATACAAAGATAATCCTTAGTATAAACGATATTTGGAGAAGAAGAGTAATGAATGATAGGCATTAATGAAATCGTCCTTGTCGTTAAAACTCTATTATTACTTTGTTTAACTAGGTCACCATTTCCTGAGGTCGTTTCAACGGAGGATCGTGTCTTATCATCTACGGACTTGGTCTCAAATAAAAGCCGGCATCTTTCAGCCTCTAAATTTGGCTCCTCAGCCCCTAACCAGACACAAGCCGTGGGTGCTAAGCCGTGGACCTGGGCGGGGTGCTTAACGCCTATCCGATGTCCCAGGTCAGACGTATCCTGTTCACCCTGAGGTACCTGGGTTGCCCCTAGCGGGTTCTGTGGCGGGGTGCCTTTAAAATCAGCCTTTCCGATGTCCAACAGACAGCCGGGTCGAAGCTCATCCACACGACCTCTCAAGAACGATCCTCCAACCACTACACCTTTAGTTGGGACTCCGCCTCTTTTAGATATTTTTGTGATAAGAGAAGGTGACATCTCTTCGTCTGCAGTAAAGTAAGCGTCGCTGTCAACTGAACTGTCGTCAGAGTGTTCAGATTCAATAGAGACCTCAGGTGGACCATCAACATTTGTTTCATGGGCGAGAAAGATTGTAGCTATCAATTTCTCATTATTTTCCCATAATCTATTATAGTCCATGCCCTCTTCCTTTTCAGAATCCACAAGTGGTGCGTCGTTGGCGCCTACGACTACCCCTTGCAGACGCTTAGAGGGAGAGGTGTCAGTATAGTCTGTCTCTGTATGGTCGGCAGTGAGTTCAGTGATCGGAGAAGAAGAATTTTGATCGAGTTGGGTAGAGTCGGAAGGGTTGCGGGACAGCGCATCAGCATTTGAATTTACTTTCCCAGGTTTGTATACTATATTATAGTCATACTCATTTAATTTGATTCGCCACCTCATAATGCGAGAAATAGGATCTTTTACATTATGTAGCCATACCAATGGGCGATGGTCAGTTACTAATGTAAATTGTTGACCATACAAGTAGGGTCGGAAGTGGTCAACTGCGAAGACAACGGCAAGTAACTCCTTCTCGATGGTGAAGTAGTTGGTCTCTGCACTATTAAGCGTTCTCGACGCGTATGCGATAGGAAGATCTTTACCAATTTGGCCCTGGCTCAACACAGCTCCCACAGCATAATTCGAGGCGTCAGTCGTTACAAGGAAAGGTCGGTTAAAATCCGGAAATTGCAGTAAAGGTTCAGAACAAATTGTATCACGTAGATTTTCAAAGGTGGATTGAGCATCATTATTCCAAACAAAAGGGACATCTGCTTTTAATAATCGCGTTAAAGGTTTGGCGATTTTTGCCATATCGGGAATGAAACGTCTATAATAGCCGACCAGGCCTAAAATTGTTTAATATTCTTTTTACTTTTAGGAATGGGGAAAGATTTTACGGCTCTGATTTTCTCGGGATCTGGTTTCACTCCTTCACTAGAGATATTATGCCCAAGGTAAGTAATTTCGTGTTGTAAGAATCGGCATTTCTCTGGTTGTAATGTTAAGCCTGCATTTTGTAACCTGGCTAAGAGGTTCCTTAATTTTTCAGAATGTTCTTCTATAGAATTGGCATACAAGACAATGTCACCCATGTAAACGAACAACTCAACCCCCTGTAGACCAGATAGGACCAAGTCCATGCACCGTTGGAAAGTGGCCGGGGCATTTTTTAGGCCAAAAGGCATTTTGTTAAATTCATAATGACCGTTGAGAGTCGAAAAGGCGGTTTTGGGTTTGGATTTGGGATCCATGGGGATTTGATGAAAGCCTGAGACCAAATCAAGAGTACTAAAGTATTTCACTGCTCCGAGTTGATCTAATATTTCTGTTATATTAGGGAGTGGGTAGGCATCACTAACGGTTTTTTCGTTTAACAAGCGATAATCTATGACCATGCGCCAACGTTGTATCCCAGTGGAATCTACTTTCTTCGGGACCACCCAAACGGGTGAGTTATATGGAGAAGTAGACTGTTGAATAATACCCTTTTCTAACAATGCGCCGACCTGATTCCTTATTTCCTCATTATGAATAGGGGGGAACCTGTACTGTTTGGTATTAATTGGAGTCTCATTTACAGTTTCGATTGAATGCTGGATTTGGTATTTGTGGAGTGCAATTTGTCGGATGGAAGGTAAAACTGATAAGGGAATTCCCTGATAATTTCCAAAATACTAATTTGCTCGTCTTCGTTTAAACCATCTAATTTCAATATTTTAGCTATCTGGACTAATCTGCTAGAATCGGCCCTCGATTTATCCACATTAGGATTGCCTGTGCGGGACGAACGCGGCGAAGGTGGACGTTCTGTGAATGTCTCCAATTCAACAGGTGGAATAGTTACGGTAACGGGATTAGGAGTAGTATTGATTGCGTATAACTTAGCAGACCCATCTTGTTGTCTAACTAATGCTTCCCCTATGAAAACGCCCGGTTCAGTGGTCAATTTCCTTATATAACCTTCTTTAATTCCAGGTTCCTTGACAGGCAGAGCTACAAGAGTCTTACTACGAGGAGGTAACCGAAATGAGGACGACGAGAGAAGGAAAAATTCTTCGTCACCGATACGAAGACTATTAGACTCATCGTTCCCGAATTTCATTATCGCGTTCTGGTTTTCTAAAAACGGTATTCCCAAGATCCCTGACTCGGGGATAGGAAGATCAGCACTAACAATTTGGAATTTCACGTCAATGTGATTGACTTTAATGACGACCTCGCCACAAGTACGTATACTTCCTGAATCGATACCCGTAATATTGTAAACGACGTTGGTATTTACAGTAGTGCTGGGAATTATACAGCTCCGCTTTACAATATTGAGTTGAGAACCGGTGTCAACAAGGAAGTGGCCGAACTTCTCCCGGAAGCAATGATGCTTTAGCTTCATTATTGGCAGACTACCGGATCGATTTACTTTGACTTGGAAGCAGCCTCGTTGGTTTTGGTGCTGGCAATTAAGGGTTTGTTCCACGCCGCACCCGCTCGTGGGACCCTTTGCGAGTTTAAAGTATTCTGTTGAGGCGATTCACCGTGAGACTAACACCCCGATTTTGTTTTTTGTAGCAACGAGCCTCAGGATGACCCGTTTTCTTGCAATAGCTACATCTAATCTCTTCACGGTCTGGAGGATTCATTTGAGATTCCCTAGCCTTAGGACAATCACGGCGTAAGTGTCCCGTTTGATTACAAAAGTAGCAATTGCGATTCTCGAAGTCTGCTTTAAACATTTTTGCGCTTGTAATAACAGATCGGGAGGATGAAAGAGCAGACGGTCCAGGATGATCGACCAATTCGGATTCGATTTTACTCGCGATGGAGATAGCGGTCTCGAGATCAGGTAATTGTCCGCTATCTTTCTGACTGTTCAAGTAAAATCGTGTGGTTTGATTCTGGAGCCCCTTAATAAAACTAATAGTTGCCGTGTTTTTCAATAAATCGATGACGCCGACTAATTGTTCCGGGTTATACGCATCTCGGGCGGTCTCTAACCCACTATTTAAAATTTCGTTTATTCGGGCCCCGAATATCTCTACCGTTTCATCCATGTACTGGCGCGTATTCGTCAGTCCCGCGTTCATGTCATAGACATTAAAAGACTGGGCAAAGATCTTTTTTAATAAATCTATTAGTTCGTCCAAAGTTGTAGCTTCGCGTCGGTTAGATAACGCTAAATTAGCGTGTCCTTCAATCCTTCCCCGAATAAGGAAGAGGAGGTTTTCACGGTCGCTAGGCTTTACCTTCGAGTTGAGTAGTCTACATTGTTTAATGAACTTGATCAAAGAGTCGGATTTTCCGTCAAATTTAGGAATTGAGTCTTTCACTAGTTTTAACGAAAGATAGGATTTAGGCGGATAATTCGAAGATTCCGACGGTTTTTGAGCAGGAGCTACACTCGAACAAGGTGACCCACAATTAATTTCTGACAAATTAACGACAGGCGGATTCATTCATGACGATACAGGACTTAGCTCCTGAGCTGGTGTACATCGGCCGAAGTTTGAGAGCTAGCAACGACGACCGTGTTCCGGCAGGCCAAACTACTCCTTAGCTCGGGCGAATATTCAACGGGATCTCTAATTTGCGTAGGCGGAATAACTGGTGCCCGAGGCAGAGACATAGCAAATGGAGGCTCTACTCGCGCAGGCTGGACAGATATATCCTGGGCCTCAAAATTTTGTAAACCTCCCGGCCGAGATTGCCGTTCCCTCCTCCATTTTAATGCGTTTCTGTTAAAACGCCACATTTTCGTAACGCGAATATTAGCTAACTTAGCGGAGACAGTAACTATCTTAATAACTACGGTGAATTACAGAACAGGGAACGATGAACAATAAACGCAATAAGTAAATTTAAATTAACTAATATCTCTCACAGCAACGGTGATCGACGTCAGCTACACCGTCGTGGAGGAAAATCGTCTGATGCCTTGGGAAGAGGTACCGCATGGATTTACAGATGGCTTCCCTTCAAATCTTCGTCTAGGAGCCGGCGAACCTGCAGCAATCCCACCGCTGCCACCAATTTTGTTGCGTTGCCGGCTGGTTCCTCTCAGGAGAATTGCAGGGAATTTGGCGAGGGTCGATGCCCGTGGAACGCTAAAGCGTTCTGCTCCTTGGACGCGGATTATTCAAGAAATAAATGTAATGAAAACGAATAATAAATAAAAGGATAACGCAATAAAAGAACAATTAGAACTCAAAACTAGAAACTTTAATTTACAAAATAGCTATAGCTATCTCAATATCCGGAGGTTGACTACAACACGACTGCTCGCTACTGCTTTAGAGGCTCGAGTGACGCTTTCCAAGCGAACGCTCTTACAACCGTTTTTCATTTTTACAAAATGTCCTTAACAACTAAACCAAACAAACTAAATTCCTCTTGGTCGATTTTGAGAATCAAGCGTTTAACAACATAGCCCTGGAATTTCACCTAGGAGAAAGGATCAAAGTGCGGTTCATTTATTCAAAACACCCGTTTCCAAGGGGGTATCGATTAATTTATAATCTTGAAGTCCTCTCATTAAAGGATCTCTAACTATTTTCAAACACCCCGGCCTTGTGCGAACTTCACTTTGTCTTCCTTTCCCATTACATTCAGGTGATTCAATCTGAACGCGGCGCTTCCGAAGCTTATACTACACGCCGCTAGATGGGAGTCGCAACAATACGTTGTAGGACTACCCGTAGAGGAAGTCCGGAATTGATGCGTATAACATCGAGTTTATCTGACTAACTGACGAAGGTGGTGGAAGGACAACACGTGTTATAAGCGTAACCAAAAATGAATATATTTTGACAGCCGTCTGAACTCCACGAGGCTTCCGTGGTGAGAGAGCCAACATGGCGATTCTGCTCGTCGCCTGAGGCGACGACCCCCCACTCTCCACATGTCGGAGGAGTGGGAGAACGCAGAGAGGAAACTCGCTAGCGCGCTCCCCACAGCACTCCCCCCAAGATCTGAGGTGGATCTGACATCGATTGCACATCAATGTTTACAACGCACGTTCTATCACAACGTAGCAATTTAACATCGGTATCGTCGACTCGACATCGCGACTAGTAACGCACACAGTCATCGGACGTTCACAGCGCACCCAGCAGAAGTGCTGTAAATCTTACAAGCTATGTAAAAAAAGTAATACAATGGAAAAATATACTATAATACAATGTAGAAATATGCTATAATACAATGTAGGTTTATAATGTACAGTTTCAGCGCTATTAACCTACTTTTTGGTATCGGTCGCGAACGTAACCCTTTTACCTGGGTACGTACGCAGTGCAGGTACGGGTACAGGTCCCGCCGTTACGGACGGGCCATCACTAGCATCGTTATTGGACGGCGAAATATCGACGAGCCCGTCGGAAACCATGTGCGCTGGTTTCAGTAATTCGACGGATACATTTTTCGAAGTGCCATTTACTTCAATTTCATACACGCGATCGCTAATCCGCTGCAGCACCCTATGCGGACCGGTATATGGCCGCTCGAGAGCCTTTTTTACCATATTCCGCAGGAATACGTGCGAGCACGTATGTAGCTCTTTAAACACGAACGCGCGCTTTTTGTACTTGTGCGCCACAGGCACGGGTCGCACCGAACGCATATACTCTCGGAACTCACTAACAAACGAAATCGGATCCGGAACGATGTCGTCCGGAAGGAAGAACTCTCCGGGCAGTCGCAAGGTCGTCCCGAACAAAAATTCGGCCGGAGACGCACCAGTATCAGGACGTACATGCGACCTAAGACCTAGCAACACAGTTGACAGGGTACGAGGCCAATTCGTGTCCGAATGGCACATGATCGCGGCTTTAAAAACGCGATGCCAGCGCTCGATCAGCCCATTGGATGCGGGGTGATACGCTGTCGTGCGAACACGCTCGCAACCGATCAGCGACAACAATGCCGAGAACAGCCTCGACTCGAACTGAGTTCCCTGATCCGAGGTTAAAATCTTCGGCGCCCCGAACCGAGACACCCACGTCTGGTAAAACACGTCCGCGACCGACTGTGCTGAAATTTCTCGCACAGGTACCGCCTCGACCCATCGAGAGAATCTGTCGATCATGGTCACACAATAAGTGAAACCGTCCCGTTCAGGTAGAGGACCTATTATGTCGACGTGAACGTGGTCGAAACGGCCATCAGGAGACACGAATTGTCCAGGCAACAGTTTAACATGCCGCGATACCTTGGACTGCTGACAGACTGTACAGGTCTTGCACCATTTCGTCACATCGCGGTGCATGTCAGGCCACACATAACGTTGCCGTAACAGCCGGTCGGTAATCTTCGCGCTCGGATGGGCCGGGCGGTGGAACAAATTAAAAACGGTTTCGCGAAGGCTCGCGGGAATATACGGGCGAATCGCCTCGCCGGTGATCTCACACGAAATTGTCGTGTGATTCGGCCCCCACTGGAGCGCCCTCATTTTCAGAGGAAAGTCGGCGGACTTGCGGATCAGCTGGAGCTGTGCATCGGTCTTCTGCTCTTCCGCAAGCTGGTTGAGCTCGATCTCAACAGGCAGACGCAGCGAATCGACACGCGAGAGTGCATCCGCGACCACATTGTCGGCGCCGGCCACATGCTCGACTCGAGTAGAAAACTGCGCAATATACGACAATTGCCGCACCTGCCTAGGCGACGCCTTATCGGCTTTCTGCATAAATGCGTACATTAACGGTTTATGATCAGTAACTATGCCGAAATCACGACCCTCAACGAATGGGCGAAAATACTTTACCGCTTCAAAGATCGCGGTAAGCTCCCGATCGTACGTGCTATAATTAATTTGCGCGGGAGTGAACTTTTTTGAAAAGAACGCAAGCGGTTCCCATACCCGTGACAGAGACAACTGCTCCAGGACCGCGCCCATCGCGGAGTCCGATGCGTCCGACACCAAACGAATACTCGCGTCGAGGCGGGGATGAACCAGAAGGGTCGCGCTGGCCAGGTCGGCCTTGACTTTAACGAACGCGTCCTCCGCCTCCTTTGTCCAAATAATCTCGCGCTGATCATTTTTACGCGAATCGCGCAAATAAGCGTTTAAGGGTGCCTGTGAGCTTGCCGAATGAGGCAAGTTTCGACGGTAAAAATTCATCATGCCGAGAAAGCGGCGCAACTGCACCACATTAGTCGGTTTGGGAAATTGCGTGATAGCGGCAACCCTCTGAGCCGTGGGGCGGATTCCCCTATTACAAATTGTATGACCGAGGAACTCCAATTCGGAGGCGCCAAACACGCGTTTATCAACATTGAGGCGGAGATGGTACTCCTTTAGCCTCTGGAACACCTCACGCAGGTGAGCTGTATGCTCCTCTGGAGAGGACGAAGCGACCAGAATGTCGTCCATGTACACAAACGCGAATTCCAAATCCCCAAGCGCACGATTAATATATCGTTGGAACGATTGACCCGCATTACGCAGCCCGAAAGTCATAAAACAGAACTCGAAAAGGCCGAAGGTTGTACAAACCGCAGTTTTTTCAATGTCTTCTGGGGCCATCGGAATTTGGTTGTATGCCTTGTGTAGGTCGAGTGAAGAAAATATATTCTTTCCCTGGAGATTCGCAGTACAATCGTGGAGATGCGGAATCGGGTACCTATCCGGTGTGGTAATCGCGTTTAATTTGCGGTAATCGCCACAAATCCTCCAAGACCCGTCTTTTTTACGCACTAAGTGAATTGGACTAGCCCATGGACTGCTGGACGGGCGACAAATCCCGGCGGCAACCAGCGCCTTAAACTCGGCCTTGGCCGCCTTAAGTTTCTCCGGCGTCAAACGCCGCGGACGCTCCGCGACGGGAGGACCACTTGTCATAATATAATGGAGCACGCCCCGCGCTCCCGGTGAGGCCAATGGGGACGATCCCGTGATCCCCGGAAACTCCGCCAGGAGCTCCGCGAACCCCGAGCCCGGGTTGACCGAATTGACCGAACCGGCCGGAACGGACCTTGAGACCGCCAGAGAGTACATCCGAGTTGCGGTATCGATGAGTCTTCGTTTCTTTAGATCCACGATAAGGCCATAATGCCTCAATAAATCCGCGCCGATTATCGCATAAGGTACTGCCGCGATACAAAAGTTCCAGCGGAACGCACGCTTTAATCCTAAGTCCAACTCACGAAGAGATTCGCCAAACGTATCTATTCCGGACTCGTTCGCGGCGAAAAGTTTGCGACCCGAAGGCTTAACGTCAATCTTCGGGTTCGCCGGAAGTAACGAAATATCAGCTCCCGTGTCGATCAAAAATCGCTGACCCGTTGCGCGATCGCGCACGTGGAGACGATTCTCCGACGCCACCCCTTCCTGGGACGTCTCCGCGCAGGAAGGATGGTTTAGTTTTTTGATTTCCAGGACGCATACTGATCGCACCACTCTCGACACGACGTCGGATTATCGGGATATTCCCTGTGAGCGTAACAGAGTCCAGACTTGTGACGCCTCTGCGAATTCTTCCAATTTTTACTATTTGAACGCTGTCGCGAACGCGATCTGTTCTCAGACTGTGTCGTTAATTTTTCGACTTGTTTCGTTAATGCCGCCACGCATGCCGCGAGGCGAGTGACCTCGTCCTCCAACGCTGGAGACGCCGGAGTTTTGGCAGCTGATGCTATATGTGTCTCGACAGGACCTGAGTGGTCCGCGATTTTGTCCGCGATCTCCGCGAGCCGCTCAAGATCATCCATACCGGTTGCGGCGAGAATTGCCCGATGGCTCGAAGGTAATTGATCCAAAAATATCGACCTAATCACGGCATCATCGCATTGACCACTGTTGAGGTTTCGTAACCGGCTCAGTACGAGCGACGGCTTGCCGTCGGTGGGTACCTGACCCTTAAGCAGCTTACGTAGGTTACGGTAGGATAATGCGGGCTTTAATCCGCTGGTAAATGTCTCCCGGCGGTGGAGACTCTGAAATGATGTCTCTAACACAACCTACAACTTCTGAGTCTACCGCGGCTAAAACGAAATCCGCCTTGGTGCCTTCCACTGTTATTCGTGCATTACGCAGGGATGCATCAACCTGCATAAACCACACATTCGGATCGGCCCGGAAAAAGGGTGGTAGTTTCGGAGACCTATACGCGTCGACGCGGAGCGCATCGTCCGGCTGCTGTACAGAGAGTCGCTCGGCCTCAAATTGGGCTAAACGTTGTTGCGTTTCTACCAACTGGGCCGCCAGTTCGCTCAATGCGATCGGGTTTTCGCCGTTCTCTTCCGAAAGGGACATGATGAATGCTCTGCTCGGTAAACGGGACCGTAGGCGTATAAACGATTCGCCCGCGGAATCAGCACCAGTGGCGCACCACGCTCACTAAGTGACGACGCGCGCGGATAGCCTATGCGCGCGAAACAACGCGTCGGATCCGGAATACCGGGTCTGCAATGGCGGTGTAGCCACTTCCCGCACAAGCTAAAATCTAAGATGGCGGTATGACGTCTTTCCGCACGAACTAAAATCTACAATGGCGGTGTTACGGCGTGCGTCTTGGAACCTCGAAATCACACGAATAAGTGTTTGGATTCCGCTGATACCTTAAGATATGATCCCTGGCGAATGTTCCGGACGATACGTGGTATCGCTAGCGACGATACTGCGCCTCGGTGCACCACGCTGACGTACGGCGCCGACGATGTTGAACACGCCGACCAGACCGCTTGCAAGCAAACAACGGAGAAGGCTCCGGTGACGTTGGCTTCACGCAATCTGCTAATCGCAGGTCCCAACAGTTGCGATGATCCCGCGCAGATGCGATGATCCACACGGATGCGACAGTCCAGAATAGATCTTATGATTCCACGTAGATGCGATGATCCAGGGCAGATCCGATGATCCCACACGGATGGACTGGAGGTCGGGTCCCCAGACAGCCGAAGTGCCAACTCGAAGACGAGCCCCAAGACTCAGCGCTGGATGCTTCCAGGACAAGGCGTCCACTAGGCGTGCTTGCCCACGCAGGGCCGGCGTGACACTACATATGATACCGGACGAAACCATTTTTTCGCGCCCCCTTTCTAATTTTTTACTAAAAGAAACCATCTGTTTTACTTTACATAGTTTTATCACATAGTCATCGTTTTTTATTTGAATAATAACAGAAATACTAAAAAATAAAACGGGAAAATAACTAAGTTAAACAACGATTTTTTATTGAAGCGCCCTTGCGAATTGGCGCCCTTGCGAAGTGGCGCCCCGGGCGGTCGCCCGCTTCGCCCGTACCTTCCGCCGGCGCTGTGCCCACGCGGATGCAATGTTTGTAACCGCGTGCACCACTTGCAATTGTTAGTCGGGGTCACCACTGTAGGACTACCCGTAGAGGAAGTCCGGAATTGATGCGTATAACATCGAGTTTATCTGACTAACTGACGAAGGTGGTGGAAGGACAACACGTGTTATAAGCGTAACCAAAAATGAATATATTTTGACAGCCGTCTGAACTCCACGAGGCTTCCGTGGTGAGAGAGCCAACATGGCGATTCTGCTCGTCGCCTGAGGCGACGACCCCCCACTCTCCACATGTCGGAGGAGTGGGAGAACGCAGAGAGGAAACTCGCTAGCGCGCTCCCCACAACGTAGAAAAGTAAGGTGCGTTCTCCTGGTCAGTGATACTTTTCATAGTGTTATTGATTTTCTCCGAGCTTTGGCAGCAACATAGCATGAAGCATAAAAATATTCACAAGCGTTTTCATTGGAATGAGAACACCTGGCATGAAACTTCCAGCACATCAGTTTTTAATTATCGATTACAAACTGCTGATAAAAACTTAAACGTTAAAGTTCCTTTTATTATAGCCATTGTCGAAATCAACTACCCTAAATTATAATTTAGAAAGAGCTATAGAAGGAAATCTAACTATAAAAATTCGCGTCGTTATTTTGTTTGGTGCAAAATTTAAAAGATATGCACTACTGCTGCATGATTACAAATAAACTATTTACAACCATCGGACTTGCGTTTAAAATATATACATATACCTGCATACTGAACACAATAATTTATCCTTTTACAAATGTAGTGTAGAAAATTATTAAAACGATCACCCCTTCCATATATATACACTAGGCGGCAAAATCGGCTTCCCTCCGGAAATTTGGCAACGTTGCATGTCGGGTCCCCCTGTGTCGAAGAACCACTGAGTTATGCCTAGTGATAATGGTGACAATTTTACAAATTATTATTTAGTTTGCTAAAATGAATTTTGCTTGATAAAAGTTGGGTTCCCCTTGGTACTCGATTCCTCATCTATTTGGCAAAGAAGTAGCATGTATCTTAGGTAGAAAGTTTTTAGACTGCCAGGCCGAAGTCTAGGTAGACGCACGAAATCCCTATATCGGTGTTCCAGCACGGGAAGGCACGGGAAGGCGTTTTGGCCGCCGCGACCCCAAGGTAGCCGCCGCCCGCATAAGTCCCTCTCACTTGCACATAAAGCCCTGTCCTTGTTTAGCACCATCCCTGTCTACCGCATGCTCTCCGTCACTCCCGTGCAGCGAATTGCCGCTAAGAGGCTAGTTATTTCTTACGAAGAAGCCATATCGATGGTCCTCACTATCGATAGGTTATTTTCACTATGGATAGTTATCGGTATTGAAAATTGTGGGTTGATATCCGTGCAATTCTAATCGCTTTGCTTAAGAACTGCTGCTAAAGCTGATAAAGCATTAAACTTAGCATAATAATAATCAAAAAGATCGAAATCCATTAGGAAAACATCGATGGTTTCGATATACATATCGATGTTCCAATATCGATTATAAAAACATCGATGTCTCATTATCATCTCTACTTCAAGTTCAAATTTTATTATAATACAGTTAGGGTAAACCAACCAGTAATTGCCCGCATACCAGTGAATGACCATTAGGCAAAGAAATGTCCTATCGATAGTGAGGACCATCGATATGGCTTCTTCGTAAGAAATAACTAGCCTCTTAGCGGCAATTCGCTGCACGGGAGTGACGGAGAGCATGCGGTAGACAGGGATGGTGCTAAACAAGGACAGGGTTTTATGTGCAAGTGAGAGGGACTTATGCGGGCGGCGGCTACCTTGGGGTCGCGGCGGCCAAAACGCCTTCCCGTGCCTTCCCGTGCTGGAACACCGATATAGGGATTTCGTGCGTCTACCTAGACTTCGGCCTGGCAGTCTAAAAACTTTCTACCTAAGATACATGCTACTTCTTTGCCAAATAGATGAGGAATCGAGCCCATCATCCTCTTACGTGTAATGTTTTATCAAGCAAAATTCATTTTAGCATACTAAATAATAATTTGTAAAATTGTCACCATTGTCACTAGGCATAACTCAGTGGTTCTTCGACACAGGGGGACCCGACATGCAACGTTGCCAAATTTCCGGAGGGAAGCCGATTTTGCCGCCTAGTGTACATCAAGAATACTTACGTTCCCACACAGCACAACGTCCGACGTCTTGTTACTGATCAGGACGTTCAGACAGTCTGAATGTCCCGATCAGTAACAAGACGTCCCCAAGACGTCTGTAGACGTCTTTGGGACGTTGTGCTGTGTGGGTTATATACTCTGGTAGGGTTTTTATGAAGAAAAAAAATATAACACCTGCTTTGTGCTAATTACATATCTTAACACTATCAAATTTTGTTTCATTTTGTACAATATATACTATATTCACTGGCGTCTAAAGGCTCCACATTGTGCAAACCTTATTTCACATTACTGACTGACTATTGACACACATGACCACTCATTCATCATTAATACATATGAAATATACTAGACAAAAATATCATAGTTCGTTCAGTAGTATATATAAATACATTGAAATTTTATATAGAAAGAAGGAAGGTTTCAATCCAATTTCGTTAATGCGGAAGAATACGCTCCATTCTCAATTACTTCAATTGCACAAGGGCGTGGGAACCAACCTCGTTTTCGTATTTGCTTTTCATTCTCATTGTCCCGTTTCTTTTCTCCAAACAACCAGTATCTGCAAAAGAGAGTATCCATTCTCCAATATACATATATGTATACATAACTGAATAATTAGCTACATAAAATGTATTTCAAACATACTTCCTCCATCGTGTTACGAGTACAATGTCGCCGACTTTGAGCTTAACACGCGGTTCATCCGTACAAGGTGGATGACAAAATACACCCCAACCGTGTCTTAACGGCAACCATGATCCAGATGCTTCCTCTATGACTCTATAAGTTTTAGCCCTCTTCCGTTTATCTTTCTTCTGTGCTAATTGCTCTCGCTGAAGTATTGTGGAAGTGACCGTACTTTAAGCTTTCATCGAGTTATTCAGAAATTATATCTATTTTGAATCAAACAGAAGAAATTACTGTTAATGTGTATTGGTCACAGCCATCTATTATGGGCCAATTAATTCCATCGCCCACTGGAGTACAGTCCCATGTGAGAACTTGCTGGACATTAAAACACCATCCTTTTGAATAGGGATAAATGAATTTGTCTCTAGTTCCAAATCTTCGATAGTGAGCCTTCTCTGAAATCCAGGCTTCTATTTCTGTTCGATTTCTGATTATAGCTAACATCTAGAAAAGATATAGAAAGCGTGGTTATGCAACTACACAACTATAAATTCCATAATGATATTAATATTTTACCTGAAAGTATAGTAATGTTCCCACTGCTAGAATAACACCAATTGACAAACCGATACTGAAAATTACTAACATCAGAATAAATACAGAAGGTGGTGGAAACGATAATGGTTTTAAAGAAAGTACAGTCATCAGCCAAGAAACTAATGTAAAAGTAGAAACACAACATCCACCAACCGCACTTGCTAGAAATGCTGTAAAATGTCCATGGTTGTAATGTCCCACGCAATTATTTATCCATGGACAATGATGATCCATTTTTATTACACAACGACTACCTAAAAGTCAAGAAATAACTCATAATAAACTGCACGAGAGATCAATTTTACAAATTATACAAAATCTCATCTCACACTTTCTGCAATGATGAGATCTTGGTGCTTTATAGCCTTCACAGACAGAGCAATATTGTAAAAATTGTGTATCTGTTGCCTTTTCCTGAAAAGACAAACATGCTTTCATCTCAAGTATCGAATGTACATTTCACTTATTATCCTTCGATATATATTGCAATACCGGCATCCATTTTAATGAAAGGAAACCAGGTCCCTCGTAAATAGCACTGATGAAATGGAAGAGAGAAGAACCGCTGAGACAAAAAAAAAGAGTAAAATTAATTGCTCCAGAGAAGCTCTCTTGCGGTGGCCACCATTGTCTACTACAATGTATTGTCATCAAAGTGATTATTTTTATAATTCCTGAAAAAGAAACATAATACAGAAGAAAATATTAATGAAGGCAGATTGAACTAAAATAGTTACTTGCGTTTTAAGTGACATATTTATATTAGTACACGTGTACAATACATTCACACATAAATCATCATTGAATAGAGAATAAAAAGCAGAAATTTCGAGGGACTATTTCAATATCACGGGATATCGTTGTAGTGTATAGTATAAAATAAAATGCAAGTAGTTACATGTCAAGTTTATCCCCGACGATACTTGAGGTTCAATTTCTCTCTCGCGTAAGTAATGACGGGACATAACCAAAGTGTGCAGATTTTATTTGGTGTATTTATTGCTGCTATCATTCCAAACCAATAAATTCATTCTTTTGTTCAGAATACAATCATAAACAGATGCAAAACTGATACATTCGATTCACCTACCAAGAGCAGTAAGCGGACCCCAGTGGCATATTTTCTTTAACGGATTAACGCACATGCCGTCACCATAAAATCTTTTGATTCCTATCAAACAGGTATCTAATACGTCTGCTGCGAAAGAACAATCTTTATTATCGTTTATCAAATCTGCAGAAGTGTATTTCTCTCGGCAACACATCCCGTTACCATTCATATATGTACAAACATACATATATATGTTGGTAGCCATGTATGAATATTCTTCAAAATTAATGATTTCTCATGTTTCATTAAACAGAGATTATTTTGCGCGATGCGGAGAATTGTAGATATGTATGTACATTTAGCACGTTCGTTTAAAATTCATTAAAAGGAATTAAAATGCATACATATGTTACGTATTTCGACTAGAGATGCAGTGCAAAATCACTAGCAGTGATTTATCACCGTGATCGCCAGTGATGGGTACGTAAAATACGCAACGTATAATACACGTATAACACGTACGTATTATACACTATGTATTATACACGTAAATTACTGTAATTTACGTAGCAGACCCACGAACCAATCAGTGGGGAGAACAGCGACACCACGCTAGCTAACGTCGCGCGAGATTTAAGCTTAAAGGATTGGTAAAGGTTCAGATTCGAAACTTTCCTTTGTTATATAAAGAGACTTATATTGTTACCATTGTTACTGTAGTAGGCATACTGGCATTTAGGCAACGGCCTAGTGTGTGTGCTACCCCCTTAGTTGTTTAGTAGCAGCACCTAGGTGGCGTCCATTTATGAGGAGTTGGGGGGACTAAGGAACCGGGGGAGTCGGCGGTAGCCGAGGTGGCCAGTGATGGGTAAATCACTAGAAAACCACGTAATTTACGTTACGTGTAAATTACACGTAAATTACACGTAAATTACGTTCATAACGTAATTTTAATATAACCAAAGTCATAAAATAAATTTATTTTATCACAGCCTAAACAAAGTACCCAGATACCATACAGATGTGAATCCTATTTATATGGGAATACCCTGTACCCACATAGCATAGAAAATCATCAACATAGCATCATAAAAAAATTTAAATTGAAATTTTTGGTAGTTTTGAGGTGTCTTTTACTATTAGGCGTTAAAATTTTACTATTATTATTGCATTTTTACGTTGAAACTATAATAACAAATAATGGAAGGTATAAATTTCAATTTACTAATCATATTGTTGACAAGGAGTATAAAAATTTCATGGAACCTATAATGATATAAAGATTTTTTATATTTTGTGTACAAAATATGAAAAATATAATTATTTTATTGTTTTTAGAAAATCTAGAACAAGGTGGATTTAATCCTGAAGAGATTGACAAATTATTAAGCAAGTTGTTTTTGGTTGCAACATACCATTTACTACTGTGGAGTCGGTACATTTTAAAAATTTTGTTAACAAACTGAATCCAGCATATAAAATTCCTACCAGAAAAACTCTTTCAACAACCATACTTGATGATCGCTACAAAGAATTTTAACAATCTATTGCTAGCATTGAATCCAGGGATGCCATTCTTTTATTAGATGGATGGAAGAATTCAGCAGCAAACACTAGGAATGTTGTAGCAATGTTAAGCATAGATAATCAAAGATATGTTTATCTCAAATCTTGGAACTTCAGTAGTCTCAGGGAAACAGCTCGTGCATTAACTGATGTAGTAAATGAATGTATTATTATCTCAAGAGAAAGATATAATTTACATATTTATGCACTAATTACGGATAATGCTGCTAATATGATTTGTACGGGGAGATTAGTAGACATATGGCATGTCGGAGAATGAATAAATTTAATTGAAACGTATCATTTATTTCCTTACAATGCTTACACAAGGTTAAGGTAATAGGTAGTCGATCTTTACAATCTATTACTAATGCTATTACTAATGACGACATGAAGTTGTGTATGATTAAATTGCGAGATTATTTTGGCGCCAATCGAAAACGCAAGCGTCAGACTATTAGTGGACGCTTGAATGTAGTCTCGGGAGGAAAACAGAGGAGTTTGTTTTAGCAACCGGGAAAGGAATCAATTCAATTAAAAAAAAGGAAATCTTGATCGAGAACGACTCTATTTTCCCTTCCCGAGAATTCATTAGTTTTCGATTTAAATAAAGTTATAGTTTATAGTTTGTTCTAAAAAAGTAAATTTATTTCTTTGAAAGTTCCTTATAATTACGTGGTTCAATTCTCGTTAAATTTAAAAATGAGATGCTCCGCGAGGAGAAGAGTCGGTGGAGATGCTGAATTAAGTTCCGAAATTTCATCTTTTCCCCCAATTCCGACATGGCATGTGACTTGTAACAGCCATAGTGCAAATTTATTATGCAAATCAGTGGTTAACCATTCGTTGGCAAATTCTGTAAACAAACTCCTAAAAGAGTTTAAATCTCCAGCTTTGGAAAGCCAACTTGTATTAGAACATGGTAATCGAATGGTGCTAATTGGAGATACTCGTTGGAGTAGTCATCGTGATGCATTTAGGAGATGTTTAAGAAATTTAAATTTAATGCGTTAAATAGCGACAAATCAAGATCGTAATCAAATATCAGAGGAAAATTACACTTTATTACTAAATCCTGTGTTTGAAATGCAGTTATTAGATCAAATATTAATTCTTGATCCAATTTGTGAATTGATAAATAATTGTCAAAAATCAGATTGTAGTATAGCCACAGCCACTGAACTTTGGTTAAAATTAGATACTCCAGACACTAATGATGAAAATAAGCGATTGATTTCAGAACGAATAAAAAAAGTAATCAATCCTTTTGGTCTTGCTGCAAATTTCCTGCATCCAATCTATCGGGGTAAATGTTTTTCAAGTAATGAGGAATATATTAATATTACGAATAATTTTTTTATTGAAAGGCTTGGAGAAGAAAATTTAATAGAACTTCAGCAATATAAAGATATGTCTGGTTCTTTTCAAAAGTTATTTCAGAAAAATTATCAATCAAGCAAGACTTTTTGGAAAGTAGCTAGATTATATTATCCGAACCTTAGTGCTATAGCTATAAAATTAAATAATTTATGTGCATCAACTGGACAGTTGGAGAGATTATTCTCTGAATGGGCACATATACACTCTCTTAAAAGAAATCGGTTAACACCAACAAGGTCTGAAAAATTAGTGGCTTTATATTATGAATTGAGATTACACGATAATCAATTATTGGAAGAATTATACGATGATCTTGGAGAATGAAGGAAATAATTATTATTATTTACGGGAAAACCCTTTGGAATACAACATTTGATCAGATATGCGCAGTAATTACTATAAAATAATATAACATAAAATAAAATACAAATAACAGTAAAATAAAATAAAATAAAATAAAAAGACAAACAGAAGAACACTAGACTAAACAGTCTACAAGCACCGACAGGAAATTCGGAGCTTCAACGTACATAAATAGTTATAACTTAAGTTAGGATACGTGATGACAGTAGTCTACGGAACGAACCGAGCGCAGTTGAGAACAGATCAACATCAGCTATATAACTGTTAACCTCATCCATTGCACGATTTAACGGATCAACAGTGCAATGTCTATACTCCGGGACCCTTGATTCAAATAGGGGCCTCTGACGCAGTGACCGTTGCGGGGCATGAAAGCATATCCGAGACACTACCTCATGACAGTTAGTCTGACCGTGAATTAATTTGTACAGAAACAAGAGATCAGAAAAGATTCGACGGTCGCTAAGGGTGGTGAGCCCCAACTTCTGTAAGGCCGGACCATAGTCATGGTCAGAGAACCGCATAGGGCTACCCGTAATGAATTTAATTCAGAGACAGAAGACAGAAGAAAAGATTCAGACATAGTGTACAATATCAGTTTTACATCTCCTTTAATATATAACCTTGTGAAAAGAAATATAATTTTATTTTACAAAGTTTAGATAAAAAAACTTAAATTAGATTACATTTATTTTTTACAAAAACTTTTTTAACTACTTTAATCTAGATCTAAATACTTTTAGGCATTATTCGTTTATCACATTAATTATGTTTAAACATTTGGTAGTTTCAGTCTTTGGTAATATCTTAATTACTTTAGAAATACTTATGTAGAATATTTTTTTAATAAAAATAAAATATAAATATGAATAAGTACTAATATAAAACGTTGTAACTCACAATCAGAAGTGTGCATTGCATACAAAACAATCTTGAAATAATTTTTCAAACGAATAAACGAAATTTTTATATAAAATTATCTTTCATTCATTTTAAATAAAGAAAACTTATATTAAGAACTTTCATTTATCTTTAATAGATAATATAGTTCGCAAAGTTTATTTTGTTGATCACTATTTAAATGTTCATCTTGACAAAACTGAAATTTATTTTGGTTGGTGAAAGCTGGTATCGTACAAATTTTGAGACAAAAATTCGCTAAACCTGAGTGATATCTCGCAATAGTTCTCCAAAATGTTTGTGGTGATTTAATGTTTTTCTCAAGTATTTTAGAAAATATTCCACTCTTATCTTGGTATTGTAAAAAATCAGTCATATCTCTTTCATTTAATTCATCGACTAAAAAGTCATTTACTAACAATTCATATTCATGTAAATGCATAAATTTTTTTCCTTGATACACAGGATGTAACGGTTTTAGGCGTGACTCGACGCGCTTTACAGGATTTCAGGATTGATTCGTGTGGCGTGCGACAAAGAATTAAAATTCAAGAACAAGAATTTAACTTAAATAGTGTTTATTCAAGAAAACACTTCTAAATGATACATGAAAATATAATTAAACGCCTTAATACTAAAGAAATTAAAGAAATTAATTAGGTTGCGACTCTAGGTCGTTACAAAAAGTAAAGCTGATCGTCTTGGGTTGCGACACTAGGTCGTTACAAAAGAAATACCCGTTTGAGCGATCGATTTGGAGTTATATAACTTAATTAATTAATAATGACGTTTAGCCAAATGAAAGGAATTAGTATGTCGGTAATGACTCTCGGTCGACAAAAGAATTAGCTTATTGATCTAGGAGTTTGATTATGGATAATGACTCTCGGTCGATAAAGGAATTATCTTATTGATCTAGGAGTTTGATTATGGATGACGACTCTCGGTCGATATAGGAGTTAGCTTATAATTTAGGAATTAGCTTATAGATCTAGGAAATTGAATATGTTAAGTTGAGAATCGTTTGAATTGTTTCATTGTCATCAGGGGCGGTATTGCCACCTGGAATAGTCTTGTTCCCTCGTCGCTCAGGAGTATTAATACTAACCTGAGATTGAGAATTATCAATAACTTAGCTTCGTCAACTAAGTGGCCTGCAAAGCGGCCTCCAAGGCAGAAAACCTCTCGTCAAACCTGGCGATTATGGCCTTAGTTTAGTACGATCGGCTCGACCAAGTGTCCAGCAAGGCGGCCTCCAAAGTTGGAGCATTAAAGTTAGGTTGGAATCAGCCAATGGCCATAAATGATTCGGAGTAGTATTTGTATTGAATTTATGATTCATAATGATTCTTCTCTGGGCCTTCTTGCCCGTATTTATACATATTCAAGGTTCTGGGAGCGCACCAATGGGAACGGAGTTTGGCTATTACGCATCAATCATTCTCGTCTCGCTCGATCTGTTCTCCAGTCAGTCTACTAAGCGACTGGTTATGCGCAGGCGCGCGCATGGAACGCTCGGTTCCCTCTCTCATTTGCTACGCACCAATTACAGTCATTGCTTTTGATCCTTGCTCTCGTCGATCCGCTGATCGACTGAGGATCGTGCATGCCTTTGATTCTCCCACTCCTTTACACTCTTTCGTCATACTCGCGTTTCGCGGTATCCTGAACTAATATTAATCCTAAAAACACTTTATAAACGTAAGAATAATAAGGATAAATAAAAATATAAGTATTTAAGTAATTATTAATTATGAATTAAGTTTATTAATGAAAAAAAAGAAAAGGGACTTTTTTGGGGTTTGTTACAAGGATGAAAATAATTGCTTGTCAGAGCTACTGGAGTAAGGATCCCTTTCAAATTATCGACAATTAAAGTTTTGAATAAATCATTTTGTATGATAATTCCTATATCAAAGTAATTTTCTATAGCATCTGCCAGTGTGTATTCAAATCCAATTTTATCGTTAATTTTACATATATACTGTATAACTTTTGCCACGTCATTTAACAGAACTTCGAAATCATTATCAAACAGTATTAAACAAATGTTCTGCTTAACTTTACTTGGTTCATCAACAGCAAGTTGACGCATATTTTTCATATTATTTAAGCAATGTTCTAAAAAATTGTAACAATCATTATAGTGATTAATGTCAATATCACTTATAGTTATAATTTCACTTGTTGTCTTTCTCAAAATTTGTATTTCAATTTCTTTATGTAATTCCTTTATCTTTTCTAAAAATATTGAATCAAAGATTGATTTAGTTAACTTTTTTAATGTTAATGACATACATTCAAAATACCAGTATTTAATGCAATTATCTGAAACAATAGAAGTCAACGGAAATTCTGAATCACAAATTACTGTATGTATGTCCTGATTAAATTTTGATTTCACTATCACAATAGAATAAAAAATAAACTGTTTCAACTGTTCACAGTATTTACTCATTTTAATGAAAAAGTAATGACCTTGCTTATTAAAAACCATGCTGACTAAATCTTTATGTGCCTGAGCACTAACTAATAAAACACCATAGCAATCTAATGATGTGCTCTTTTTAACATAATTATAGTGAAATTCATCCAGCATATTATTTAGTAACATTTCAGCAGTGGGTGGTTTATAACTAGGCTTTAAATATTGAACAAATTTAAGAAAATAATTTGAGTGAACTGTTTCAAAGTTTAAATTGTTAGTTATTAAATAACTAATCAAATTTTCATTAATTTTCGAATATTCATATGGATTAGTACAATCAATATAGGATTTCATCTGTACGCCTTGTTTATTTACTGCTTTTTCTGTGGTACTGGTTTTTGTGCTAGTTGTACAGACTTCAAAAGACATCTGCTAATTGAAATTAAATACAAGTTTAAAAAGTTAAATAACATCATACCACTGGATATACAATAGACTGAATACTGATTACAAAATATGCAAAGGAATAGATTATTACCTTTGAAATATTTATACTCTTTTCTGTTTCAGCAATTTCAACTTCTTCACTAAGATTGTAATTGGATTCCATATCAGCCCCATCTTTACTTTGGATTCTTTGATTATCTAAAACTGGAATTAAATTAGCTTCTGTAACTTCGTTATTGTTTGAAAAATGTTCTGTAGTCTGACTATTATCAGTGCTTGACATTGAATCCTCTTCCATATCAAGCTTACACAAGTTTCTAAAATACAATATGATATAAAAAATATAATATAATAAAATTAAATGTATCTACCAATAATCAAAAAGGAGTGTTGCAGCCGAAAGCTAACGATCAGCTGTCGCGCGGATTTAAATGTGCGTGCGAGAGCGTGTAAACAGTATGACACACCGTCCGGTAAGACGGTTACCGACGTCACGCGTTTTTGCCCGGATTTCAGCGTTGCGCGCTTCTAGGAATCCGACCGTTAGTTCTTCGAACACCGCTTTGTTATCAACACGCTCTCGCACGCACGTATTGCAACCGTTTTGTCGCCCAGCGACTCCCACGTTTTTTGAACTTCTGCAAGACGGCCCTTCGAGCCCTCGCGCCCAGCGCCCGTGTACATAGCTTGTACATATCACTGTTCAGTGTAACTGCGTGTTTTGTGAGTCGTGTCTATTCGTGCTATATTTTGTGGAGTGTTCGTCCTCATTGTGAACGACGCCCACGTGCCGAATAAAAGGTGTTAGTACCACTCGTTGGAGCGCATTCCTTCCCTGGCCCTACCAGTGGCGATCCACACCGCCATCCACGGCAACGTTTAAACAAGGAGTTTGTACAAAATAGTATATATGTAAAACCTGTGCATTTTCAAACGGTTGCTGGCAGTATTTGATAAATATTTATCACATTGAAGGCAGTATGCTACAAATTTTCCCTTATTATTTAAATCTTTAATATATTTTCGTATGAAACCTTTATTCCAATAACTGTGTTTAGGCCTTGTCATTTTTCTTTTTAATAAATAAAGATTCCAAAATATGTGGGATACAGTGGGGTACTTCCCTACTATTTGGGCTCTATATTGCCGAGGCAGGTACACAAAGGAAGCACTTGGGGTAGGTAATAACTTTAAAAAAGTAAAAAAATTACGCCAAGTACATGAATTAGCTTTGTAAAAAGAAGTGAGATCCCCAAAAAAAACTTTAAAAAAGTAAAAAATACGCCAAGTACATGAAAATGTCGAGGACAAAAAAAGTATTATCAAAAATCACAAAAAAAAGAAAATAGTATACATGAAAAAGTCGAGGAAAAAAAAGAGTATTATCAACAAATAAATATAAAAAAAAGACAAAGAAGCATGAAAAGTCAAGGACGAATAAAGTATAATTAACAAAAAAATATAATCACATAAATAAAAAATAAAAAATATGATTACAATATAAAAAAAGATGTGAAATCAAAATGAGCTGCAAGTACATCACAAAAAAAAAGAAAATAATATAATCACACAAAAATAGAAAATAATATATTCACATAAAAAAGAAAATAATATATTCACATAAAAAAGAAAATAATATATTCACATAAAAAAGAAAATAATATAATTACAATATAAAAAAGGATGTGAAATCAAAATGAGCTGCAAGTACATCACAAAAAAAAAGAAAATAATATAATCACACAAAAACAGAAAATAATATAATCACACAAAAAAAGAAAATAATCTAATTACAATATAAAAAAAGATGTGAAATCAAAATGAGCTGCAAGTACATAAAGGTACTTTCCAACTGCGCTTAAGATGACACAACTACATATACACAGCTAAAATGCTGTGTTATTCCATTACTCATATCGCGGACATTTTAATTAACCCATCAAAAAGAATCCCATTTAAAAACATTGTCGTAAATTATTATTAGCTTTACAAAATTAATGATATACAAAAATTGCGCCAATTATCACAATGGCTATTTATACAAAGAAAAAATCACAATGGTACAATGAAAAAATGTATTAAATAATATTAAGCAGATATATTTTTATACAAATAAATATTTTAATACAAATAAATATTTTATTCAAAATACTTGGCGTGAATATATTATTTTCTTTTTTATGTGAATATATTATTTTCTTTTTTATGTGAATATATTATTTTCTGTTTTTGTGTGATTATATTATTTTCTTTTTTTTTGTGATGTACTTGCAGCTCATTTTGATTTCACATCTTTTTTTATATTGTAATCATATTTTTTATTTTTTATTTATGTGATTATATTTTTTTGTTAATTATACTTTATTCGTCCTTGACTTTTCATGCTTCTTTGTCTTTTTTTTATATTTATTTGTTGATAATACTCTTTTTTTTCCTCGACTTTTTCATGTATACTATATTCTTTTTTTTTGTGATTTTTGATAATACTTTTTTTGTCCTCGACATTTTCATGTACTTGGCGTATTTTTTACTTTTTTAAAGTTTTTTTTGGGGATCTCACTTCTTTTTACAAAGCTAATTCATGTACTTGGCGTAATTTTTTTACTTTTTTAAAGTTTTTTTTGGGGATCTCACTTCTTTTTACAAAGCTAATTCATGTACTTGGCGTAAATTTTTTACTTTTTTAAAGTTTTTTTTTGCGGATCTCATTTCTTTTTACAAAGCTAATTCATGTACTTGGCGTATTTTTTACTTTTTTAAAGTTTTTTTGGGGATCTCACTTCTTTTTACAAAGCTAATTCATGTACTTCGCGTAATTTTTTTACTTTTTTAAAGTTTTTTATGGGGATCTCACTTCTTTTTACAAAGATAATTCATGTTCTTGGCGTCATATTTTTTTACTTTTTTGAAGTTTTTTTTGGGATTCAGAATTTCAGCTTCTTCTTTTTTACAAATTTTTCCCTGTCACGGGTACTAAAAGTAAGGATAAAGTAAGGAAATCCCAATAAATTATAAATTCTGATCTATCTTCGTTACACGTCCACGCGTTTACGGCGCACTGCAGCCTATCGAGTGATGTTAGAAGATAAAGCTAGTTTGTAGCCAGTAAAGCTTACTCGGAATACTCGGAATAGCGCAAAGCAGTTCAGCGAGTGTACTTTTATTATTTTTTGATTAAGGATAAATTCTACGTAAGTTTAACACCTTCCCCCAAAAAACATGTGCACTGCATTGCCGATCTATATGTATTATATGAATGTATAGTACTTTGTGTGCAGTACATAGTGCGCGAAGCAGCTTGCGGCCGTGACCGGGGCCGGGGACGTGGCCAGAGCCGGGGTCGTGGATGGGGGCGGGGCCGTGGACGTGGCGGCGGCCAATAACATATAAAAAAATAAATTCGTTATTTTCATACATAAAAATGTGGTTATTTCATTTGCTCATGCAGCAGAGTTACTTTCTCTTTCAGCTATTAAAATAATTCTCTTCATCTGCATCGTTAACTGAAAAATAGGACAAATTTACTAATTATTTATATAAATTATCACACGTGCTCACATTGAATGAATAATTGCGTATGCAAAACCCTACGTGAAAATTTGTGCGTACATAGTCCAACGTAGATCACACTGCATCATCTTCTGCTTTGATGATTATCTGTAAATATATAATATATTATCACACGTACTCACATTGAATGAATAATTGCGTATGCAAAACCCTACGTGAAAATTTGTGCGTACATAGTCCAACGTAGATCACACTGCATCATCTTCTGCTTTGATGATTATCTGTAAATTATATATATATATAAAGCCTCATTTTAATAATTATATACAACTTAACGTAGAACTTATTAATTATTTATAGAAATAGAGTGGCCTTTTGCTATAGTGAGTGTAGAGACTACATAATGTATCCAAAGCAGGTGAGAGCATATGGCAGAAAGTCTTGTTGCAGGAAATTTAAATGCTAATGGTAATAATTCAGCGAAAATGAATGAGGAGATCCAATATTTTTAACGCACAATTTATTGGTGTTGGAATAAAACTAATAATAATTTAATATGTTTATTGGTGAATTGAAATAATGGGAATCTAAAAAATTAATGAATAGCGTGAAAACTACTGTGGATTTTATTAAAGTATTACGAATGTCTTTCACAAAAGATTGAAAAGCATCAAGGGAGATGTGTTTTCAGGGTACTTTCTTAACTAATGTGACTTGCTCTACATTGCAAGCAGTACACCATAATCTATTTTCTTAATAATTCTTAATGCTATGTCTTTTGATTGACAAATTTTGCCAATTTACCTTATTTGACAAATTCCCAGAAACTTGTGCGAAACAAGATGCTCTGTCTATCTATATATCTATTTAATCTTCTCCGGACAACCTCCAAGCCTGTGCATTCTCTTCATTTCTATCCATCCAAGCCTGTGCGTCCCCTTCAATTCTACTATCCAAGCCTGTGCGTCCCCTTCATTTTTATCCAAGTCCTGTGCGTCCCCTTCATTTCTATAATATATAATAAGCTTTACATAAAAACTCTAAATTGCTGGTATATACAAAAACAAGTATCTGGCAATTTAAATGCAATGTAATTTTTTACTACAATATATTATTTTGTACATGCATGATACTAATTTCCAGAAACTTGTGTGAAAGGAGATGCTTCGCAGTCGAACCATCTCCGAACAACTTCCAAGTCTGCGACTCTACATCAGAAATCTATTAAAAAAATTTTGGCGACTTACCTTATTAATTGAGACAATAATTCAGTCTCCTATGTAGTGTAAAAACTCGTGACATTCCAAATTCGGACAACTTACTTTATTTGACACTTAGCACTTGGTAGGTTATAAAATTCAAAATAGTATATATATATGTATGTACAATGACGGACGACGATCCCCGCCGAATAATCCCGAGAGTCGACGAACGAAGAACGAAACATGTGTTGGCTGAAGGTGTGTGTGTGTAACGCGTATATACGTATATTCTGTTTGACGACGAAAATATATATATGTACTATGGTTGACGAAAAATTCCTTGGAAAATCAGAAGAAGAATCTTACCATTTTCGACAGATTCATGAGACGATATTACGATATCTCTGTCATGCGTGGACCGATTTTATTGAAATTGGTCTTATTCGAAAGCTTATATGCGGTTTACATAAGAAAAATGCCTTTAAATTTAGAAAATATTGCAGGCGTGATGAGATATTAATGAAATAAGTTTCAGGTTAGGTTGGAATAGCTGTGCGTCGAGTAAAGATACACGGCAGCGACAGGCATATACAAGGTGTCTTTTCTTTCATGTACTTGGCGTCGAGACGCTACCGCGTCTCTAGATAGGAGTCGGAAAAAAGGGAAAGTCGCCTCAACGGGACTCGAACCCGCGATCTCTAGATCCGTAGCGCGCTGGCCAGCCGCCTTAGCCACCTCCAGTGATGGGTACGTAAAATACGCAACGTATAATACACGTATAACACGTACGTATTATACACTATGTATTATACACGTAAATTACTGTAATTTACGTAGCAGACCCACGAACCAATCAGTGGGGAGAACAGCGACACCACGCTAGCTAACGTCGCGCGAGATTTAAGCTTAAAGGATTGGTAAAGGTTCAGATTCGAAACTTTCCTTTGTTATATAAAGAGACTTATATTGTTACCATTGTTACTGTAGTAGGCATACTGGCATTTAGGCAACGGCCTAGTGTGTGTGCTACCCCCTTAGTTGTTTAGTAGCAGCACCTAGGTGGCGTCCATTTATGAGGAGTTGGGGGGACTAAGGAACCGGGGGAGTCGGCGGTAGCCGAGGTGGCTAAGGCGGCTGGCCAGCGCGCTACGGATCTAGAGATCGCGGGTTCGAGTCCCGTTGAGGCGACTTTCCCTTTTTTCCGACTCCTATCTAGAGACGCGGTAGCGTCTCGACGCCAAGTACATGAAAGAAAAGACACCTTGTATATGCCTGTCGCTGCCGTGTATCTTTACTCGACGCACAGCTATTCCAACCTAACCTGAAACTTATTTCATTAATATCTCATCACGCCTGCAATATTTTCTAAATTTAAAGGCATTTTTCTTATGTAAACCGCATATAAGCTTTCGAATAAGACCAATTTCAATAAAATCGGTCCACGCATGACAGAGATATCGTAATATCGTCTCATGAATCTGTCGAAAATGGTAAGATTCTTCTTCTGATTCTCCAAGGAATTTTTCGTCAACCATAGTACATATATATATTTTCGTCGTCAAACAGAATATACGTATATACGCGTTACACACACACACCTTCAGCCAACACATGTTTCGTTCTTCGTTCGTCGACTCTCGGGATTATTCGGCGGGGATCGTCGTCCGTCATTGTACATACATATATATATACTATTTTGAATTTTATAACCTACCAAGTGCTAAGTGTCAAATAAAGTAAGTTGTCCGAATTTGGAATGTCACGAGTTTTTACACTACATAGGAGACTGAATTATTGTCTCAATTAATAAGGTAAGTCGCCAAAATTTTTTTAATAGATTTCTGATGTAGAGTCGCAGACTTGGAAGTTGTTCGGAGATGGTTCGACTGCGAAGCATCTCCTTTCACACAAGTTTCTGGAAATTAGTATCATGCATGTACAAAATAATATATTGTAGTAAAAAATTACATTGCATTTAAATTGCCAGATACTTGTTTTTGTATATACCAGCAATTTAGAGTTTTTATGTAAAGCTTATTATATATTATAGAAATGAAGGGGACGCACAGGACTTGGATAAAAATGAAGGGGACGCACAGGCTTGGATAGTAGAATTGAAGGGGACGCACAGGCTTGGATGGATAGAAATGAAGAGAATGCACAGGCTTGGAGGTTGTCCGGAGAAGATTAAATAGATATATAGATAGACAGAGCATCTTGTTTCGCACAAGTTTCTGGGAATTTGTCAAATAAGGTAAATTGGCAAAATTTGTCAATCAAAAGACATAGCATTAAGAATTATTAAGAAAATAGATTATGGTGTACTGCTTGCAATGTAGAGCAAGTCACATTAGTTAAGAAAGTACCCTGAAAACACATCTCCCTTGATGCTTTTCAATCTTTTGTGAAAGACATTCGTAATACTTTAATAAAATCCACAGTAGTTTTCACGCTATTCATTAATTTTTTAGATTCCCATTATTTCAATTCACCAATAAACATATTAAATTATTATTAGTTTTATTCCAACACCAATAAATTGTGCGTTAAAAATATTGGATCTCCTCATTCATTTTCGCTGAATTATTACCATTAGCATTTAAATTTCCTGCAACAAGACTTTCTGCCATATGCTCTCACCTGCTTTGGATACATTATGTAGTCTCTACACTCACTATAGCAAAAGGCCACTCTATTTCTATAAATAATTAATAAGTTCTACGTTAAGTTGTATATAATTATTAAAATGAGGCTTTATATATATATATAATTTACAGATAATCATCAAAGCAGAAGATGATGCAGTGTGATCTACGTTGGACTATGTACGCACAAATTTTCACGTAGGGTTTTGCATACGCAATTATTCATTCAATGTGAGTACGTGTGATAATATATTATATATTTACAGATAATCATCAAAGCAGAAGATGATGCAGTGTGATCTACGTTGGACTATGTACGCACAAATTTTCACGTAGGGTTTTGCATACGCAATTATTCATTCAATGTGAGCACGTGTGATAATTTATATAAATAATTAGTAAATTTGTCCTATTTTTCAGTTAACGATGCAGATGAAGAGAATTATTTTAATAGCTGAAAGAGAAAGTAACTCTGCTGCATGAGCAAATGAAATAACCACATTTTTATGTATGAAAATAACGAATTTATTTTTTTATATGTTATTGGCCGCCGCCACGTCCACGGCCCCGCCCCCATCCACGACCCCGGCTCTGGCCACGTCCCCGGCCCCGGTCACGGCCGCAAGCTGCTTCGCGCACTATGTACTGCACACAAAGTACTATACATTCATATAATACATATAGATCGGCAATGCAGTGCACATGTTTTTTGGGGGAAGGTGTTAAACTTACGTAGAATTTATCCTTAATCAAAAAATAATAAAAGTACACTCGCTGAACTGCTTTGCGCTATTCCGAGTATTCCGAGTAAGCTTTACTGGCTACAAACTAGCTTTATCTTCTAACATCACTCGATAGGCTGCAGTGCGCCGTAAACGCGTGGACGTGTAACGAAGATAGATCAGAATTTATAATTTATTGGGATTTCCTTACTTTATCCTTACTTTTAGTACCCGTGACAGGGAAAAATTTGTAAAAAAGAAGAAGCTGAAATTCTGAATCCCAAAAAAAACTTCAAAAAAGTAAAAAAATATGACGCCAAGAACATGAATTATCTTTGTAAAAAGAAGTGAGATCCCCATAAAAAACTTTAAAAAAGTAAAAAAATTACGCGAAGTACATGAATTAGCTTTGTAAAAAGAAGTGAGATCCCCAAAAAAACTTTAAAAAAGTAAAAAATACGCCAAGTACATGAATTAGCTTTGTAAAAAGAAATGAGATCCGCAAAAAAAAACTTTAAAAAAGTAAAAAATTTACGCCAAGTACATGAATTAGCTTTGTAAAAAGAAGTGAGATCCCCAAAAAAAACTTTAAAAAAGTAAAAAAATTACGCCAAGTACATGAATTAGCTTTGTAAAAAGAAGTGAGATCCCCAAAAAAAACTTTAAAAAAGTAAAAAATACGCCAAGTACATGAAAATGTCGAGGACAAAAAAAGTATTATCAAAAATCACAAAAAAAAAGAATATAGTATACATGAAAAAGTCGAGGAAAAAAAAGAGTATTATCAACAAATAAATATAAAAAAAAGACAAAGAAGCATGAAAAGTCAAGGACGAATAAAGTATAATTAACAAAAAAATATAATCACATAAATAAAAAATAAAAAATATGATTACAATATAAAAAAAGATGTGAAATCAAAATGAGCTGCAAGTACATCACAAAAAAAAAGAAAATAATATAATCACACAAAAACAGAAAATAATATATTCACATAAAAAAGAAAATAATATATTCACATAAAAAAGAAAATAATATATTCACGCCAAGTATTTTGAATAAAATATTTATTTGTATTAAAATATTTATTTGTATAAAAATATATCTGCTTAATATTATTTAATACATTTTTTCATTGTACCATTGTGATTTTTTCTTTGTATAAATAGCCATTGTGATAATTGGCGCAATTTTTGTATATCATTAATTTTGTAAAGCTAATAATAATTTACGACAATGTTTTTAAATGGGATTCTTTTTGATGGGTTAATTAAAATGTCCGCGATATGAGTAATGGAATAACACAGCATTTTAGCTGTGTATATGTAGTTGTGTCATCTTAAGCGCAGTTGGAAAGTACCTTTATGTACTTGCAGCTCATTTTGATTTCACATCTTTTTTTATATTGTAATTAGATTATTTTCTTTTTTTGTGTGATTATATTATTTTCTGTTTTTGTGTGATTATATTATTTTCTTTTTTTTTGTGATGTACTTGCAGCTCATTTTGATTTCACATCCTTTTTTATATTGTAATTATATTATTTTCTTTTTTATGTGAATATATTATTTTCTTTTTTATGTGAATATATTATTTTCTTTTTTATGTGAATATATTATTTTCTATTTTTGTGTGATTATATTATTTTCTTTTTTTTTGTGATGTACTTGCAGCTCATTTTGATTTCACATCTTTTTTTATATTGTAATCATATTTTTTATTTTTTATTTATGTGATTATATTTTTTTGTTAATTATACTTTATTCGTCCTTGACTTTTCATGCTTCTTTGTCTTTTTTTTATATTTATTTGTTGATAATACTCTTTTTTTTCCTCGACTTTTTCATGTATACTATTTTCTTTTTTTTGTGATTTTTGATAATACTTTTTTTGTCCTCGACATTTTCATGTACTTGGCGTATTTTTTACTTTTTTAAAGTTTTTTTTGGGGATCTCACTTCTTTTTACAAAGCTAATTCATGTACTTGGCGTAATTTTTTTACTTTTTTAAAGTTATTACCTACCCCAAGTGCTTCCTTTGTGTACCTGCCTCGGCAATATAGAGCCCAAATAGTAGGGAAGTACCCCACTGTATCCCACATATTTTGGAATCTTTATTTATTAAAAAGAAAAATGACAAGGCCTAAACACAGTTATTGGAATAAAGGTTTCATACGAAAATATATTAAAGATTTAAATAATAAGGGAAAATTTGTAGCATACTGCCTTCAATGTGATAAATATTTATCAAATACTGCCAGCAACCGTTTGAAAATGCACAGGTTTTACATATATACTATTTTGTACAAACTCCTTGTTTAAACGTTGCCGTGGATGGCGGTGTGGATCGCCACTGGTAGGGCCAGGGAAGGAATGCGCTCCAACGAGTGGTACTAACACCTTTTATTCGGCACGTGGGCGTCGTTCACAATGAGGACGAACACTCCACAAAATATAGCACGAATAGACACGACTCACAAAACACGCAGTTACACTGAACAGTGATATGTACAAGCTATGTACACGGGCGCTGGGCGCGAGGGCTCGAAGGGCCGTCTTGCAGAAGTTCAAAAAACGTGGGAGTCGCTGGGCGACAAAACGGTTGCAATACGTGCGTGCGAGAGCGTGTTGATAACAAAGCGGTGTTCGAAGAACTAACGGTCGGATTCCTAGAAGCGCGCAACGCTGAAATCCGGGCAAAAACGCGTGACGTCGGTAACCGTCTTACCGGACGGTGTGTCATACTGTTTACACGCTCTCGCACGCACATTTAAATCCGCGCGACAGCTGATCGTTAGCTTTCGGCTGCAACACTCCTTTTTGATTATTGGTAGATACATTTAATTTTATTATATTATATTTTTTATATCATATTGTATTTTAGAAACTTGTGTAAGCTTGATATGGAAGAGGATTCAATGTCAAGCACTGATAATAGTCAGACTACAGAACATTTTTCAAACAATAACGAAGTTACAGAAGCTAATTTAATTCCAGTTTTAGATAATCAAAGAATCCAAAGTAAAGATGGGGCTGATATGGAATCCAATTACAATCTTAGTGAAGAAGTTGAAATTGCTGAAACAGAAAAGAGTATAAATATTTCAAAGGTAATAATCTATTCCTTTGCATATTTTGTAATCAGTATTCAGTCTATTGTATATCCAGTGGTATGATGTTATTTAACTTTTTAAACTTGTATTTAATTTCAATTAGCAGATGTCTTTTGAAGTCTGTACAACTAGCACAAAAACCAGTACCACAGAAAAAGCAGTAAATAAACAAGGCGTACAGATGAAATCCTATATTGATTGTACTAATCCATATGAATATTCGAAAATTAATGAAAATTTGATTAGTTATTTAATAACTAACAATTTAAACTTTGAAACAGTTCACTCAAATTATTTTCTTAAATTTGTTCAATATTTAAAGCCTAGTTATAAACCACCCACTGCTGAAATGTTACTAAATAATATGCTGGATGAATTTCACTATAATTATGTTAAAAAGAGCACATCATTAGATTGCTATGGTGTTTTATTAGTTAGTGCTCAGGCACATAAAGATTTAGTCAGCATGGTTTTTAATAAGCAAGGTCATTACTTTTTCATTAAAATGAGTAAATACTGTGAACAGTTGAAACAGTTTATTTTTGATTCTATTGTGATAGTGAAATCAAAATTTAATCAGGACATACATACAGTAATTTGTGATTCAGAATTTCCGTTGACTTCTATTGTTTCAGATAATTGCATTAAATACTGGTATTTTGAATGTATGTCATTAACATTAAAAAAGTTAACTAAATCAATCTTTGATTCAATATTTTTAGAAAAGATAAAGGAATTACATAAAGAAATTGAAATACAAATTTTGAGAAAGACAACAAGTGAAATTATAACTATAAGTGATATTGACATTAATCACTATAATGATTGTTACAATTTTTTAGAACATTGCTTAAATAATATGAAAAATATGCGTCAACTTGCTGTTGATGAACCAAGTAAAGTTAAGCAGAACATTTGTTTAATACTGTTTGATAATGATTTCGAAGTTCTGTTAAATGACGTGGCAAAAGTTATACAGTATATATGTAAAATTAACGATAAAATTGGATTTGAATACACACTGGCAGATGCTATAGAAAATTACTTTGATATAGGAATTATCATACAAAATGATTTATTCAAAACTTTAATTGTCGATAATTTGAAAGGGATCCTTACTCCAGTAGCTCTGACAAGCAATTATTTTCATCCTTGTAACAAACCCCAAAAAAGTCCCTTTTCTTTTTTTTCATTAATAAACTTAATTCATAATTAATAATTATATAAATACTTATATTTTTATTTATCCTTATTATTCTTACGTTTATAAAGTGTTTTTAGGATTAATATTAGTTCAGGATACCGCGAAACGCGAGTATGACGAAAGAGTGTAAAGGAGTGGGAGAATCAAAGGCATGCACGATCCTCAGTCGATCAGCGGATCGACGAGAGCAAGGATCAAAAGCAATGACTGTAATTGGTGCGTAGCAAATGAGAGAGGGAACCGAGCGTTCCATGCGCGCGCCTGCGCATAACCAGTCGCTTAGTAGACTGACTGGAGAACAGATCGAGCGAGACGAGAATGATTGATGCGTAATAGCCAAACTCCGTTCCCATTGGTGCGCTCCCAGAACCTTGAATATGTATAAATACGGGCAAGAAGGCCCAGAGAAGAATCATTATGAATCATAAATTCAATACAAATACTACTCCGAATCATTTATGGCCATTGGCTGATTCCAACCTAACTTTAATGCTCCAACTTTGGAGGCCGCCTTGCTGGACACTTGGTCGAGCCGATCGTACTAAACTAAGGCCATAATCGCCAGGTTTGACGAGAGGTTTTCTGCCTTGGAGGCCGCTTTGCAGGCCACTTAGTTGACGAAGCTAAGTTATTGATAATTCTCAATCTCAGGTTAGTATTAATACTCCTGAGCGACGAGGGAACAAGACTATTCCAGGTGGCAATACCGCCCCTGATGACAATGAAACAATTCAAACGATTCTCAACTTAACATATTCAATTTCCTAGATCTATAAGCTAATTCCTAAATTATAAGCTAACTCCTATATCGACCGAGAGTCGTCATCCATAATCAAACTCCTAGATCAATAAGATAATTCCTTTATCGACCGAGAGTCATTATCCATAATCAAACTCCTAGATCAATAAGCTAATTCTTTTGTCGACCGAGAGTCATTACCGACATACTAATTCCTTTCATTTGGCTAAACGTCATTATTAATTAATTAAGTTATATAACTCCAAATCGATCGCTCAAACGGGTATTTCTTTTGTAACGACCTAGTGTCGCAACCCAAGACGATCAGCTTTACTTTTTGTAACGACCTAGAGTCGCAACCTAATTAATTTCTTTAATTTCTTTAGTATTAAGGCGTTTAATTATATTTTCATGTATCATTTAGAAGTGTTTTCTTGAATAAACACTATTTAAGTTAAATTCTTGTTCTTGAATTTTAATTCTTTGTCGCACGCCACACGAATCAATCCTGAAATCCTGTAAAGCGCGTCGAGTCACGCCTAAAACCGTTACATCCTGTGTATCAAGGAAAAAAATTTATGCATTTACATGAATATGAATTGTTAGTAAATGACTTTTTAGTCGATGAATTAAATGAAAGAGATATGACTGATTTTTTACAATACCAAGATAAGAGTGGAATATTTTCTAAAATACTTGAGAAAAACATTAAATCACCACAAACATTTTGGAGAACTATTGCGAGATATCACTCAGGTTTAGCGAATTTTTGTCTCAAAATTTGTACGATACCAGCTTTCACCAACCAAAATAAATTTCAGTTTTGTCAAGATGAACATTTAAATAGTGATCAACAAAATAAACTTTGCGAACTATATTATCTATTAAAGATAAATGAAAGTTCTTAATATAAGTTTTCTTTATTTAAAATGAATGAAAGATAATTTTATATAAAAATTTCGTTTATTCGTTTGAAAAATTATTTCAAGATTGTTTTGTATGCAATGCACACTTCTGATTGTGAGTTACAACGTTTTATATTAGTACTTATTCATATTTATATTTTATTTTTATTAAAAAAATATTCTACATAAGTATTTCTAAAGTAATTAAGATATTACCAAAGACTGAAACTACCAAATGTTTAAACATAATTAATGTGATAAACGAATAATGCCTAAAAGTATTTAGATCTAGATTAAAGTAGTTAAAAAAGTTTTTGTAAAAAATAAATGTAATCTAATTTAAGTTTTTTTATCTAAACTTTGTAAAATAAAATTATATTTCTTTTCACAAGGTTATATATTAAAGGAGATGTAAAACTGATATTGTACACTATGTCTGAATCTTTTCTTCTGTCTTCTGTCTCTGAATTAAATTCATTACGGGTAGCCCTATGCGGTTCTCTGACCATGACTATGGTCCGGCCTTACAGAAGTTGGGGCTCACCACCCTTAGCGACCGTCGAATCTTTTCTGATCTCTTGTTTCTGTACAAATTAATTCACGGTCAGACTAACTGTCATGAGGTAGTGTCTCGGATATGCTTTCATGCCCCGCAACGGTCACTGCGTCAGAGGCCCCTATTTGAATCAAGGGTCCCGGAGTATAGACATTGCACTGTTGATCCGTTAAATCGTGCAATGGATGAGGTTAACAGTTATATAGCTGATGTTGATCTGTTCTCAACTGCGCTCGGTTCGTTCCGTAGACTACTGTCATCACGTATCCTAACTTAAGTTATAACTATTTATGTACGTTGAAGCTCCGAATTTCCTGTCGGTGCTTGTAGACTGTTTAGTCTAGTGTTCTTCTGTTTGTCTTTTTATTTTATTTTATTTTATTTTACTGTTATTTGTATTTTATTTTATGTTATATTATTTTATAGTAATTACTGCGCATATCTGATCAAATGTTGTATTCCAAAGGGTTTTCCCGTAAATAATAATAATTATTTCCTTCATTCTCCAAGATCATCGTATAATTCTTCCAATAATTGATTATCGTGTAATCTCAATTCATAATATAAAGCCACTAATTTTTCAGACCTTGTTGGTGTTAACCGATTTCTTTTAAGAGAGTGTATATGTGCCCATTCAGAGAATAATCTCTCCAACTGTCCAGTTGATGCACATAAATTATTTAATTTTATAGCTATAGCACTAAGGTTCGGATAATATAATCTAGCTACTTTCCAAAAAGTCTTGCTTGATTGATAATTTTTCTGAAATAACTTTTGAAAAGAACCAGACATATCTTTATATTGCTGAAGTTCTATTAAATTTTCTTCTCCAAGCCTTTCAATAAAAAAATTATTCGTAATATTAATATATTCCTCATTACTTGAAAAACATTTACCCCGATAGATTGGATGCAGGAAATTTGCAGCAAGACCAAAAGGATTGATTACTTTTTTTATTCGTTCTGAAATCAATCGCTTATTTTCATCATTAGTGTCTGGAGTATCTAATTTTAACCAAAGTTCAGTGGCTGTGGCTATACTACAATCTGATTTTTGACAATTATTTATCAATTCACAAATTGGATCAAGAATTAATATTTGATCTAATAACTGCATTTCAAACACAGGATTTAGTAATAAAGTGTAATTTTCCTCTGATATTTGATTACGATCTTGATTTGTCGCTATTTAACGCATTAAATTTAAATTTCTTAAACATCTCCTAAATGCATCACGATGACTACTCCAACGAGTATCTCCAATTAGCACCATTCGATTACCATGTTCTAATACAAGTTGGCTTTCCAAAGCTGGAGATTTAAACTCTTTTAGGAGTTTGTTTACAGAATTTGCCAACGAATGGTTAACCACTGATTTGCATAATAAATTTGCACTATGGCTGTTACAAGTCACATGCCATGTCGGAATTGGGGGAAAAGATGAAATTTCGGAACTTAATTCAGCATCTCCACCGACTCTTCTCCTCGCGGAGCATCTCATTTTTAAATTTAACGAGAATTGAACCACGTAATTATAAGGAACTTTCAAAGAAATAAATTTACTTTTTTAGAACAAACTATAAACTATAACTTTATTTAAATCGAAAACTAATGAATTCTCGGGAAGGGAAAATAGAGTCGTTCTCGATCAAGATTTCCTTTTTTTTAATTGAATTGATTCCTTTCCCGGTTGCTAAAACAAACTCCTCTGTTTTCCTCCCGAGACTACATTCAAGCGTCCACTAATAGTCTGACGCTTGCGTTTTCGATTGGCGCCAAAATAATCTCGCAATTTAATCATACACAACTTCATGTCGTCATTAGTAATAGCATTAGTAATAGATTGTAAAGATCGACTACCTATTACCTTAACCTTGTGTAAGCATTGTAAGGAAATAAATGATACGTTTCAATTAAATTTATTCATTCTCCGACATGCCATATGTCTACTGATCTCCCCGTACAAATCATATTAGCAGCATTATCCGTAATTAGTGCATAAATATGTAAATTATATCTTTCTCTTGAGATAATAATACATTCATTTACTACATCAGTTAATGCACGAGCTGTTTCCCTGAGACTACTGAAGTTCCAAGATTTGAGATAAACATATCTTTGATTATCTATGCTTAACATTGCTACAACATTCCTAGTGTTTGCTGCTGAATTCTTCCATCCATCTAATAAAAGAATGGCATCCCTGGATTCAATGCTAGCAATAGATTGTTCAAATTCTTTGTAGCGATCATCAAGTATGGTTGTTGAAAGGGTTTTTCTGGTAGGAATTTTATATGCTGGATTCAGTTTGTTAACAAAATTTTTAAAATGTACCGACTCCACAGTAGTAAATGGTATGTTGCAACCAAAAACAACTTGCTTAATAATTTGTCAATCTCTTCAGGATTAAATCCACCTTGTTCTAGATTTTCTAAAAACAATAAAATAATTATATTTTTCATATTTTGTACACAAAATATAAAAAATCTTTATATCATTATAGGTTCCATGAAATTTTTATACTCCTTGTCAACAATATGATTAGTAAATTGAAATTTATACCTTCCATTATTTGTTATTATAGTTTCAACGTAAAAATGCAATAATAATAGTAAAATTTTAACGCCTAATAGTAAAAGACACCTCAAAACTACCAAAAATTTCAATTTAAATTTTTTTATGATGCTATGTTGATGATTTTCTATGCTATGTGGGTACAGGGTATTCCCATATAAATAGGATTCACATCTGTATGGTATCTGGGTACTTTGTTTAGGCTGTGATAAAATAAATTTATTTTATGACTTTGGTTATATTAAAATTACGTTATGAACGTAATTTACGTGTAATTTACGTGTAATTTACACGTAACGTAAATTACGTGGTTTTCTAGTGATTTACCCATCACTGGTGATCGCAGAATCACGACCGTGATAGTGATTTTTTTGTCTCGAGTGAATTTGCTCACTGTGAATACTGTGATCGTAAATCTTGATCATGATTGAATTATTTTTTATAAAATATTTCAATATAGCTTGTACAACAATATCTGCATATAGTATAAATTTAATATTACGTTACGTTTTCTGTATATAACGTATAAATTTGCTTTATTTAATATTAGAAATAAAAAATAATTCAATTTTCTTTTCCTTATCTTATATTAGCATTTTAAAGAGTAAAATATTAATTCTTCCTCTCGATTTCAATATCGCGATAGGTATTCATGTAAATATGTATAATATGTATAAATAAAGTGGTAGCAATTTCATTTGTTTATGCATATATAACTATATATAGTGAAGAAATGTTCCATATATTTAACCCGGCAGTGCACACGTGACTTCTGAAACATAAGTATCCACGTGGGGTGCTCATGGACCCCCAGTAAAATATAACATTTATTGATTACGATATATAAAAATCTGTGTGTGTTATGACTGTTTATTGAAACTGAAACAGTATACATCTAAATAAACGTTAACACTAATCTATGTTATATAACAAAAATATTTGTAAACAACTTGTAAACTAGTCATCAGAACAGTCATCTGTCTCTTATATATGGGTGGGGGTCTGTCAGACCCCCACGTGTGCACTGCCGGGTTAAATAGATCAAGAACGGTTACATTCGGACGTCATTATGGAATTGAATAATTTCCAATTATCTACGTCGCGGAAATCGAGATTTACATTATTATCTGCAAGATAGAAAAGTTGGGTTACGCGCGACATGCGAATGTTTGGCGTCTTGTTTAGTAGATAATAATTTAACATATGTTTTCTTATAAATGTTAATGTTCGCAGGAGCATGCATGATCGCCTAGGGTGTGTACTGTGCGGAGATGAAGTTGAAGTAAGTATGGCATGTATCCCGTTTATCCATACGTTACGTTTAATTTTATACTAATATTGTGTTTGTTTTCAGCGCTAACACAACAGAAAACATGATGCTTTTACACAAAAAAGAAGTCGAAAATATTGAATGAAATTTTCTGATATCGCCCCTACTAGGTACCAGTGGTTACGAGACGTGGATTTGTAAATTTAAATGTTGAAAGTCCCTCTTTGGATTTATATGCGCTACTTATAATATTTTGTAACAATTGTAATCACCGATCATGTATATTAATAAAAAAAGAATAAATATTTTTTTAAATAAGTAGCATTAATTATTTAATAAACTGTAGAATTTGCTTGATGGTTATGTAAGGGTAGGGACAGCCGTGTGGCGACACGCGTAGGGAATAGTTTGGTAATTCTGGCCTTCAGATGGCGCTGTTATACGTGTCAGGCGAACGGCAGGATCTGATGCGAATCTGCTGCCCATCTGACGTCAGGGTCCTGATGTCAGGCTCTGTACCTCAGAACGTATCCTAATGCGGACATAGATGACTACGGATCTGACGTCAGGCTCTGCGCTCTCACGGCAGACCCTGCTGCCAATCTGACGTCAGATCGCATACATCTGGTTATCAGGGTATAGTCTCTGGGCATACATTTTGAGTTTGCTCCCGTCTTCCATTCTATAATTTCTCCCATTTCGATCTCTGTTCCTGTTTCCCTTCCTCTTCCTTCCCATTTTCCTACTTGATTTTCCTCTTCTTTTTCCATTATTTCCTCTAGGTCCATTGACTCCCTCCAGGCCAGAAGTAAATCATCCATCTCCTCTTCAATATCCTCTCCCTTGCTTTCCACGTAGCTCTTCATAGCTTCCTTCGGGCTACTGTGGACCCTGTATCTCTGCTTGGCCAGGTATCTATGTGTTAAAAGGTTTTTCCTCTCTTCCATATCCATTATTCCTGCTTCTGACATCATAACATTTATGGGTGTAGTTATTCTATACCCCATTGCTATCCGAATCCCAGCATTCTGTATCTTCCTTACCATCTCTCTTATTTTATTGTTCCGAGAGTTATAGTATATATTAATTCCATATTCTAGGACTGATCTAATTAGAGTTTTATACAGAATGATCATAGTCTCCGGATTGGCACCTTTTTTAATATGGCTGATATATCTAAATATCGTTAATCTCCTTTTCGCTTTTAGCGTCATTTCTCTTGTATGGGCTTCAAATTTAAGTCTCTTGTCTAGTATTATACCCAGGAATTTTATATTCTCTTCTTCCTTAATTTCCTTATCTTTGATTTTGATCACCGTCTTTCCCTGTCTTTGATTATTTCTTTTTAACGTGAAGTTGATAAGGTTTGTTTTTTCCTCTGTTATATCTAGTTTAATTTCTTATTTTTTATATAAGTTTTTTATTATCTTTTTCACCGCTTCTTCTAATGTATTAACATTCAATTCTGCAGCGTTACTTGTTGTATAAATTGCTAAATCATCAGCATACTGTAATACAGGTATGCACAGGGAGCCTTTTTCAGCGCCTAGCGGCAGGCAACCAGCCGTACGCCGTTACTAAGGGTAGAGTCGGTGAGAAGAACTGCAGTAGTGTAGGTGCGGGCTCGTAGGCGCGTGGCGTAAGTAAATATGGCTGGGTTCTTTGTGGGGCCCCAGTGCAGAGCAGGTCCCGTAATATATGTCGGTGAGGTCATGAAATTTCCAAAACATTTGCTACTGCCGGCATTTCGTATGACATTGACGGTTCGACTTTACTGATAATAAAACAATTATTGCTAATAATACTTATCTTTTCAGCGTCACATAAAATAATCAGAAAGTTAATAATATAGAAATAAATAACTCGGACACAAAGAAAACAAAATTTTAAATAACGATATATATCATTTATAAAAGCTAGAACATGATATATGAATAAATATATACATATCTACAGTACGCATCTGGTGCTCATGATTGCACTTAGTGATATTTACAAGCAGAAAGTTGCATATCTAATAAATTTGAACACGTAACAATATATGCGGGAGTTAAGTAATATGCAGTATGGTCAGCTAATAATAATATACATATACATATGTACCGTAAGCATCTGGTGTCTATCATTGCACATAGTAATAGTCTTATAGCTGCAATATTATTGTTCGCAAAAGAGACATAGTACCGACACCTGTTGGCTACTTATACTAATTAGACAGGTGGTTACGGCCTGCTCACTCATATGGAGCGCGAATCGCGTCCCCTTCCGTCGACTCGCGATCCATGGAAGGGGAAGGCTTGCGCTTCCTAGAAATTGACCGTGATTTCTGGGAATCGCTCTCTCTGTTCTTGACCTCACGCTTCGTAAATATCTTTTCCTTACGCACGTTGCTTGCATTATTCGACTTGCTTCGAATCATTATTTCGCTACACTGCTTTGCGAAATCACGGTGGTGTTCTGGCTTATTCGGTTAATCATTACTGCAATTAAAATTAAGGTTACTTTATTATTGTTCAATTGTGTGTGACTCTCGTACATGTTTAAATTATACGCGTAAAATTATAGAGACGCTTTCTAAATAATAATATTTAATCGCTTGACTGAATTGTGCCTAATTACCTGAATAAACGTTTGTTGTGTTTGACCGCTAAATAGACTCGCTAAAACTCCTTAATTATCGTCGCTACGCTCATTAGAACTTACTGCTTATCTGGGCATCGATCCTATATTAGTTATTAACATTATTTTTGGTCCTTCGAGCCGGATCGGTGCCTGTGGATACAGTGTTTCAAACGTTGTTTAGTGTCGCCCAACCGTCGCTCGTGACCTCCATCTAAAACCAATGGCTCATTTGATTAAAAGTCAACACGACCTTCACAATAGAATCGGGCACGCGTTCGATAATTTGAAAAAGATCGGTGCTAATAACTTCACGAAAACTAACGTGACCTCGCGATTAGCGTCGCTTCGTAAGAATTGGGAAAAGTTCGAGGCGCAACACGACCAATTACTTGCCCTCTCGTCCGATCCGACTATCTGGCCCACAATCAAAGCCAGCCAGAACGGAGGAAGTGTTCCTCGCACAAGAAGTTCTGATAATGGACAAATTAGAAGAGATTCTGAAGGCGGAGAGGATCATGATCATCACCATGGGACGCTTGACTTCCGGCGAGCGATCGAGTGACCATTCTACTGCTGTGGCCACTCGTCCTTCGTCCTCGCTCCCGAAAATACCATTGCCCACCTTCGATGGTAACCATAAAGAATGGCCATCTTTCAAAGGCTTATTCCGATCGTTGGTGGCGCGTGACTCATCGTTAACGGATGCCGAGCGCCTTCACTATTTACGGGGCGCGCTCAAGGGCGATGCCGCTCTACTCCTTCGCAACATTCCTGAAAGCGAGGAGAATTACGAAGCTGCGTGGGAATTACTGCAGGCACGTTACGACAATCTACGACTGATGGTTAAAGCACAATTAAATACATTATTCGGATATCCTGCTATCACGCGCGAGTCAGGTCCCGAACTCAAACGCCTTTTCTACACCGCATGCGATGCGGTCATAAGCACGGTCGAAAGTTCTGGCTGCCATAAATCGTCCTGCCAATGCCAGCGACGACTGGCTCGTTCATCTCATCGTTTCGAAAATGGATCCGTCATCCAGACGCGAATGGGAAAACCGCATCGGCGAAACGAAGAAACCGCCAACTTTTCTCGAACTGCAAGGTTTCCTAGAGGGAAGAGTCAATTCCATTGAGGCCTGGGAAGAAGAACGCAAGGGAAATGAGAATCGATCTTCGAAGCAAGCTGCCAGCCAGAAGACGAGCAGAGTGCATCAGGTGAGCCAGGACAAGCGCCCACTGGAACCATGCAGCCTCTGTAAGTCCAACCATTTTATACTTTATTGCCGACTGTATAAATCCAAGACAATCGACGAGCGACGGGCCGCGTTACAAGCCGCGAGTCTTTGTTATAATTATCTGGGTAGACATCAAGTGAAGGACTGTCCATCGGAACGACGATGCCAAAAGTGCAATGGGAAGCACCATACTACGATACATGTAGATAGTTCCGAATTTACGCTCGATAAAACCTTCGCAACCAACGCCGCGAGTTGCACGTCGAGTATCTTACCTACGGTGCTGCTGGCCACGGCAAGGGTGAAGGTATGGCAACCCGACGGTGGATCCAGATTGGTACGTGCACTCATAGACCAAGGCAGTGAAGTCTCGATTCTTACCGAAGCACTGGCTCAGCAACTACATCTTCCGAGGCGATCTGCCAACATTAGTATCGTCGGTGTAGGGAACCAGGCCCCGGAGCGCATTCGCGGCAAGGTGCAATTAGAACTAACTGCTCATTTCAAATCCACAGCCAGACACGTGATAACCGCCTTGGTACTGCTGCGGATCACGTCCTACCAACCACATATCAATAGCGGTGCTGCTATGTGGAACCATCTAAAGGAACTCACGTTAGCGGATCCCAACTTCGATGCCAAGGTACCTATCGAGCTACTGCTGGGAGCCGACGCCGTTGCCCTCGTCGTGCTTGAGGGCATTGCTAGAGGTCTTCCAGAAGAACCCATTGCACAGAAGACAACCCTGGGCTGGATCGTATCGGGCCCGGCCATACCAAGCGTTGAGAGTGCAGAAAAGGACAGGTGCAGTCTCGCAGCCCTGTCATGCGGTTCCGAGGATGACTTACTGCCCTTGGTGCGACGCTTCTGGGAGCAGGAGGAAATTGTGCTACCGCCTACCCAGACTAAGGAGGAAGAGGATTGCGAGAACCATTTCAAGACGACTCACCAGCGCTTACCGTCAGGACGTTACATGGTACGCCTGCCATTTCGTGGGACGCCGGAACTCGGCGAGTCTCATCACGGGGCCCGAAGAATGCTGCAAAGGATGGATACTAAATTCAGGAAGGAACCATCATTCGCGCAGGCCTACAACATGTTCATGCGTGAGTACCTGCAACTCGCGCACATGTCCCAACTAAAAGGGGTTTCCTCAGAGGGAGCTTACTATCTACCTCATCACGGCGTGATAAAGAAGAGCAGTACCACCACCAAGTTACGAGTGGTATTTAACGGGTCGTTTGCCACAACGTCGGGACAGTCACTTAATGATGTGCTGATGGTCGGCCCGAATCTACTGCCTAATCTGCAGCAGTTGCTTCTACGGTGGCGGACGCATCGGGTCTGTCTCACTGCCGACGTGGAGAAAATGTACCGGCAGATCCTGATCCACCCTGACGATCGGCGATACCAACGAGTCCTCTGGCGAGAAAAGGAAGACCGTGAGATAAGGGAATATCAGCTCAACACGGTCACTTATGGGTTAGCGTGTGCCCCTTACTTGGCGATTCGCACGCTACATCAACTGGCACTGGACGAGCAAGACCGGTATCCACGCGCAGCTGTCATCTTACTACGCGACGTCTACATGGACGACGTCTTGACCGGAGCGGACTCGGTGCAGGAAGCCATCGATCTTCAGGACGAGCTACGGCTACTTTGCAAGGCTGGCGGATTCAACCTGAGGAAATGGGCCTCCAGTCAACCCGCCGTAATGGAGCAAGTACCCGCCGAAGATGCCATTCCGGAGTTCAAATGGCAGGCGGGCGAGACTCATTCAGCGCTAGGAGTCAATTGGAGACCGGCGGACGATTGCTTCCGTGCTCGCGTGCAGCCCTCAATGCCGGGGAGCGGGATAACTCGACATTTGGTTCTGTCAACACTTGCAAGGATATTTGATCCCCTGGGCTTGGTATCCCCGGTTACGGTTAACGCCAAAATATTCATGCAATCACTCTGGTTATTACGTTTAGATTGGGACTCACCATTACCGCCGGTAGACGCCGGATACTGGACGCAATTCCTATCTGAACTGCCTTCGCTGAACCGTATTGCTGTCCCTCGCTGGATCGGACTAAGACCTACAGCTCAGCTTCGGGAACTGCATGGGTTTGCTGATGCCTCGGAACGTGCCTTTGCTGCCGCGATCTATCTCAGAGTCGTGAACCCCGATGGCACCGCACGGACTCAGCTTATCACGGCAAAAACAAAAGTGGCGCCGTTGAAGAAGATTTCGCTACCCCGATTGGAGTTGTGCGCTGCACTGCTTCTGACAAAATTAATGGCACTTACCTGCGAGAGTTTAAGCCTGAGTGGAGCCACCAGTCACATGTGGAGCGACTCCACCATTACGCTCGCCTGGATTCGAGGTCATCCGGCCCATTGGAAGACCTACGTGGCGAATCGAGTGTCCGAAATACAGCGGACACTGCTCGCCGCGCAATGGCAACATGTGGCCAGCCCGGACAATCCAGCCGGCTGTGCCTCCAGAGGACTCCGGCCCAGTCAATTACCCGATTTTGATCTGCGGTGGACAGGACCGAGCTGGCTGAAAACTACAGCAGGATGGGCCGCCACCAATCAGCCTCCACTGCCCGAGACCGACTTGGAGGCCCAAACTACTGCGCTCGTGACGTCGGGTGAACCTGCAACAGGCGAGATAATATTAAAACGCTTCTCATCCGCCCATTCCCTATTTAGAATCACCGCCTGGTGCCTGCGGTGGCTGCTGAGGAGTGCAACAACCAAACGAGGAGCTTACCTGCTGCCAGACGAAATAGAGTCAGCCCGGAACCGCTAGCTGATCCTAGTACAACACCAGGAGTTCAAGACGGAAATCCAGCACCTGCAATTGGGGCGTCCACTACCAAGCCGCAGCCGGCTGCTGCGGCTTAATCCATAATTAGACGACCACGGTCTCCTACGTGTTGGAGGTAGACTACGCCATTCTGCGTTGCCAGTGGACGCTAAACACCAGGTACTGCTACCTCGGGATGGCTCGGAACTCCTGATGGACGAGGCCCATCAACGCACGCTGCATGGGGGAGAACGCAACTCATTTTGGCCACATTGCGTCAAAGGTACTGGCTGCTGCAAGGACGACAACGGGTGAAGGCTGCCATACAACGCTGCCCGACTTGCCTACGGTGGCGAGCGTCAACGGGACAGCAGCTAATGGGGGACTTACCTGCTACGCGTGTAACTCCAGCCCGCCCATTCCTCCACGTGGGAATTGACTATGCCGGCCCTGTATCGCTGCTACTGTCCAGAGGAAGGGGTCGACGCACACATAAAGGATATGTGGCATTGTTCGTCTGCTTGAGCACGCGAGCATCTTGACACCGGACGCGACCGTATCCACTCCACGTTGCTGAAGGAGGGAATCGAATGGCGGTTCAATCCTCCTGCCGCTCCTCATTTTGGAGGACTCTGGGAAGCAGCAGTCAAGTCGACCAAGTATCACCTAAGGCGGGTGATAGGCGATCAAAACCTCACCTTCGAGGAGATGTCGACGCTGCTCCATCAGGTTGAGGCCTGTCTCAACTCTCGTCCACTGCAGGCGATGAGCGATGACCCTGGCGACCTGACTACACTGACTCCTGGCCATTTTTTGATCGGCGACGCCCTGCTGAGCTTGCCCGATCCCGTCATCGAGGACGTCCCCGCTTCTAGACTTTCTCGTTGGCATCTGCTGCAACAGATGCGATTGCAATTTTGGAAACGTTGGGCCTCCAAGTATTTGCAATCGCTCCAAGCCCGTAACAAGTGGATCCGTCCGCACCCTCAACCTCGCGTCGGTGATCTGTGCATGCCTTCCCCTTCCATTATAAACATAATAGTATGTATATACACTGAACAATACACGCAAAATTCATGAAGAATACGATATGGAGTACGTATGTGAAATCACATTGACCACATATAACTATAAATAAATTATAATAAAAAAATAAATTTAAAGACAAGCATTTTTTATTAAAATGCACTAAAAAAGAAAAAAATAATTTTGACACTTGTTGCACGTTTTTTTCCACTCGATTGCAAGCAGTCTAATTCCTCAATTCAAAGTCTGTCCTGAGATCTAACCAGATTAAAAGTCAATACAAAATCATGCTGTTTAGCAATTAGTTTTTGCGTAAGTTTTAATATTCAATTTTACGACCCACGATATTTTTTGGTCATACGAGTACGGTCATATGCGTACTGTAGATATGTATATATTTATTCATATATCATGTTCTAGCTTTTATAAATGATATATATCGTTATTTAAAATTTTGTTTTCTTTGTGTCCGAGTTATTTATTTCTATATTATTAACTTTCTGATTATTTTATGTGACGCTGAAAAGATAAGTATTATTAGCAATAATTGTTTTATTATCAGTAAAGTCGAACCGTCAAGTCATACGAAATGCCGGCAGTAGCAAATGTTTTGGAAATTTCATGACCTCACCGAAATATATTACGGGACCTGCTCTGCACTGGGCCCCAGAAGGAACCCAGCCATATTTACTTACGCCACGCGCCTACGAGCCCGCACCTACACTACAGCAGTTCTTCCCACCGACTCTACCCTTAGTAACGGCGTACGGCTGGTTGCCTGCCGCGAGGCGCTGAAAAAGGCTCCCTGTGCATACCTGCTGTAATATATCAACCTTCTGTCTGTTTAAATTCTTCGTTATATCAGATGTATAAATATTATATAATATTGGACTTAGTATCGCTCCTTGAGGTAAACCTCTACTCTGATTACCAGTCACCGGTTCATTGTATTTCCTTATGCATTTAATTTTTCTGTCTAAAAGCCAATTTACTATATACCCTATTATTTTATTCGGGCATGATTTTTCCTTTAGTTTCTTGATTAAGATATCGTAATCTACATTATCGTATGCTGCTTTTACGTCTAGACATGCGGTCAGGGTATCTCTTCTGCTTTCGAATCCTCTTCTCACATTATTAATTAGAATCATTAGGTTGTCTATTGTTGATCTACCCTTTCTGAATCCATTTTGTGTCTCATCCATAATCCTCCTTTCTTCTGCCCATTCCACCAGTCTGTTGTTCACGATCCTTTCCATTATTTTCCCCATATTATCAGTTAGGGAGATCGGTCTAAGCGCTTTTTTATTTGGTTTATCCAAGAATATTACCACTGCTCTTTTCCAATTATCCGGAATTTCCAGCGATTCCCACACTTCTGTGTAAATGTCTCTGAGTATCTCACTTTATTCTGGGATCAAGTTTTTCAGCATAGTGTTGCGAGCACCCGATGGATAGGATCCATGGCCCGCTGGTGCTCGCGACGAAGACAACAGAAGGCAAGAAGAAGGCGATCGTATGGATCACCTGTCAAGCTGTCATTGGAGAGTCAGCCGCTATTCCTAGCAGACGTCTCGATATCCTATTACGCTAATTACTGATTGTATTCGTTACCGTTCTACTTTCCTTGTTATCCCCCCACGTTCATGTTCTGTTATCATTGCGGTTCAGTAAATTTATATTATGCCCAACCAAAATCGTAACATTGGTGTCAGAAGTGGGATGCCCGCCCAGAGCGGCGTGCCCACTCGCGCGACTGCGGCCTCCGCGAACCCTTCTTCTGCAGCGACTGGGGACGCCTCTCTACAGGAGCTATTTACCTCTCTTCAGTTAAGCATCGTGGGCCAGATGCGTGAGCAGAGGAGGAAGACGAAGCCCGCTGGCAGAGGGAAGACCGTCGCCGAGAAGAGAAAGACGCAGAGGACCGGCGAACACAGGCGGCCTTCGAGGCACGCCTGTCGAGTTTGGAGGAGAGAATTCAGGTCGTAACCGCTTCTTCACAAACGGGCAATAGTTCGGTTGGTAGCGGCGCGAACCCTCGGGGTGGGGAGAATGTGAATGTAAATAGTGTTGTAAATAGTGTTCCACCGACGCATGTCCCCGTTGGTGCGCCCGCCGCTAACCCCTTATCGGAATCGCGTGGACTCAGCTTGGGGTACGCGGTAAAACCGACAATTTTCGATGGCAAGAATTCGTGGGAAGAGTACAAAATACAATTTGACACAATCGCGCGCGCAAATGGGTGGGACGACCAAAAGAAGGCTACAGCTCTGATCGCTTCTCTCGGGGGCGCAGCGAGGAGCGTCCTTACGACGCTCTCCGCCGCTCAATGCGAGAATTTTACAGAACTGGTTTCCGCACTCGAATTCCGTTACGGGGCGAAGAATCTATCTAATTTAAATTACGTACTCTTCCAGAGCCATCGGCAGCGGAGAGATGAGAGCATCTCCTCGCTAGCCACAAAAATTGAACGGTTAGCACAGTCCGCTTTCGCCGACTGCCCGGCGGAAACCCGCGATAAGCTGGCCGCGTCTCAATTCGTTACGGCATTGTCGAGCTCGGTTATGCAGCGGGAACTGCGACTTGGCGGGTTTACATCTTTAAGAGCCGCCGTGACCAGAGCTCTTGAAATCGAGGCCATTGAGACAATGTCGCGCTGCCCCGAAACGCGAGAACGGTATTCGGAAAAACGGAAGGCTAAAACCTCCAACAATTTCGAAAGCTACCCGGCGAAACAGCGTAGATTAGAGAAAACCGACGAACGAACGGAGGACCAGCCGAGGACACCGAAGTGCTGGTTGTGCGGCAAACCAGGACATCTACAGAAGGACTGTTTCAAGGCCAAGAATGGTCAAGCAAAAGCAGCTCCTACGACCAAACAAACGTCGGGAAACGCGAAGAGGACGGCGTAAGGGGGAGACGCCGGACCGGAAAGAACTGTCCCCCGGTCGTCAAGAGTGTGGCGATGCAGGAGGCGACTGGGCGGCACTGGAATCCGGTAGATGAGGTTTACATATATGGGAAAATCTGTGGAAAATCGTGTAAGATTATCTTAGATACAGGTTCTCCTATCAATCTTGTGGACCAAGAGCTGTCTACGACGAAAGACATAACCCGAACAAAACTCGACCTTCGTTCCACTACGGGAGAGAAAATGAAGGTGTTCGGAAAGAAGAGCTTGGAAGTCAGCGTTGAAGGACTTTCGAGCGTAGAAGACTTCTACGTTGTAGACATGGAAGAAAAGTGCATCTTGGGAGCAGCGTTCTTGAAGAAGCACAGCTGCAGCATCGATTTATCCCGCAATATGCTGTGTCTTCCCGGCAAAACGGAAATACACCTTGGTGAGCCAATCGCTGAAACGGAGGTACAAGAAGAGGAAAAGGAAACGGTTGTCCCACAGCATTTGGAAGAGCTGCATATACGCTACTCGTCAGGTTTGTCAGAAAGACAGGAAAAGCTATTCGCTGAATTGCTTTGTGAATTTCAGGATGTCTTCGCCACGCATTCGACGCAGATCGGAACTTACGACCGAGTGAAGCACACCGTTGACACTGGGGATAGCCGACCCATCAAACAGGCACCGCGGAGGTTGCCTCTACACCGACGAGCAGAGGTGGAAGAATTAATCAGGAAGATGTTGGAACAGGGCGTAATCGAAGAATCACGAAGCCCGTGGTCTTCTCCGATCGTCCTCGTCAAGAAGAAGGACGGCACTATAAGGTTCTGCGTGGATTTTCGACGTCTGAACGAGATCACGAAGAAGGACTCGTATCCTCTGCCCCGTATCGAGGATACTCTAGACGCTCTCGCTGGATCCTCGTGGTTTTCAACCGTGGATTTGCAGAGCGGATACTGGCAGATTCCTATGGACGAAAAGGATCGAGAGAAAACTGCGTTTTCAGTAGGCACGGGACTGTGGCAGTTCAAAGTGATGCCCTTTGGACTCTGCAATGCCCCTGCAACCTTTGAACGACTGATGGAAGACGTACTACGAGATCTGACATGGAAAATCTGCCTAGTTTACTTGGACGACATCATCATCTACGGGAGCAACTTTGAACAGGAACTGGAACGCCTACGGACAGTGTTCTCACGTTTACGTCAAGCTGGACTATTGATGAGCCCGAAGAAATGCTCTTTCTTCTGCCGAGAAGTAAAATACCTGGGCCACATCGTCACAGAGAGTGGGTTCAGTACAGATCCAGAGAAAATTAAAGCCATTTCGGAATGGCCACAGCCGAAGAACGTTACGGAATTAAGAAGCTTCCTAGGATTGTGCACATACTACCGAAAATTTGTAAAGGATTTCTCCAGGATCGCCAAGCCCTTGCATCGCCTCACTGAGACCAAACAAGATTATCAATGGACCGAAGAATGTCAAGGAGTTTTCGAAGAACTGAAGAAGAAACTAACCGGAGCCCCGGTACTAGCTTACCCCATGGTAGAGAAGGATTTCATTCTAGACACGGACGCCTCTAATTTTGCCATAGGCGGAGTTCTCTCTCAAGAACACGAAGGACAGGAAAAGGTCGTAGCCTATTTTTCCAAGACCTTGGGAAAAGCGGAAAGGAACTACTGCGTCACCCGAAGGGAGCTGCTGGCAGTAGTGAAATCAATCGAGCACTTCCATCACTACCTCTACGGACGAAGATTCCTGATCAGGACAGATCATGCAGCGCTTCGTTGGCTGTTGACCTTCAAGCGTCCTGAAGGACAGGTAGCCCGTTGGATTGAACGACTACAAGAATATGACTTCGAGATTCGTCACAGGGAAGGAAAAACCCACGGAAACGCCGATGGTCTCTCCAGAAGACCGTGCATCGAAGACAATTGTAAAAAGTGCCATCGACTAGAACAGGAAGAAGCAGAAGGAGAAGTGCAGAACACAAAGAAAGTTCACAGGATATTCTGCGAAGAAAGGACTAACCAATGGAAACGAAGTCAGGAGCAGGATGAAGCGATTGGCTTCATCCTCAAAAAGAAGGGGGAAGGGGAAAAGCCCGACTGGCAAGAAGTTGCTAGTTTCTCCCCACAGACGAAATATTACTGGTCAATCTGGGACTCGCTAGAAATTCATGAAGGTTTGCTTTTCAGGAAATGGGAGTCTCACGACGGTACAACAACCTCGTGGCTTTTGGTGGTACCACGCGAAAGGGTGGAAGAAGTGCTGAGGGAGTTCCATGATGCGCCAGCAGCTGGACACTTCGGAGTGAATAAGACCTTGGCGAAGATCCGCCAACAGTTCTTCTGGTCCACGTGTCGACAGGACGTTCAAGAGTGGTGCCGGCGATGTGACACCTGTGCGGCGAAGAAGGGACCACGGAAGAGGGGAGCAGGGAACCTGAAAGTGTACAACGTGGGAGCTCCGTTCGAGAGGCTTGCCCTGGACGTTGTGGGTCCGCTCCCGAGGTCCCAGACCGGCAACAGGTTCATGCTGGTGGTAGCGGACTACTTTACCCGATGGCCGGAGGTAGTCGCGATCCCAGACCAGCGAGCTGTCACAGTGGCAAGAGCTCTTCTGCACAACGTGGTCTGTCGTCATGGTGTACCACTCGAGATACACACGGACCAAGGAAGGAACTTCGAATCCTCCGTGTTCAAGGAACTGATGAAACTGCTGGGTATCAGGAAAACACGAACAACTCCCCTGCATCCTCAATCCGATGGACTGGTAGAACGCTTGAATAGAACATTGCTCCAATATCTTGCAATGTTTGTTTCAGAGCACCAGCGGGATTGGGACGAGTGGATTCCCATGTTCCTACTCGCTTATAGGTCAGCACGACATGAGGCTACTCAATTAACGCCAGCAATGATCATGTATGGCCAAGAACTTCGCCTACCCCTACAATTATGGAGAGGACTGCCTCCTGAAGTAGAGGAAGACGAGGACGTCGAACAAGGATACTCGGAATGGGTCCGAGGGAAAATGAACAAGATTCATGAATTCGTTCGATGACACCTCGATATCTACAGTTCGAAAATGAAGTCGTGGTACGACAAACGTGTTAAAGCAGTAGAGTTCCAACCAGGGGAACAAGTGTGGTTATTCCAACCACGAAGAGTGAAAGGAAAATGTCCGAAACTTCAAACCGACTGGGAAGGACCATACACGGTAGTGGATAGGATCAACGACCTCGTCTACAGGATCCAGCGGACACCAAGAAAGAAGTGTAAAGTAGTTCATCTGCGTCGCCTAGCGAAATACGAAGGACGATGCCAGGAGGAATGAAAATTTCCAAGGATCACAGGATCAAAGGAAGACTCAAGAAAGAAGATTAGTTTAAGCTAATTTGGTGGACTGGGCTGCCTGCGTAGCCCAGCCCCCCGCTCTTGAGTCTGTTTCAGGTTCACGAGACCCCACCACGAGGGACAAGGTGTCAGGGGACCGCCACCGCAGCCTGGATGCGCGCTCCCGGGTTCCCCAACTGTGCCATAATAGCGTGGCAGTCCGCAGCGGGGTGCGGACATACGTGAAAGCGCCCCGCTAGCCCCTGGAGGTTCCCCTACGTGCCCCCGGCACGGCCGGGATGGAGGTTCTCGCGGGGGACCCAGGAAGGAATAGGAGGATGGGTGGACAGCAGAAGGGAAATGGCATTCCCAACCACCAGGCGGACAAGCGGTGCTTGGATCGGCTGGAGGGAATGTCGCGAAGGCGGGAGCGCTGCCGGGACGCACAGGTCGGTTCCCTGGGTCAGCACCAGAGGCCACGAAGAGGAATGGGGCCATCACGAAGCCGAGGATTGGATAAATGGAGGGGGACAAGAAAGAAGAAAGAAAATAAGCTGGCAGTCCTGGGCGGATTGATCGGTGAACGGACCGATAGCATGCTCATACAGTGTGATCCCCTGCTTTCGGGATCCGATTCGCCTTTCCGTCTTCCCGGTTCTGTCTGGCTCCTATGGAGTTGCTAGAAGAAAGATTAATGTTTGTCCTTTTTTTAAGCCTACCTAGGACACGAGGACACCAACACGAATAGGAATTTCGAGCAGCGGAGGATCCGAGGATACAGCACCACGACCTCCCGTGACCGTCGAGGGATGGAATCAACGAGGGATGTTCCGGGAAACCTGTTGGAGCACCAGTGGAAGAACATGCCCGGAAATTGAAGAGGAAGTAGAACGAGGAACGAGGTTCAACCCCGACAACTAAACAGAGTCCCGACCTACAGCTAAAGAGGACCTTCTCACCCGCCTCTGCCCAAGAAGAAGATGCGCCATCGAAGAAGAGAAACGCAGTACAAGAAAGAAGGACACAAGTGCGAAGACGCAAGTGGAGGGCAGAGACGCGGGATCCACGTACTCACGCCTTGCCCAGGGTTTTTGGAGTGGTTTTCCCCTGGGGCGTGAAGGCAAATGCCGAGGCGACGGACGGAAGGGGCCACATAGAACACAACGTCTTTTCCACCCTTCCGGACCAGGGTACGGCTGCAGGAAACGGAGAAACTGCAGCGGTCGGGACGACCGCTCCTCGAGAGGGGGGAGCAGTGTTGCGAGCACCCGATGGATAGGATCCATGGCCCGCTGGTGCTCGCGACGAAGACAACAGAAGGCAAGAAGAAGGCGATCGTATGGATCACCTGTCAAGCTGTCATTGGAGAGTCAGCCGCCATTCCTAGCAGACGTCTCGATATCCTATTACGCTAATTACTGATTGTATTCGTTACCGTTCTACTTTCCTTGTTATCCCCCACGTTCATGTTCTGTTATCATTGCTGTTCAGTAAATTTATATTATGCCCAACCAAAATCGTAACAATAGCATAACTTACCCCGTCCTCTCCAGGTGCCGACTTGTTATTTGATGACTCGATGGCTACAAGTATCTCCCTTTTTGTGATTCCCTCATTTCCACTCACCTTGTCCTATTCATCTTTCCCTCCCTTAGCTACTTCAATGCTACGAAGGACCCTATTATCTTGTTGAAGTAATTTCTTTCTTTCAATATTTTCTAGATTCTCCCTCTCATCCGCATTAATGTTGATATTAGATATATTATTATCAAAGCCCCTCTGTATATTTTTCACTTTTCTCCATATTTCCGTACCGTGAATTTGGTGATTGATTGAAATAGACATTTCCTCCCATGATTTATTCCTTTTTTTTTATTCCTTCTTTAACCTCTCTTTCTTTTTCCTTATATATTTGCCAATTATTTATGATTGGGTTTTTTTACAAACTCTCTAACTGCTTTCTTTCGTTCCATCTTCGTCCTTATGCATTCCTCATCCCACCATGGATATTGTGTAACTCTCTGTACTTGTGGGTGTCTGGGGTTCTCTCTACCTCCTTCCTTCTGTCCACTCTCGTGTGTTTTCCTTCCTCCTTTCTTTCCCTCCTTCTCTTCCGCCTCCTCTGCTGCCTCCAAAATGTACCTCGTTAAAATGGTACATTTGTTCTCCGTAGATACGCTCCCTTCATTTTCTTGTTTAAGACTTTCACTACGCCTTATTTGACACATTTTGTATTCGTTCCAGTTGATCTTATTTTCTTTGACTTTCCTAGTTGAGAACAACTTCTCTTCCCTTCTCGCCAATCGCTTGTGGTTATGCATTCCTATCATTTGATGGTCCGATCCCAGTGTCTCCCCCTCCTCTATAATTTCTGCATTCTGGTAGATATCAAAGGACGTTATTATTAAATCAATATTTGAAGGTCTGTATTTACCTGATCCAGTCCTAGATGTAGTGTACTCATTTTTTAAAAACATGTCGTACTCATTAATGATTTCTCCTAACGATAGACCATTACTGTCATCCTTCTGACAATTCCATTCTCTGTTGTTGGTATTAAAATCTCCCATTATTATCGTACCTGTATTATTTCTTTTATTATTGAATAGCTTCTCCCATTCCGTCTTCTTCATTACATAGTTTGGGTGCCTGTATATAACTATGATATCTATTTCTTCATCATCTAAATTAATTGTAACTGCTAGAATTTCCGTTTTGTTTTTAATCCAGGATACGTCATCCCGGCTCCTTACTTTAATATCATTTCTAATCATAATTGCAATACCTCCACCCCTTCTGTCTTCTTCTCTATCCTTTCTATAACAATTAAAACCCTTTATTTTAAAGTTATCTTTTGTCGTTAACCATGTCTCTGTTATCCCTATAATATCAAAATCTTTGGCTTTTACCCTTAATTCCACCATTTTATTTCTTACACTCCTCGCATTCCAGATAGCCATTTTACATGTCGCGTCATGACTCTGTCTATGATTTCTTATACTATTACTAAAGTTATCTCTACTGGCCATATTGGATTGTAACTATCTTAATATAATTATTAGTAAGAATTATGAATTAGATTAAATATATATATTTTCAGATCCCGTAAATCCCTGTATTTAACTATAACTTAACTATTCTAATTGAATGATAAACTTAATTGATATATTTATAATCTATAGTCTATAATATCAACTGATTTGGTTTTTCATGTATCAGCTACTTAGTATTCAAGAACTAACTCCCTTCTTTCCTTACTTCCTTACTGATATCGTTACTCGACATTAATATTGCAGTACTACTTTTCGACTTTTATATTTCTACCTTGAATTTCCCCTAGATCTTCTTCTTCTCCCCAGGGAGTCGAGACCGAAGCAGAAACCGAATTTCCGACCGGTCTTGACCGGTCTAGCGACCAGTAACCGAATCGAAAAGGGACCGATACTGTGACCGTAACAGTGAGAGGTTGTGAAGGGGAACCGAAACTCCAGACCGATTGCCTCTCGACCGAGAATCTCAGACCGTACCTCTAACGAAACCGAACGAAACCAAACCGAAGGCATGACCAGTCCGCCGACTAGTCGGTTGACCGGTCGCAATCGGTCGAGTAAATTTATTGAGAGGAACAGAAATCACTCCATAAATTACAAGTCGGAGCGGTTCGGAGCGGTTCGGTTCTGTTCGGATCGGTTCAACCTAGGTGAATCAGCCGGGAAGGTATGGATGCTGTTCCTGTCGCTCACACTGTTTGTCACTCTCGTGACGGGTTTGTTGATATACTGAGTCCATCCTAAGAATAATCCTGTTCCGCGCAGGGATGATTCTGAGGAGGCGCTGGTTGGTCCGACGCCCACTTAACCGCCTACGATTTTCTCCGTCTTACCGCCTATTACCCCTCTGTCAACCGTTCCGGGCTGCGCAGAACGGTCACAAAACGGTCTGGGCGTAGGATTATTCTTAGGATGGATTCAGTATAGCAGACTTTTGCAGTTATTTGTTACTGTAAAGGTGGAGTCTCTATGGCGCGGCCGGCGGCCAAATCTTAAGCACCGCTCTTATGGAGAAGCATGTAACCGTTCTCCATGGCGCGTTTTCGACCGGCCGCGGCCGCGCGTCTGCTACAGCAGCAACCTAGGCTACTCGAGACGCAACACAATGCGATGACTGTCTGTTTTCCGCCATGATGGCGGAATCTACTAGCCGCGCGGCTAGCCACAGCGACAAACCGCTCGACTCCTCAAAACTGAGTCATAGCCGCGGCCGCGCTGCAGTCCAACAGCAGAGTGGGACAGAATCCCAAAAATAAGGAAACAAGATAGAATTAAAAAATTATGGGATTATGTTTTTTTATATATTTCTTGTAAACTAATAATATGAACTCCTAAAAAAGGGAAAAATATCGTGGCCTCTGCATCTGATCTGTGTGTAAACACGTGTCAAAGTTTGTATGTTCTTTCTTGTGGGAAATTTTGAATTGAGTCTTTTAAATTTTGATGATATAAAAGACACAAATTTTTTGGGAACCGAAATGAGTAGTATCGTTTTTGGTAGGCAAAAACAAAGAATTAATTACATACTTTTCTTTTCCATAAGAAACCCATTGAAGAAATAGCAGCAATTTTATATTAGCAAGCGTCTTTTTAGTTACCCTGCGAGAATTTCCTAGCAAATTTAATTTTTGTTTTATAATCAACATATATTTGGCTTTGCAACTGCGAAAATGAGATTTGGCAATATTTACCAATAATGGAGTAATTACCTGTATTCTATGTCGCACAGTGAGGCTGAATCCCAATAAATAGGGAAAAAAATTCAACAGCATCACATTTTTTGCACTGAAACTGCCGAATATAATTAAGGAAGTTCGTAAAAAAGTATTAATATACAACTCATACGGAAGATTGCCGTTATTTAGAAAAATTAAGTCAATAATTCCCAAAAAACTAGAACAATTTGATAAATATATACCTATATCTATATACTATGGAAAGTGCAGAAATATTTGCAAACCTGTATCCATGTTATCCTATATACCAAATACTGTTCATAAAGTGTTAATACATTCATACATAATTATACAATATTTGGGCAACCTTTCAATCGCCTAATTTTGTGACGGGACCCAAGATGCCAGAAATAAAGGTTTTACAAGTGAAAGAAAGATTATACGCTCAAAATTTTGTCATTGCAATACAAATGAAGATGTTTTAAACTTTTCATCGATTTCTTCAGATCCAGGAATAGTGTTTTATAAAGTAGCTTCATAAGATTCGACATTTTGATTAGAAAAAGTGGCATGTTGAATTTTTTCTCTATTCTTCAGATTGACGCCCACTGCGTTGGGGCAAAAGCGAAATCGGAGCCAAGCGGGAATTCATTCGTTGTTTTCGACCGATAATCCCAAGAACGTTTCGACAACATCTGTTTGCCAGCATTTCTAAAGGGCAGTCAAGAACGTTATGCCATCTGTAATAATTTTAAGCATTCTTCAGTCTCACAATGGGTTAATTCGTATATTGGTCTCTCGGTGGGTAGTACGTACGATGGCTTCGTACCTGGACGTAGGTACTGCTATTAACCGCCGCGCGGGACAATATGGTTATAAAAACAAATGTGGCGAAGTACTCTGGCCGTTCAGCCACAATAATTTTTGGCAACCAGATGCGAGGTTTTCACCCTCGATTTCTTCAAGAGGGAGAAGGTTCCTCCTCCGTCGCCGAATTCACAGGGGGCAAGTCCCCTCTCTTTAAGGAAGGGTGTTCCCAATGTGTGTATCATAATTAAATTACAACAACAATTATTTTCATATTACTTTCTCTTCTTTAAATATTAAAATAGAAAATATAAATAGTTTATTTAATTGGATATATCCTCTATCAATGTTTTGTACTCCGTAGACGAAAGCTGGAACTTCGTCGACAATTCAGACGCGCGTCACTAAAGGGTGATTCTCCAGATTCAATTTATATCATTTCAAGTTGTCTTCGTTCATAATAGTCCGATTCTCATGAAATTTCATATGATTTACATCGGAAAAACACAAGGAATCCATTGGTGTCACTTACACCTTCAAAATGAATCACATTTAAAAACATTGTCGTAAATTAATATCCATCAAAAACAATCCCGTTTAAAAACATTGTCGTAAATTAATATCTACAAAAATAATGATATACAACAATTGCGCCAAATATTACAAAGAAAAAATCACAATGGTACAATGAAAAAATGTATTAAATAATATTAAGCAGATATATTTTTATACAAATAAATATTTTAATACGAATAAATCACAAAAAAAATAGAAGAAAATATACAATATAAAGAAATATATGAAATCAAAATGAGCTGCAAGTACATAAAGGTACTTTCCAACTGCGCTTAAGATGACACAACTACATATGCGCATCTAAAATGCTGTGTTCATACATTCCACTACTCATATCGCGGACATTTTATAAATAATGTGAAGATAAAATGTAACATCTAGACATTTGCCTAGATGTCCGCGGCCTGGAAGCACTGATGCCAGATTCGGGACGGGTTCCCTCGAGAATTTCCCCCACCGCGCGCACACTACGCCGGAGCTGCGCGTCCGTGAGTTGGTCTCCGAAGCGCCGAGCTCACGGACACGTTGCTCCGGCGTAGTATGCGCGAGGTGGGGGAAATTCTCGAGGGAACCCGTCCCGAATCTGGCATCAGTGCCTGGAAGTCAAATACTTGGCGTGGCCAGGCAAGGTATTTTCAGGTCATCAATACTCATACCCTCCCCCTCGCAGGCCTTCAGATAATTTGTCCATTTCAAACTCAGACAATACGAGTACATTTTCATTATATTGCGTTTTAAAATAATTGTAATTGTAAGATCATTCATCGACACCGATACCTATCCTCTCACAAGCTTTCACATAATTTATCAATATAAAACTCTGACAATATAAATACACATTCTTTGTTTTGCGTTTTTAAATAATTCTTATTCATCAACACCTTGACCTTGCCTGGCCACGCCAAGTATTTGACTTCCAGGCCGCGGACATCTAGGCAAATGTCTAGATGTTACATTTTATCTTCACATTATTTATAAAATGTCCGCGATATGAGTAGTGGAATGTATGAACACATCATTTTAGATGCGTATATGTAGTTGTGTCATCTTAAGCGCAGTTGGAAAGTACCTTTATGTACTTGCAGCTCATTTTGATTTCATATATTTCTTTATATTGTATATTTTCTTCTATTTTTTTGTGATTTATTCGTATTAAAATATTTATTTGTATAAAAATATATCTGCTTAATATTATTTAATACATTTTTTCATTGTACCATTGTGATTTTTTCTTTGTAGTATTTGGCGCAATTGTTGTATATCATTATTTTTGTAGATATTAATTTACGACAATGTTTTTAAACGGGAATCTTTTTGATGGGTATTAATTTAAGACAATGTTTTTAAAGGATATTAATTTACGACAATGTTTTTAAACGGGATTGTTTTTGATGGATATTAATTTACGACAATGTTTTTAAATGTGATTCTTTTTGAAGGGTATTAATTTACGACAATGTTTTTAAACGTGATTCTTTTTGAAGGGATTATATACTTGGCGCTCTTTTTTGTACCTTTTTGTAAAAAGGTAATTTTGTGCGGATTTCACACATTTTGTAGTGTTTACTGATATTAATTTACGACAATTTTTTAAATGGGATTCTTTTTTATGGGATTATACATCGGTTCGCTACCATGCTTATTTATTATCATTTTTTTGTAAGAACAAAATATAAAGATCTTTAGCGCCTTTGGGCCATTGCCTTTTTTTAATTTGCACGTCATCAGCTTCAATCCAACTACTAGTCATTCCTTCTTTTTTACATATACTGGTGTAATGGCCATAATACATGAACCACTATGAAATATAGCATTCATAACTTTATATGATTGTCCAGCTATTACTACTTTGGTTGTGGAAATAGTACATATATTAAATTTACGTATTGCTTTGACTATTTTATCATTTTGTAATGAAAATAATAGTAAACGAATAATCACTATATCTTTCGTCAATATCAATTCATTCTTAAACATAATGGCATTTCCTGCACACTGTTCACATGATCCGTTATCTGATTCATACCAATGTGAAAATGTAACGTTTAATAAATCGTTAAGATTATAGCTTCTTTTTTTCAAATTGATAATAGGTATTGAAACAACTAAATTATCAGAAGTAATTCTTTTTGTATAATCACAAGATTTACAACGAGTAGTAGAAGTTACTTGATGCTCTACCAATTGTCTTATACAATCATATTCTGTGCACAGGGTTATAAGAAATTCAAATACATCTCGGTTTACGTTTATTGAAAAATGTTCTCCTAAACTTTGCCATACTGTATATGTATTTAAATTGCGCATTCCATTTTCATATCGATGCATTAATATCTTCAAAACATTTGATGATTCATTACAATTAAACAATTGTTTTCTAATGGCACTCAAATGCATTAAACATTGTATAACCGCATTTGCGTAACATGAAGCTATTTGTATTTTGAAAACCGTGTAAAACCCAAGAAACATTTTTTTGTAATAATGTTTGAGTTTGACAATTTTCTTGGACAGAATCAATTACTTTTGACAATATCCATGGAACATCTTTCACTTTCGAATAGCGTTTTTTTGAAAAAGTAATTATGTCTGCGTCTGGTTTGTACTTAGATCTTAGCCGATTATATTCCCTAATAGCTTTTTCGTCAGCTATTACTGACGAGGGATCAAAATTAATCAAATGAGTAGGTATACTATGAGAGTTCTGAGCCCTAGGGCGAGGGGGTGCGGTGGTGCGAGGGGGGTACCGCGCGGGCGAGGAGAGGGTGGAGGGGGTACCACGCTCTTCGACGAGATGGGTGAGGGGGGTGACGTCACGGGGGGGGGATTTCAAAATTTTCAAAATGGCGTCGCGCGCATTTCGTATTGGCGCCACCTACCGGGTGTTTAAGATACTTTGAGTCTGCGTCGGTATTTGGGGTCCGTGTTGGTATTTGGGGCCCGTGTCGGTAAATTTCCTAGGTTTTTCATACATTTCGTATTGGCGCCACCTGGTGGATGTTGGATTTTTAAGATACTTTGGGCCCGCGTTGGTATTTGGGGCCCATGTCGATAAATTTCCTAGGTTTTTCATACATTTCGTATTGGCGCCACCTGGTGGATGTTGGATTTTTAAGATACTTTGGGTCTGCGTTAGTATTTGGGGCCCGTGTCGGTAAATTTCCCAGGTTTTTTCATACATTTCGTATTGACGCCACCTGGTGGATGTTTAAGGTACTTTGGACACGCGTCGCCGCCGCGCAATCACCGTACGCGTGCGGGGATCGGTGCGCAGGCGCGACCGCGACCGATTCGTGGAAATTCGCGTCTTCAACGATGATTTCTGAGAAAGAGGGTGGACCAGGAGAAAAGATTTTTTCTGAGGAAATATTTGAATCGTGGTACCGGTACAGCACACGTGCAATGATGTAAACATAGAACGATAATTATTGTAAATCAATCGTCGCGATAGCCCATGGAATAAACACGACATTGCATTCGATTATGATTTCCGAGAAAGAGGGTGATATCTGAGCATTGACTTTTCCCAAGACCATGCCTCTAAGAAGAATCCTCGAGAAAATGCAATGTCCCGGAAGCAATAAATTAGGCGTTGCGATCACGCGACCAACTAAGCGATAATTATTCGGGGTAGAGTTCCGAGTATTTTCACGTTCGAGAACAGGGTGAGTATCCTTATCGAGAATAGGGCGAGTATCCTTATCGATGTGGTTGTAAGTCATTCGTCGCGGTAGTCCATGGAGTAAACACGACATTGCACCGCGCGATACTATGTGTTTACATTTGAATCGTGGGAGTGGTACAGCAACCCTGTATGGGTGAACCTAAATCGAAGATACGTTCGAACTGCAGCTAACGTAAGCATAGAGCGATGACGACACAAGATCTCGGGTAGGGTAGGTGGCTAGTATATTAAACTCTCAGTCTCTCGGTGAAAATCGTGAAATACGTTACGCGTGCATAACATGGACTCTTTCGTGAATTCGTATAAGTCGTTGCAGGGGGTGATCAAACAGTTGCGTACCGAAGAAGAGTTTAGTGAGTGGTTTATATCGTGTAACGAGTGTATGCACCTTATCAATGAATATCTTAAGACTCAAGGAGTATCGGAATTTGAACAAGTACGTTTGAAAGTACTTAAGATTAATATTGAAAAAGTGCGAGCATCGGTTCGAATCAGAATAGCAAACATACTCAGTGAAGAGGACGCGCGAGATGCATTGCTAGCGTCTTCTTCCGACGACGGTGATTATTGGGTGAGTCCTTTATCGTCGATACCGCAGTTGGATGACGAAACACTGGCAATCGAGAGGCATAAGATTCGTGATACATTAAGCACCCCATCATTATTCGAGACGTCATGGATCAACATCTTCCGACAGGGATTTATGCAATTACCGCGTGAACATCGTCAAGTGTTACGCCATATCGCGCGATATAGTGTTGTGAGCAAATGCACAATATATTGCATCGTTGCTGATAAGGATCTGTGTCGCAAGCGGCCGAAGTACACTACCGCGATTGCATGTACACCGTTGGCACTTCTACACGACATCGAAAACGGCTCGGTCCAAGTACGAGAAGTATTGTGTCCTGAAACATTGAAACTTACAGTACACGAGTTTTTGTCTCGGGAATTATCAAAATATTTGGATAATTGTATGAGTCTACCGCGAAACTCGAAACGTGTACTTACACCGCTGAGTTTTCGATGGCCTGCTGAGGACTATGACCATTTCACCTGGAAGAGACGCATCAAGAAATTGAATGAAATCGTACGTCTCTGGGAGGTGAACTATTTGTGAAGTAGTGAATTATGTGTGAAGAAGTGAACATGGAGATGATCATGGACATGTACAGGGTTTTGACCCAGAGATCGAAGCTTATACATTCTGTTGAGGAATTCCTAGACTGGTCGAATCAGTGTGACTCGTGTATACGACGCATCGTTGAGTATCAGAGCAGCGGAGGAGTGCCCGTGAACACGAAACAACGCCTGGTGTCGTTGAACGTGCAAATAACAACATTGCGTGCGGACGTGCGGGAAAACAACTTTTCGCGAGTAGGGTACGGGGTTTCGGCTCAATCGACAACACCCAAAGTCGTATGGGAAGACGTGGAAACTGCGTTTATAAGTCGTATTTCGACCGGCGCGGTCATCAACGTGGGATACGTTGATCCACGTCAATTTTTGGAGGGTGCTCGACACATAGTAATGTCACGCGTCACGAATGCTATCACGGCACATAATGGTGTGTCTGTGAATACAATCTTAAACGCGGAGTTTATGTTAGGTGCGAATATGGACATCAAAAGTTTCAATACGCGAAATCATACACTGTTATTAGATTCGAACGTGCGCGAGTGGTACTCGAAGTGCGTGATCGCTCCTACGCTAGTGGCACTCGATGAGTTTCAAGATCGTGACAGTGGATGGACCCTAAGGGCAGTGCTAAACATTTTAGTAAATATTAATAAGTATAATCCGCTTCGAGCCGGTTGTGATATTGACGTAAAGCTTCCGCAGGCCGTGGTCCAGAAAAAAGCGGTGGTGAATGTAAAGAGCGGGGACAATGCATGCTTCCTATGGTCGGTCGTCGCCAGTTTGTATCCTGCTGCTACGCATGGGGGGAGGTATGGATCATATCCACATTACGGGACGGTGCTTTGCACGGACGATATAACTCTTCCCGTGACGTTGAATCAGCTGGCAAAGTTCGAGAGTTTGAACAACGTGTCGGTGAACGTGTACACGTGGTCCGATGGAAGCTGTGCACCGCTGCGTTTAACCAAGGATAAACGCGAGAGACATGCAAACCTACTACTTGTGCAGGATAACGAGGGCACTAATCGTTATCACTTCACCTGCATTCGCAGTCTATTGAGGTTGATTTCGAAGCAGCTCGGCAGCCACAATGGTCGAGTATTCGTTTGCGAAAGGTGAGTAAAAATGTGGAATATTTTGATCGCTGTATTATTCATTCATATGTTTTATTATTGATGTTATTATCGTTGTAGATGTCTGAATTACTTCTATTCGATCGAGCGATTAAACAAACACAACGTGGACTGCCAACACATGAACGAGTGTACCATCGAATTGCCGTCCGCGAAGGATAAATGGTTGCGATTCAAAAATTTCAAACATAAAGAACGAGCACCATTCATCGTCTACGCAGACTTCGAGTGCATGCTGGAGGACGTCGAGCCTGCGGAGCGGAGTCATACGTACACGTACCAGCATCATAGAGTGTACAGCGTAGGATACTACATCCATTGTTCCACCGACGCGTCTCTGTGCCGTTATCGCGCGTATCGTCATGACTCCGAGTGCGTGAAATGGTTCGTGCAGGAACTTCGTGACTTTGCTGACACTGCATATTCATGGTTGCGAAACGCGAAAGAAATGAAACCGCTAACGAATCAACAGTTGCATAGTCATAACAGTGCGATCGCGTGCCACGTGTGCGGACAACCCTTCGTCGACACGAACATAAAAGTGCGCGACCATTGTCACTCGACGGGCGAGTACCGAGGCGCAGCCCACGTGTCTTGTAACTTACTGTTTCAGCGATCGTACACGATACCGGTTGTATTTCATAATCTGTCGGGCTATGACGCTCATTTCATATTTAAGGAGTTGGCGTCCGCGTTCGAGGGGCAAATCAACCTGCTGCCAGTGACGAAGGAACGGTATATATCGTTCACTAAACACGTCAAGGGGATCGACTCCAAGAACAACGATTGGAAGAGGGGGTTGAAGTTTAGATTCATCGATTCGCTGAAGTTTTTGACCGCGAGTCTGGAGAGACTCGCTTCGGACCTTGGCAAGGAACGGCTTGTGATTCTACGACACGAGTTTAAAGACACACCGGACTATCAATTCAATCTCCTGACCAGGAAGGGCGTATTCCCATACGACTACGTAACGTCATACACCAAGCTGAATGAAACGTGTTTACCGTCCCGCGAAGCTTTCTATAACCGGTTGAACGATAGCACCGCGTCGGAACTTGATTACGCGCATGCCGTGAACGTGTGGAATACTTTTCCCATAAAGACATTAGGTGATTACAGTGATTTGTATTTGAAAACAGATGTACTGTTACTCGCAGACGTATTCGAAGGTTTCCGCACTGACTGTATTTTGAGTTACGATCTAGATCCCGCGCATTATTATACATTACCAAGTTTCACGTGGGACGCGATGCTTAAGTATACCGGTGTACAATTAGAACTTTTGACGGACGTGGACATGCTACTGTTCGTGGAGCGTGGGATACGTGGCGGTCTGAGCCAGTGCTCGCACAGGTATGCGCGAGCCAATAATAAGTATCAGCCCACAGCGAAGTACGACAAGTCGATGCCGTCAACGTATCTAATGTACTTTGACGTCAACAACTTGTATGGATGGGCGATGTCGCAGGCTATGCCACACAGAGGGTTTCAATGGTTGGACGATGCGACAGTGACCGCGCTCGACGTATCATCCTTACCCGACGATAATGGACCCGAGGGATACCTGTTAGAGGTGGACATCGAATATCCCAAGGAGATTCACAACGCACACGCGGACCTTCCATTCTGTCCGGTGCGCGAGCACGCGCCACATGGTAAACAGACCAAGCTACTTGCCACGCTCGACGATAAGGAGCGATACGTCATCCACTATCGCTACCTGAAACAGTGCGTGCGATACGGATTACGCGTGAAGAAAATTCATCGAGTGTTGCGATTTGATCAATCACATTGGTTGCGTGATTACATTCAATTGAATACCGATTTGAGGACACGCGCCACGAGCGAATTTCAAAAGACTCTATACAAGTTAATGAATAACGCGGTGTACGGGAAAACAATGGAAAATGTGCGGAATCGTGTAGACGTGAGACTGGTTATGCGGTGGGACGGTCGTTACGGTGCGGAAGCGCTGATCGCGAAGCCTAACATTCATAGTCGTACGATCTTTTCGGAACAACTCGTTGCAATCGAAATGCGAAAACTTAAAGTGAAGTTAGACAAGCCGATATACGTGGGGATGAGTGTACTGGACGTATCGAAAGAATGCTTGTACGAATTTCATTATTCATATATGTGTGCAAAGTTCGGTGATCATTGTAAGGTTCTATACACCGACACCGACAGTTTAATGTATAGTGTGGAATGCGAGGATGTGTATGAAACGATGAAGTGTGACATCGCTCGGTTCGACACGAGTGATTACGCGGTGGACAATCCGTATGGTATGCCCCGTGTGAACAAAAAGGTACCGGGACTCATGAAAGATGAGAACAATGGCACCTTAATGACCGAATTCGTCGGACTACGATCAAAGATGTACGCGACTAGAACGTTTAACGCTGCATTGGAGTCTACGATTGAAAATAAAAAAGTGAAGGGTGTGCGGAGACACGTAGTCGCGAATGAAATACAATTTGGCGATTACATTCGCTGTCTTTATGATCTAATCGAGAAATCGGTTCGACAGAGTAATATACGCTCCAAGAAACATGATGTGTATTCCGTGAGTGAGGAAAAGAATGCCCTCAGCCCATTCGACGATAAGCGGTGTGTCTTAGCCGATCGAATCAGCACCCTTCCGTGGGGGCATTATCGAATCCCCGAGCTCCAGACCCACGAGTTACTCGAACGTGCGCCCGACGAGCCCATCGTGCCCCACGAGTCCTTAGAGCCTCACGAGTCAATCATTGTATAGTGTGTTTGTATGCTTGCATGTATATATGTATATACCTTACGTTGTAAACCTTTCTTTATTCATACCATTAGGAGTCTATTTACGAATATCTAATATATGTATATAGCGTAGAATAGTTAAAGATATATTTCTACTTCTTTATTAAGATTAATTATATGCATATGTGTGAAAAAAGAGACGAATAATTGAATAAACGTGTAATATATGTATTTATTTATTTCAGTAACATAGAGCGTGTTTATAATCGGGAATCATAGAATATCCTTATCGCTTATCCACGAGTTTCGCGACGAATCAAATCCGAGCCATTTAACGTACACCTGGTTTCCCTTGCGACGAATAATCTTCTCGATCAGATAGATGTCAGGATTCGCGACCGAATGCAGTTCGTACTCGTAGAATCCACCCGAGATCGGCTCTCCTGCGGAATCGCGTAGAATGTACGTCACCGGACAGGTTCGTTGTACGGTTACGATTTCGAACACCTCGGTTGACCAGTTCGGAGTGTACCCCTTCTCGAAGAGGGTCTTGAACTTGCTCACGCGTACCTTGTCACCGACTTTGAATTTCGCGCGTCGTCGAATACCTCTCGATGTGGATAGGGGGGTGGGTTCATTCACGGCCAACGACAAACGTGTCGCGGGGGTCACGTCAACGGGTCGGGCGTTGATCGTTCGATGCTTGCGATGATTGTAGGTGCGTACGAGTGTAGGTAACAGGTCGATCCAACGATAGGACGCGTTCAAGGAGAATTGTTTCCACATGAGGTTTTTCAGCGTACGATTGAAACGTTCGACGATCGACGCTTTCATCACGCTGTACGTGGAGTAGTGGTTGATCCTGCGGGTCTTCATACATCGTTGAAATTCTGCGTTGTAAAACTCCTTACCCATGTCGGTTTGTAAATTTCGCGGGCATCTATCGCTCTGTCGCAATACGATCGTGAACGCCGCGGTTACGTCGCGTCCGCTTTTCGTTTTCACAGCTACGGCCCATGCATACTTGCTGAACGCATCGATGATCGTTAGTATGTAGTGATATCCTCGATTTTGCTTCGCGTACGGACGCATCTCCACCAAATCAGCCTGCCACAAATCATCGTAGCCGCGAATCACGACGGGTCGCCGCGGAAAATTTCGTCTCGCGTCTTGGCGTTTCGAAGATACACTTCGATATCATCCGCGGGGTTGCGTAGCGTATCCAAATCGTAAACCTTTGCTGACGACTCATCATCCTGAATTTTTTCACTGTCTTCGTCGTCAACATCATCAACAACATCATCAACATCGTTATTATTGTTGTCGTTGTCATTGTCATTATCATTATCGGTGTCGTTATCGTTGTCGTTGTCATTGTTGTTGTCGTTGTAGTTATCCTTGTCGTTGTCGTGGTCGTTGTCGTTGTCGGTGTCGTCGTCGTCGTCCTCCTCCTCATCGTCGTGATCGTTATAATATGGAAGGTTATTCAGACGTTCCTTGGATGTATACGGAGTAACGGGTCGAAGTCTCTTCGATGATTGTTGTTGGTCGTATTCATGTTTCCTCTTCACTGACCACGATCGAGGTGTTGAGGGCGTTTTCAACGCGGACGAATTTTCGATCAATCGGTTCAACGGTTCGACGATGGGACGCGTGCTCGCCTCCACAGCTGCATCCGTAGTCATTTTACCAATTTTCAAGGCTAAACACTTGTTACGTATAACGTCGCTGACTTTAGCGATTTCCACCTTTGCGTCCATACCTTGGCGCTTCGTTCTTTTTTTTTTGGTGTTTCGTTCCTTTTTGACGTTTCGTCCCTTTTTGTCGATGAAGTCGACGATGTTTTCGCGTATGCTTCGCGTCGACTTTGCTTGAGGTTATCGGAGCCGTCATCGTTGTCGTTGGTTCGCTAGACATTTCGTGTTGCTCGATGAATGACTCGCGGTTTACTGATGTCAACGAGCTACGACGAACTCGTTAAATCCTCTTCGATATCGACCTTCGTACATAGAACTATCCTTATCGATCACCACGAAATCGTATCGTCGACGCCAACATCTCGCGCACATGTCGTTGAACGACTCGAACGTCATGTCTGTATTAACGTGATCGTTGTACACGTGACGTAAGTTCATGCCGTCTTGTTTGAACAGCATGAGGAAATTCGTGTTATCCCTGATTAAATGTTTAGGTATTCTAGCGTACGACTGACACAAATAAAAGCAATCCACATTCGCATGACGACCCATGGAGAAGTATTCGCGTATCGCGTTCTGTTCGTCGCATGCCACGTCGTCGAACACGAAGATCGAATCGGGTCGAGCGTCTCTAGGTGGAACGATCTCAGCGTTGTCCGAGTAGGGAAAGTATTCGATTCCATCGACGAGTGAGAACACCTGCTCGAGATATCGATACTTTGGCTGATGCAATGATTTCGAGTACACGTACACGTTCTCGAAGCGTAAACCGTTCGGACTCTCTAGCATGCTCAGAAGCACGTTCGTTTTTCCACACCCGGACGGGCCGCAAATCACGCCTCGCACACTATTCGGCAACAACGGGCCGTGTCTGTTCGATCGACTCGCATCGCTATCATCCTCGAGCATTCTGTTCGCGGTCACGCGAATAACGTCCGACTGTTTCGCGAATCGCATGTTACCGGTGTTTCTCATGTACTCGCGCGCGTGTGACGAAGCACGACTATTTATATTCGTGACACGCGTCACCCAGGTCACTATCACTGTGATCGGCTAAGCGCGCGTACGCGTTTATTATTGCAGTAGCTATTGTGACTATTCTAACGTATATGGTAGCATCAACGACTGCGACGTCTCACGGACTAGGCAAGAATCAGAAGAGGAAGAAGAATCTTAAGAAGAATAAGAGAAAGACTGGATCAGGTCTCGTGAACGGTATCATAAACCGTCTACCGTTCGAACTACACGTTCCCGGTTATCAGTTCTGCGGACCGGGGACGCGTTTGCTAAAGCGATTGGCTCGTGGCGACGAAGGTGTGAATCCCTTGGACGCAGCGTGTCGCGACCACGATATCGCGTACTCTCGTCGAAAGGATTTAGAGGGGCGACACGAGGCGGATCGTGCGCTAGCCGAACGAGCGCGAGAACGAGTTTTCGCGAACGACGCGACCTTCGGTGAAAAAGCAGCCGCGACTGGAGTGTGGGCAACGATGAAGGCTAAGACTAAACTCGGCATGGGTATGAGAAGGACGAAACGTAAACAGAGAAAGTCTGGAAGGAAACATCCTCAACGGCGACGACGACGACATCGTAGTCTGCGAGTGGCGAAACGCGGTGGGTTTCTTCAATTTCTTCCGTTCGTGCTACCTGCTTTATCGGCTATCGGGGCATTGGCCGGTGGAGCGGCTGGTATAACCAAAGCGGTCAACGATTCGAAGGCCTCGCGAAAACAACTGGAAGAGACGTTGCGTTATAATCGGGCGATGGAAGGGGGAGGGATGCATCTGACACCGTACAAGCGAGGTGCGGGTTTGAATCCTAGACGTCGAAGCCAACGACGACTGAGATCAAAGAAAAAAAAAACGCAGATCGAGTAGGCGCGTGGCGACGGTGGCGGCGATAACGCAACAACCTATGACGAACCTGCAATTAGAACGCGAATGCGCTAGCATCCCGTTCTTTCGAGGGGTGTTTATGCGCGACACACTTCCCACGCGCGTACGAAGCAACGAATGTGGCATCGCGAATCTGGACGAAAATCGAGGCGTCGGTACGCACTGGGTCGCGTACGCGAAACGCGGGCCGCGAGTACAGTACTTTGATAGTTTTGGGAATCTGCGACCTCCAGCGGAATTGATCTACTATTTCGGACATGGTACAACAATCACGTATAATCACAATCGTTTTCAACGTTTCGACGAGATGAATTGCGGTCGCTTGTGCATGCAATTTTTACAGCAAAAGTCTATCGAATTATGGCCTATATACTAATAATATCGGTATGTGTACTAAGATTATGTTACAATGGATCCATGCGTAATGAGAATTCACACCTCCTATAATAATAAAGACTCATAATATCGATAAAAATGCCGAGTATTCGTACGCGCGCGTCACTTACCACCTCTCCGTCTCGCGAGTGTAATCTATGATATGTCGTTCACGCTTACGTTAACGGGTCGCAGTAGCGTGCTCACGGTAAACTATTTCCCTCCGATAGATTTGAGTGATGGTCAATACGAATTAGGACTCGCAGACTTGGAGACGTTTCACACGATACCGAACATCGACTCGAGCAACGATAAATTCTATTTCGTCGTGAATTATGACACCGAAAACAATACCATCGCTGACACCATTCATGAATGCATTACGATCCCCCACGGCTCCTACGAATTAGACGCTATCGCCGAGTATCTGAAGCAACGATTACTCGATCGATATCCTCGAAGACGCGGAAACAACGATAGCAACGATGACGACAAGTACCCTCTAATGCTACGAGCTAACAACAACACCATGAAAAGTGAGCTGTACTGCTCGTTCTTTGTAGACTTTACGAAACCGAACAATGTGGGCTCGTTGCTAGGATTTTCTCCGAATCGCGTCTTATTACCGAGAATCTGGCACGAGTCCGACGTACCCGTGAATATTATAAACGTTAACGTGATCAGAGTAACGTGCAACGTCACTACCGGCGCGTACAGCAACGATAAACCGGTACACACGATTCATGAATTTTCACCTCGCGTACCGCCGGGATATAAGATATCGGAAACTCCGCGACACGTCATTTACCTGCCGATCGTCGCACGAGCAATACACGATCTAACGTTGTGCATCGTCGATCAACACGATCGTCCTATAGATTTCCGCGGAGAAGAAATAACTATTCGTTTGCACGTTCAACGACGTCCACGCGATAGGCTAGCGTGACTACACGCGTATTCGTGGGTGTGTAGTATGTTAGTGTTAGATCAGGCGTACGAATCATCAATCGTCGCTGCCGCTGCTACTCCTGCTGCCTCTGTCTCGCGTCATCGGCGCAATCCTTTATCGGAAGGCGAAAGTAGAAGAATAAAGGTTGGTGGAGCGATAAGAAGAGGATCCATAAGGAGGAGAAAGCCGTTGACTCGTCCGAACGTACGTTTCTTACGATCGTTAGGTTTCATCGTCGCCTATTAGACACGCAACCACGATGTCGATTATTCTGGATGTGGCAAATACGCCAACCTTTGACAATCGTATCACGAAGATCGAGTTACACACGTACAATCCATACGCCAACACGACGTTCGATAATAGCGACGAGATAAGAATCCCCATACAGCAGCAAGATCTATACACGCTTCCGTGCGAAAGTTTTCTCTACATCGAAGGTCGTGGCACGTTGACGGCGCATGATGCGAAAGGCCCGGCAACGTCCGCGACCGCTGTTCTCGACAATAATTGCGTTGCGTTCATGTTCGATGAGATTCGATACGAATTGAACGGTGTCGAGATCGATCGTTGTCGGAATCCAGGAATCACAACTACATTGAAAAATTACGTTTCGTTGTCGGCCGAGAGGAGTAAAGTGCTTGCGAATGCCGGTTGGAATTATGCCATCGATTACAATAAAGATATTTTTCATTCGGGTGCTTTCAATTTCTGCGTACCCCTGAACATGTTATTAGGATTCTGCGAGGATTACAAACACATCGTGATGAACGCGCGGCACGAGCTAATACTTATACGATCGCGTGTAGATTCGAACGCGATGCACTGCACCTCCGCCACTGCGATACCGAAACTAGAGATACGCAAGGTGCAGTGGCGTATGCCCCACGTTGTTTTGGAGGAAGTGAATAAGTTATCGATGCTGCGTATCCTGGAAAGCGGTCGGCCGATCGCGATGAGTTTCCATTCGTGGAGCCTGCATGAGTACCCGTTACTGCAAGAGACAACGAAACACACGTGGACCGTGAAAGCTACGTCGCAAATTGAGAAACCTCGATTCGTGATATTCGCCATGCAAACCAATCGAAAGAATCGTCCCGATAAATGCGCGGGTGTATTCGACCCGAATCGTCTTACGAACGTTCGACTGTATCTAAATTCCGAGACGTATCCGTACGATGACTTGATCTTAGATTTCGATAAGTATAAATACGCGCTCCTATACGATATGTACGCGAAATTCGGCAGATCGTACTACGGTCACGGAGAACCGTTGCTGAACGCGATCGAATTCTTACAATACGCATCTATCGCGGTCATAGATTGTTCCAGGCAAAACGAGTCGTTGAAAAGTGCTACGGTGGATGTGCGAATAGATTTCGAATGTAAAGAAAATATCCCCGCTAATACTACCGCTTTCTGTTTGATAATACACGATCGTATAGTCGAATACGGCCCTTTAACTAACGTGGTACGCAAACTAATATAGCATGCGTACATATATTATTACTACTACTACTACTACTAATACTACTACTACTACGGATACTGCTACTGTTTTAAAACGTCGATGTCGAAGACCTCAGTTACCGTTCCGACTCCGTCACCGCCGGTGCTACCTAAACGAATAATAATGTTCGCCATTGTCGATCTGCAAGGTTTCAATATCGAACGTGAGTTCGTCGCCAAAGAGATCGCGATTCGCGCAAACAGCCACAATGATAAAACGACGACAACTACGACGATAATCAGCCATTGGATCTTCGAACCACCATACTGCGTGAAACATCTGAATTCGTGGGATAACCGTCAAGCGTCCTGGCTGGCGAAGCATCATCACGGACTTCGCTGGTCTGACGGCTATGTTCCATACTCCAATCTTCAGGGGCTCCTCACCAGCGTACTCGCGAACATTGACTTCGTCATCGTGAAAGGTGCGGAAAAGAAAACGTGGATCCTGCAACTACTACCTAACATAATCGTGGAGGATGTATGCAATTTGTACGAACTGACGGCGCGAAAGATCAACAACAACAACAACAGTAATGACAACGCTCGAACTGTCGAAGACGACGGTGGCTACGACGTTGACGATGATTATTGCGGGATCATACCTGACGTCCCTAATCTGAAGTCTATGTCTTCAACGAATGCTATTCGATGTGCATTTCACAACAACTGCGGTGTTTGCGCGCTAGAGAATGTCGAGAAAATATGGAATTATATACGTAGCGTCACCTAATGTAAGTCTCACACACGCATTGCATCTACTTTACGCGTCATATGCAGAGAAACGAATATGTAAGAGTTATATTTTTTTTGTTTTCTTTAGTGAACACAACGACGGCGGTGATGAGATTAATGACAACAGCGGCTGATTCCTCTACCCACGAGCATGAATATCCCCCCCCCCCCCCATACGAATGTTACTTTTACGCAAATACTGATTTTATAATTTAAGGACGCATGGATTGATGGATGTACATTAATAAACATACACTGTTTTTGAATACAAATTATATTTATTTTAAAAAATTTTAAATTTATAAAAAATAAAATTTTATAAAAAATTAAATTTATAAAAAATTTTAAATTTATAAAAAAATACTTTATTTTCAAATCTGTGTGATGTTACGTTCTGCAACACACAAAGAAAACACCAAATTATTATTATATAAAACGTTGGTAATAGCATGCGAAACATCGAACAATTCAAATTCGTTTGTACTCACTCCGTAAATAGTAGGGGGAGATCCCAAAACTCGTCTTCAGACGATGGAAACTGCACCTTCACAATGTCCACCCGCCCCTTACGCCGGACCGATCGAATTTTCCGCCGTAGTTCGCGGCAGATCCGTCCATCAGGTCTCGTCGGGTATTGGCGATGCTGAGACAAACACATGACCCGATTAAAACATCGTCGAATGATGTATGCGTATTAATATAATTTTACGAAACGTCACTTACGAGTAGCTGGATGAGAACTTCGCGATCACCTTCGCGCGCCCGGGCCTCGATGTCAGCTCGACGCTGAAACAAACGTGTAAATCGATTAAAACATCGTCAATTGATGTACGCGTATCAGAATAATTCTTCCGAAACATCACTTACGAGGCGCCCGACCGTCCCGAGGTAATCGTCACTCCATTCTACCATTTGGATCTCACGCTCATGCTGCAACAAACACACGATTCGATTAGAACACTGTTGAATAGTGTACGCGCATCAATATTTTTTTTTGTGAAAACAATACTTACGAGATATCGAATGGCATCCCGCCGCTCCACGCGCCACGCCCTCACCAGATTATCGAGAAAATACTGAAACAAATGTATAACTTTGTTAGAAGACTGCCTAATTGAATAAACATACCAATTCAATTTACACAAAACTATACTTACAATTTTTCGCATCAATTCATCCAGCTCGGCGTGCCATACATGTTCAATTTCCCCATGCCGTTGCTATAACAAACGCACAAATTCATTACAATATCGTTGAATGGAATACGCGTACCAATTATCGTTGAATGGAATACGCGTACCAATTCAATTCTTACAAAACTGCACTCCAATATTTTTGCGAAACAATACTTACGAGAAATCGAATGGCCTCCCGCCGCTCCACACGCCACGCACTCACTAGATTATCGAGTAAATCCTGAAACAGACGCATAACTTTGTTAGAAGATTCCCTAATTGAATAAACACACCAATTCAATTTACACAAAACTGTACTTACAATTTTTTCCGTCAACTCGTCCCGCTCAACATGCCACGCATGCTCAATTTCTCCGTGCCGTTGCTATAACAAACGCACAAATTCATTAGAATATCGTCGAATGGAATACGCACACCAATTCAATTCTCACAAAACTGCACTTACAATGCATCGCTGCATCTCAAATGCATTGATTCTTCTGATTGAACTCATGACTTATTTTTGGAAAATGCGTGTATTAACTGCACTGGTCCGTGCGACGGTGATCGACACCCTTATATACATTTCGTTTCCCTAGCCTAGAACGATGTTCCAATGCATTGCAGAGTGGGGGTAGTTTTCAAGTAGGGTAGTCTTGAGGTATGGTGGGGATGTCTACGTCACAGTTTCTTCGCATCCTTCTTATTCCTCGATGATTTTATAATATGAAACTAATTATTCCAGCTTATAGTATACTTTTATGACTCATACTTTTATGATTCGCATCGCGAATTGTCTCCGTCTCTTCTGTGGCATGCATGCTCCTTGAATTTGTCATGCATGTCATTTTGAATTTGTCATGTATTCTCTAACCCTTGTGCGGTAAACATACACGTCTTGACCGTCATCATCACTGATGTGATATACTTTCACACATTGACATGTACGTGTACGTGAATCAGTATAAAATGACGTGGGTCAGTCCTGTGGACTTCATTACACCACATACGCTCGAGTGCTAACAAGTATCGTTCGCGTCATTTTTTCCGCTGATGAGAATCATACGTCGTGCATATCAAAATGTACAAACGCAGCTTAAACGAATCATCCTGCACATCCGACAACGATGGAGGTCTTCCAAATAAACGTCAACGACAACAATCCAGTATGAGGTATGTATACGTTACTATACACTTTACACTTACTTTATTCACTGTAAACGCAAATGAACGAAGTATTAATTTCATGTACATATTTCTTACAGTTCTGGATCCACAACGTCTAAAACGTTGAAAACATCAAAACCATCAATCGTACGGATCCTGGGACGTGATTACCCACTGACCGCAACAGCTTATAAACGGTTAACTATTGGGATTCGTATTGGGATGGATTCGTGCCACGTTGAGATCGCCATAGCCGACAACAAAGGCTGTGAGGTGTGCTTTTCAATGTCTACGTGGATGCTCCTGCTGCAAAACGAGGCGGACATACTCCAACGATTACGCAGCAACGCAACATCAACCCAAACCCCAATCACAATTGACCATTTACGACTAGAATTCACGCGTATGCATGCCGATCAACTTATTAAAATCACCGATAATCGCGCTGTCATATATATGACTGAAGCCACGGTGTGTAAACTATTCGCGTACAAACATTGCATTCAACATATGTTCTCCTGGTTGACAGAAAATATATACTCTGTAAGCAGTAAATATGCTACCTTCGTAGACGTTCTGCGTACAGCTACGACACCAACGAATTATGTGAAATTAATTTCCGAAAGCGAGCACTTCGAGCAACGTTCTTTACTTGATTGTGAATTGTTGGCGTTAGGATTACAATCCATGCTGCGTGATATAAACCACGCGCCATTGTAGTATGTACATATATTTTAATAATAAATTAATGACTTTCACATCAATACCTGTAACGCATAATTTATAATATCCTTCTTACATATCCTTCTTACATATCCATATATTAATTCTTAGAGGCATAGTCTTAGCGAGTGTCAATAGTGTTTTCGAATATGCAATCTGTGGAATGTCCGGACCCACTGCCACGACCCTTGACTTGTAGCCCCATCGAGAATGGTACTTGACACGTCGCCCTATTCTCGATCGTGAAAATACTCGGAACGTGACCACGAATAATTATCGCTTTAGGTTTACATGGGTTGCTTACGCGAACGCAACGCCTAATTCATTTCTTCAGGGGCATCGAGTTTTCTCGAGCGTACTTCTCAGAGGCCTGGACTTGGCGAATGTTAATACCGTTTTCGGATAGGCGATATGGGTGGTTCTGACACTGGTCTAATGTAAACCAGATGGTCGCGGGGCTATGTACGAATTCTTTTCACCCCTACACGCTCCCACGACGCTTGACTTGCAGACCCTCGAGAAGGGTACTTGAGACGTTGCCCTGTTCTCGAACGTGAAAATACTCGGAACTCTACCCCGAATAATTATCGCTTAGTTGGTCGCGTGATCGCAACGCCTAATTTATTGCTTCCGGGACATTGCATTTTCTCGAGGATACTTCTTAGAGGCATGGTCTTGGGAAAAGTCAATGCTCACATATCACCCTCTTTCTCGGAAATCATAATCGAATGCAATGTCGTGTTTATTCCATGGGCTATCGCGACGATTGATTTACAATAATTATCGTTCTATGTTTACATCATTGCACGTGTGCTGTACCGGTACCACGATTCAAATATTTCCTCAGAAAAAATCTTTTCTCCTGGTCCACCCTCTTTCTCAGAAATCATCGTTGAAGACGCGAATTTCCACGAATCGGTCGCGGTCGCGCCTGCGCACCGATCCCCGCACGCGTACGGTGATTGCGCGGCGGCGACGCGTGTCCAAATTACCTTAAACATCCACCAGGTGGCGTCAATACGAAATGTATGAAAAAACCTGGGAAATTTACCGACACGGGCCCCAAATACTAACGCAGACCCAAAGTATCTTAAAAATCCAACATCCACCAGGTGGCGCCAATACGAAATGTATGAAAAACCTAGGAAATTTACCGACACGGGCCCCAAATACCAACACGGACCCCAAATACCGACGCAGGCTCAAAGTATCTTAAACACCCGGTAGGTGGCGCCAATACGAAATGCGCGCGACGCCATTTTGAAAATTTTGAAATCCCCCCCCCGTGACGTCACCCCCCTCACCCATCTCGTCGAAGAGCGTGGTACCCCCTCCACCCTCCCCTCGCCCGCGCGGTACCCCCCTCGCACCACCGCACCCCCTCACCCTAGGGCTCAGAACTCTCATAGTATACATACTCAAATGCAACCCTTCTGAAGACGTTACTCGTGATAATGCAACATAAGATTGGCCTCAATTAAATATAGAGTTGCCTGTGTCTATAATAGCACTTTGTAAACTTAATCCTTGACTTTTATGAATTGTGATTCCATAACTCAAACACAATGGAAATTGTTTTCTAATAACAAATGCTCTATCCACTACTTCAAATTTAACGCTTACTCTTTCAATGAAATACTCTAATCCTGATGGTAGAAGCAGTTTAATTTTCTCTACATAATCGGTAGACATATCATGCACAACTGAAATTACCTTAGCTATGGTACCATTCATAAGACCCAAAGTAGCATCAATGTTACGTCTTACCATAACGTTTGCTCCAATCTTAATTACAATTTTCTTTGAAAGTCCAGCAGTTTTAGAATTATCGTCATTAGTATTGGACAATACTTTTGATACTCTCTTTCTCATATACGGAATACAGTCAATAGTATCTTCGGCAATTAATAATATCTCTTTTGCTGTAATGCGATTTAACATTGCAGCATTAAGAACGTCACACATATTACGAGTAGGCAATAAACAAACAATGTCCAACGGAAAATCATTAATAAACTGGCATAATTCGTTTAATCTGAGTTGAAACGAATCCCCAGTAAAAGATATTTTTCTATTCCCAAGAATCTCGCAATCAGGTTTTGTCACTAGACCAATACGAATTCTTGACAACAACTGTCGATACGAATCATCCCCTTGCTGACGCATGTTAATCGTTAACTCATCATAATCAAATAATGTAGTCCATAAATTTACAGCAATTAAAGAACCGACATATTTGTTAATTTTATCATTTGATAATTGTACAAAAATTGCGTCTTTGTGTACAGGGGGTAATTGAAGCAGATCACCAAATAAAAGAACGTGCTTTTGACCAAACCAACCGTTTTCACAATCATTGGTATCAAATATTTCAGACAATCGGAAATGTATATACATAAAAGTTAAATTTGATATCATTGACACTTCATCAATCACAAAAAGAACAACATCTTTGAGATTTGCGCGTAAAACTTTTAATACATGATCAGATAATTGTTTATACTTTGGCGTTAGACCATGTTCAACGGGTAATTGAAGTAATCTATGAACGCTGCTATACCAGTAGGTGCCGCTACAGCGGTATCTTTATTGAGATATTGTTTTATCCAACACTTAATGGTTTTAATTAAAAAACTCTTTCCCGTTCCACCTTCTCCGCTAACAAACAATCGTAATATCGAATTATCTGACCTTACAGTATCAATGACTCTGTGGAATACCCTTTTTTGATCGGCATTTAATTTTGCTATCATTTCAGACACATCAATTTTTTCATCAATTTGATTACCAAGATCCCTAAAATCTTGCATTGCTTCACCAGCTTCTACATTTTGAGCGCTTATCGGATTATCAGGGACATCCTGAGACACGTTTTTCTGTAATTCTTCATCTAATTGCCGAACTAACTCTTGTGCAGTTTCAAACGCTTTTTTCAATTCTTCTAGTTTTTCGTGATATTGTAATGCTTTCTTAAGATGTAGTTTTACATTATGAAATGCTTCCATATATGTATCACAACTATTTTTGAGATCCTTTAATTCCCGCCATGGTTTAAACATAAGCAATAAAGAAAAGAAATAATCTTCCGGTCGATTATTAACATTATGTCTATAATGATTAATAAGACATTCACGTTGTCGCCGTTTAAGATAATGACTATTATCTAATTTATAATATTCAATATTATTATTTTTCGGTTCGATTGTCGTGATATCATACCATTGTGCGAATTCATAAAGAGACACAGATTCTAATTCTCCAGATCTATTCGGATAATAATTATCTATTAAAGATGGACAAAATATATCTGTAGATTCACCATCAAGAGCTTCAATTTCTTTACGACTTTTTAATTTCCTCTGTCGTATAGGATTAACATCTAACCATTTAATAGTTGTATTTCGATCAGTTCCATATAAAGGCATACCTAACAACGTGTCAGCAGCCTCAAGAGCTCCACATTCTCTATTTCTTATGGATCGTAAATCAAAATTCCAAAGGACACTTGCCAATGACTTATTTTTATTATTTACACTATTTGCAAAATCACAATCGGAGAGTTCACTTTTCCCTGCTTTATTCAAGTATTTAGTAACATACCAAGTGAGCAGTGCCTTCCCACGCAGTAAGTATAACAGGATTATAATCATTTATATCAACTTCATTCTTTGTTCGAGGTAGATCGTATAATCTACTCTTATGTTTTAATTGTTTTCTACCTGCTATCGAAGTTGCCACGTCTCTCATATTTAGTGTGTCAGTAACAGGACGAGGAAACCCAAAACGACACCTCCGAATAACTTTAAATCCTACTTTTTTAGCACGAAGGCAATAATCATTATGTTTGTGTCTTTGGTGCGTATTAACACGTCTGTGCAATAATGGCGAAATATTTTCATGTGGCATTTTGTAACTTATATATTGTAAAATAAATTTAGAGACTTCTTCAATAGAAGATTCGCCGAAAATTGGTGCACCTTCAATCCAGATTAATAAATGAAAATGTTGTATACCTCTACCTTGATATTCTCGTCGCCAGAAATAGTGTGTTACTTTACCAATCGGAGAATCTTCTGAAGAAATAAAAGCAAGCATTGCTCGAAATTTATTATCAAGAAATCTTGATGTTGATACAGGATCTTTAGCAACAAGTAAACTAGTGGTTAACGAAGAGTCTTGCCACCCATTTGCGTCACGAATATATTCACCTAAATCGTCCCATAACCATTCACTAGGACTTAACGTTAGAAACCATGTCGCAGGTCCGTAATGTTGTGCCATACAAGATAAATCACTTCTCGGTCTACGCCAATATTGTTCCGTATTTCGAAGTGAAGAAAACATTGAATTTAAGTTGGACTCCAACGCTTCTTTCGACATAGCCTCTAAATACTCCGCAACTGTGTAACGAATTCGTGTATCAGTTATATTCATTTTATGGTAAATTCCGCGACGCAACTGACGAATATTCGCGTTATTTAATAAATAAAACAAATATTGTTGATTTAATCTAAATTGTGGACACTTAGATGACGAGCGACATTTAATAAATTCGTGCTCTTGAAGTTTGACCGGTTTACTTTCATCACATTGTCCATTAGAACCAAATGGAAATAAATCTGGAAAACACATCAAATCTAAATTCTTTTCACGATTATCTAAAGGTATGTCCTGAATTTTTAACATTTGATATAAAGCAGTCGCAGTTTTATTTTCTTTTTTTTCATGTAGAGGATATATAGTATATTGCTCATAATAGCTATCATCTTTATCTTTTTGAGTTAGCATTGCCTTGCGCTGATCGTCCAATGCAAGTTCTACATGATCTTTTGTCTCTTTCACATGTAATTCTAAATTATGTAATGGTTCACAGTCATCACTTGCATCATTTTCTGATTTTTGCATTTCAAAATTCTACGTTATCCAAATTTCCTAAAAACAATTTATCATGAATATCGGGCAGTAAAATTTCAGAATATAAAGGATTATTGTTTTTCAACCATATTAAAGCTTCAAACACTTTTTTAATGTCCACTAAATCTTCCCAGATAATTTTTTTTTTAGTTGGAACATTTCGAACTAAAATAAATTCATGATTTAAATTTATTGGATCAGTGTTAGAACATAACTTATCGAAAGTCTGTTGTAAAGGAAGTGGTAAATGAAACGTTCTACCTTTAACTTTTTGTATCCTTTGTCGTGCAGGTGTTTTCTTATTAACAACTGTTCCCATTTTAACAACAGTTTGAAAAGCTTTAGCTCTCTGTAAAAGCAGTTTCTCAAATTCGTTAAGAGATGATATTACCTCAGGCATATCATTTACCGAGAGATTATTTAGAATACAATAAGCAGGCATCCAGCCACTACAAATTTTTTTATCACAATACTTACATATGTATTGCGGATCAATTTTTTGTTGCTTTACATACACCATTAAATCTTTCCAAATTCGATTATCCCTCCGCATTTTTTGTTTACTAATTTTAAAAACACTTCTTCTATAACAAAGTCTCTGACACGATATACAGGGTGATTGGCCCGAAACGCCTGATCCGCCTCGCAACCGTGACGAGGTACTTTTACATAAGGAATACAAATAGCTTGTGTCAAAGTAGTCCGATTTGCATGATATTTGGTATGATTTTAATCGACCGAACGCCAGGAATTCATTGGCGCCACTTTCGCACACATCTGATGAGAAATGAGGAATTCGAAGATTTCTCACTTAGGTACTCCAACCCGTCCGCGGGGTGTCCAGTGAACATTTTCTCAGAACCATAAATGCATTATGATATTTTGAAACAATATCATCATCACTTAACATTATTTCAGTTTGCTGAAGCTATACATATCTGCTATTTCTTGTGCTAAAGTTACAATTTCATTTAATGTATTCAGATCAGCAGAATACAATGCTTTGTCCAGATACAACATTTTTTCATAAAAACCTTTAAGTTGATATATAAAACGTCTAATATTTCTTACTTTGGGGAAATGAGGCGACAATAACTGCATTGGAACAGACATCGCTTTACAAAGATTTAAATCAATATAACAGCCATGCGTATGGCCTAATTTATCATTATTTGAAGTTTTCACAGTACACTCGTAAATGTTTTGCATTAGTTTGGGTAAAATCTTCAAAGGACATATATTTACAGCCTCCAGAAATTTATGATATCGGGCAATTAGAAGCGGATCATTAATTATACATAAAGAATTGCACAACCACGATTTTTTTGCTCGTGCTTCAATCAAAGGTAATACATTTTCAGTCTGTCCTTTCATATTTATTATTAATGGCTCCGTTATAGTGACTTCAGATGAATTTATATTGTAATATGTAGAATCAACAAAATAATTTTCAGACGAAGCTGTATGTTTAGATCTGCCACACAACGCACATAATTTGTCATGTACCGTAGAACATTCTGCAAAAACAGTCAAACATGTTTCAGATTTGTTTTTAAGCAGACTTAACATTTTATTCATATTACGAACATAACTATCTCTAATGTGTATACACCAGCGTGCGACTTTCTCAACTTCTAATCGTTTTTCAATGTAACCTTTGCTACAATCTGTAATATTGAGCTTGTGTAAAATATTTTTAACGATTACTTCCGCAGAATCGCGAATTTTCATAGAAATTCTGGACCGAAGCATAGAATATTTTTTTCTAATATTTTTGGCAGCATTGTTCTTAGCAAGTGTTAAATTCCTTCTTTTCTGATTCTGATAAGATCGCTTATTGTAAAGACTCTTAAAATCCTGTTTATATCGACACCGAAATTTAAAACGGTTATTTTCAATGTCTTGTTGATATCGAAACCGCCTATTAAAAAGAATATTCTCCCGGTTTTTTTTATAATCCGCGCGATTATTTTCCAGATGTTCTTGATATCGAAATCGTCTTTTAAAAAGAATATTCTCCCGTTTTTTATTATATCGTTGTACTTGTTTTGCGCGATTATTTTCCAGATTTTCTTGATATAGACACCGTCTTTTAGCATTTTTTTTTGCATTATTGTCTAAATCTGGCTCATCAGATAGACATCGCTTTTTATTATTACTTTCTAAATTACAAATCGCTTTAGCCTCTTTTGTTTTTACTTCTGTTAATGAAAGCACTTCCTGAGGGGCACCAATTTAAATTGTTAAATTTTGAGGAAAATGCTCTACAACATTGGTTTCAAACATTTGTATTAAATGTAGACACATTAAGCTGTGGTCATACCTTACTTTGTCAGGTTTAATGTTAAATAATAATGACACTGCAAAGGCTATTGCGAAAACACCGCATTCGCTAGTATTCGGTTGTTGTTGCACAGTAGGAAATTGAACAGGATTCTGGGTAAAATCATATGTGGGAAATAATTTTTTCAAAAATTCTTCCTGACACTTACTTAACAGTTTTATATTAAAAGAATCATAAATAAATATATTTTTTGTATCGTAATAACCGCATGTCCAATGTATTCCCAACGATACAGACGGTAATATCTGTATATGCTTTTCATTCCTCGGCATGGATTGTACTCTATTCATTGATTGTACCAGATATGTTCCGACAGGTCTATAATCTGAGCAACTTTTTAAAATATAATTAAAATGATCCATATGCAAATCATTTAACCATCTACCTTCAGCAATAATACTTTTTTGTTCTAATGACAGCGTCATTTTTTGTTGACGTCATTCAGCTGAGATATTACTATTTAATCCGTCCTCAGATTGCTGAAAATCGCAATTTGTTTGTAATAAGCTCGATTTCAGTGGTTCCATTTTTTTTACGTTGACGTATTGTACGCTTACAAGTCGCTTTAACCTCTTTTGCTTTTACTGCTATTAATGGAAGCACTTTATGAGGGACACTAAAATTTAGGTCTTGAAGAAAATGGTCTATAATATTGAATTCAAACATTTTTATCAAGTGCGGTCGCATTAAACTATGGTTATATTGTACTTTTTCAGGTTTAATATTAAATAATAACGAAACAGCAAAGGCTATTGCGAAAACACCGCAATCGCTACCGTTCGGTTGTTGTTGCACAGTAGGAAATTTGACAGGATTCTGAATAAAGTCATATGCTGGAAACAATTTTTTCAAGAATTGTTCTTGATCCTTCTCTAACCTTTTATTATTTAAAGAATCATAAATAAATATATTTTTTCTGTCGTAATAGCTGCATACCCAATGACCTCTTCCGTACAGTAACCAATTATCATTCGCATTATCTCTCGATAACGAACTGTATAAAAATTGAATATGCTTTTCATTTGTCGGTATGGGTTGTATTGTATGAAGTAATTGCACTCGCCACGTTTCAACAGGTCTATAATTGGAATGATTTTGTAAAAGGCAATTGAAACGGTCCATATCATCATCCCATAACCATTCACCACGAAAAATTTCATTTTTATTTTTTTCGGTAAACATCGATATTCCATGTTTCTTTTCTACCTGTATAGAAATTTTTTAATATATTTGGATCTCCTAGGATGTATGGGTATTGGAAGAATAAAAATAAATCGGTTTAGAGTGGCGTTATGAAAACCCAACTCTTTTATATTTATTTATTAGATATGGCGCTATGCAGCCAGTAAAGCTTAATTAACAATTAATACTCGCTAATGCGCTAAGCAGGCAAGTGAGCGCAAAGCAGCTCAGCGAGTGTACTTTACTTTTATTTTTAGTACTCTTACCTGTAAAAAACGAAAAATGTGTAAGACACTAAACTAATATCATACGTATTATTTTATTTATATAAATAAATGTAAACGTCACTTACCAAATATATAATATTTTCTCTTTTGCTTCTCCTGACGAGAAGAATTGAATTTCCTTCCAAGGGACTTGATACTAAAAAAATACACATTTCAACAAAGAAATAGGTTAGCAAAAATCTGCGCAGACTATTATTTTACACATGTAATGGAACAATAACCTATTCGTGGAAAATATGTTCGTTTCAATATGCGTACACCTTAATTAATAATAATGAAGCACACTTACATGCAAGGAAATGAAGAATTTTCGGACGCCGTGACATGCGTGAGCTCCGGCTGCCCGCTTTGTTTTTTGACGTGCCCGTCGGTCAGAGCGAGCCCTCCTCGTACCGAGAAAATGTACCAACGGTCACGTCCCGCCGCGGTCGGGCGATCTTCTTTACCCTCGCCTTATGGTTACGCTTTCAGCGTTATTTATTCGGTACGCATCTTACATACAGTTAAATACTCGTGTAGTATGAAAAAAATACCATTTCGGCTTTTTGTCGAATGGACCTTCATTTTCGAGATATTGTTTGTAATTTAAAGTTTTTAACGTACATAGTAATTCCATATATACCATCTATAGTAAACTACATCCAAGAAGGTTCCGTGAACACAACTGTAGCGCGTCAGATTGTCACGAGGGCGGCCGGGGTTCAAGTCCCCCGCCGCAACTCATACTCCTTTTTTTTTTTAACAATTTTTCCCGTGGAAATATATTTTGTGGATATTACATATCATATAGTACGTTACATATTACTCTACTCAAATTTTAAGGCGAATAAGGTTAAAAATGCATTTATAACATAACATATTATTCTAACCGTCTCTTTCACCGGTGTTTTCATATTCTTGTACTGCGAAAATGTTTAAGTCCGAAAGTATCGACGCCTGCGTTTGTCGAACATGTAAAGTAGGCTAGCCGTCACGTGGTCGTGGCCGTGGCCGTGGTTTATAATAAATAAATAAATTTTATAAATAAATTATATTATATATTATTCACATATGATTATTTAAAGGCTATCCCACTTCACCTGCTCGACAATCGCAGGCGTTGAAAGTTTCGGAATTAAATATTTTCGCAGTACAAGAATATGAAAACACCGGTGAAAGAGATGATTAGAATAATATGTTATGTTATAATTCACCTTAAAATTTGCGTAGAAGTAGGTATAGTATGCCGGTTCTGGGACCGGGTGGTGAGGGGGTGAGGCGGGGCGGGGGGTACCGCGCTCTTCGCCGAGAGCGGCGCGGGGGTGAGGCGGGGGGGGGGGGGGGTACCGAGTTCGTTGGTGAGGGGGATGACGTCACAGGGGAGGGGGATTCCAAAAGGGCGTCGACCGAGTTCGTTGGTGAGAGGGGGATGACGTCACAGGGAAAGGGGGATTTCAAAATTTTCAAAATGGCGCCGCGCGCGCAGGTGGAGTTCGTGGGCGAGGGGGTTGACGTCACAGGGGAGGGGTGGATTTTCAAAATTTTAAAATGGCGTCGCACGCATTTCGTATTGGCGCCACCTATTGAATGTTTAAGGTACTTTGGGTCCGCGTCGGTATTTGGGCCCGCCTTGGTAAATTTTTGCAGGTTTTTCATACATTTCGTATTGGCGCCACATGCTGGATGTTTAAGGTACTTTGGGCACGTGTCGCCGCCGCGCAATCTCCGTACGCGTGCGGGGATCGGTGCGCAGGCGCCACCGCGACCGATTCGTGGAAATTCAAATCGCGTCTTCGATGATGATTTCTGAGAAAAAGGGTGGACCAGGAAAAAAGATTTTTTTCTGAGGAAATATTTGAATCGTGGGACCGATACAGCACACGTGCAATGATGTAAACATAGAACGATAATTATTGTAAATCAATCATCGCGATAGCCTATGGAATAAACACGACATTGCATCGTGCCATGCCGCGTGTTTATATCTGAGCAGGATTGAACGCATTTTTGGTGCCTACGTGCACGCGCTTCATGTCATATGTTTATATTTGAATCGTGGGACCGATACAACGCACGTGCAATGATATAATCATAGAGCGATAATTATTGTAAATCAATCGTCGCGATAGCCCATGGAATAAACACAACATTGCATTCGATTATGATTTCCGAGAAAGAGGGTGATATCTGAGCATTGACTTTTCCCAAGACCATGCCTCTAAGAAGTATCCTCGAGAAAACGCAATGTCCCGGAAGCAATAAATTAGGCGTTGCGATCACGCAACCCACTAAGCGATAATTATTCGGGGTAGAGTTCCGAGTATTTTCAGGATCGAGAACAGAGCAACGTCTCAAGTACCCTTCTCGAGGATCTGCAAGTCAAGCGTCGTGGAAGCGTGTAAGGGCGAAAAGATTTTGTTTATTTCACAGGGAAGGTGGAAGTTCGGTGAGTAATTCTGACATATTAAGATTTTTAAGATTTAGTAATTTATTCAACTTAATTATCCCACTCGACTACATCGTCAGTGAATAGGGCACTATCGTCGTCGGTAAAAGTGGCATTGTTAACAATTTCATTAAATAAATCCTCATGGGTATAAAATGAATCATCGCCAACTTGCTCGGGGACAGTCTGAATTGCAATATCGCGAGCCTGAAGCCCTGATACTGCATTCGCAAAAACCGCGTCAAAGTTAATCCGTTTCGCATTGACACATTTTCGCCAAACTACACTTTTTGGATCCATCAAACTGTTCAGTCCATATACATTATTATAATCAATGTCATCCCAATCATCATCATCATCATCATCATCATCACTAACATCTAAAAAGAATGTTTTTTGCCGCGCATGCCTATTTAACCAATATCGCTCGCTCCCGTAGTTGTCAGCCGGTATCTCGCCGCCGTATATACCAGTACCATTGTAAAACACTTTTAAAAAAATGTCGCCATCGTGAACAACTTCCGCCTCTTTAAGTTCTTCACCACGAATTTCTTCGGTTTGAACCGCAACATTCCGACACGCAACATATATTTTGGGGTTGTAGTCATGTATAGGCAGCACAGAGGAGTTGAAGATCGCAGCGGCAGCTGGATGATTGAATTGCACCGGCAATGACATAATCTGAAACCAATTTTTCTTATAATTCTCAAAGTTGCTGACACAACGATTCACTAAAATATGGTAATGGAAACTTACGGTATTAATCGAGTATATTTCCGTGCGTTGAACGGCGGACGATACTCTTCAAAGCGATCTCGCTTACAACAACAACAACAACAACAACAACTACTACTACTACAACAACACTTCGATGCGACAGTCTCCAAGGCAACTGCAATCGACTGAGACACAATACATTTTTAAATCGTTTCTTGTAGCAACGTATGACACGACTAATGCAGTAGCATGAGAGAACTGATTTTAACGTGGCCGTTCCATGATCACACATATGAAAACACAGAGCAATAATTATTCGATGCTGCATTCGTGTAAGCAACCATCGTAAATATACAGCGATAAATATTCGGGGTAGTGTTCCGAGTATTTCATATCGAGGAGGCTGTAAGTCAATCGTCGCGATAGCCCATGGAGTAAACACGACATTGCGCCGTATGTTTATATCTGAATCGTGGGAGTAGTACAACGATTGTGTAAGGGTGGGGAAAAATTTGAGGATACATTCGAACTGCATCTAACGTAAACATAGTGCGATGGCGTCATAAGGATCTCGGATAGGGTAGGTGGCTAGTATATTAAATCCTTCAATCGCTCGGTGAATATCGTGAAATACGTTACGCGTGCATAAGTATCACGGGACATGAGCTCTTTCGTGAAATCGTTCGAATCGTTGCAGGATAAGATTCCACGGCTGCGTACCGAAGAGCAGTGCTATGAATGGTTAATATCCTGTGGCGAGTGCTTGCACCTCATCCACGAGGATTTGAAGACCCGAAAAGTATCGGAATCGGAACAACAACGTTTGACATTACTTACGAGTAGTTTCGAAATAGTGCGAACGTGTGTTCGAAGACGTGTGTGAACGAGACGCATTGCTCGCGTCATCGTCTTCCGATAACGATAGCGATGGCGAGGAAAACCATTTATGGACGTTGCTGCAGTTGGATGACGAAACGTACACGTGTTAAGTGTACCAACATTATCCGAGTCGTCATGGATCAGCATCTTTCATCATGGATTTATGCAATTGTCGCGCGAACATCGTCAATTGTTATGTTATATCGCGCGATACAGTACTGTGGGTAAATGCACATTACATTGCATCGTTGCTGATAAGGACGTGTACCTTAAGCGTACGAAGTACATTACCGCGATCGTGTGTACGCCGTTGACGCTTTTACATGACATTGAGAACGGAATGGTCGAAGTACTGAAAGTACTGAGTCCTGATACAACAACAATTCCAGTGAATAGGGTTTTGGGTCGGGAATTGGCCCGATATTTGGATGATCGTACGAGCTTGCCGCGAAACTCGACACTCGTCCTTCTACCGCTGAGTTTTCGATTTCCGGATTGCGAGTATGATCGTATCACCTGGAAAAGCCGCATCATGAAATAAGGTGAAATCGAGAGTCTCTGGGAAGTTAATTATTTGTGAAGAAGTGAACTCTTTGTGAATAAGTGAATATGGAGGGGTTCATGGACACGTACAGGGTTTTGTCCCGGATGTCTAAGCTTTTACGCAGTATTGCGGAATTCTGAGACTGGACTGATCATTGCGACACGTGCCTGCAGCTCATCGCCGAGTACCAGTGCAGCGGAGGAGTGTCCGTGGCCGCAAAACAACGCCTGGTGTCGCTGATCGCGCGAATAAAGACATTGCGCGTGATCGTGCGGGAACAGTTTTCGCGAGTAGGGTGTAGGGTTTCGGCTCGACCGACAGCACCTAAAGTCGTATGGGAAGACGTGGAATCCGCGTTTATTGGACGTATTTCAACCGGCGCGGTCATCAACGTGGGACACGTCGATCCGCGTCGATTTTTTAGAGGATGCTCGACGAACTGTAATCTCGCACGTTACGGACGCTATCACGACGCATAAGAGCGTGTCCGTGAATACAAACTTGAACGCGGAGTTTATCTTGGGTGAAAATATGGACATGAAAAGTTTCGGTACGCGAAATCGTGTACTGTTAATGACTTCGAACGTGCGCGGGTGGTACTCGAAGTACGTGATCGCTCCCACACTAGTGATGCTCGAGGAGTTTCAAGATCGCGACAGTGGATGGACCCCAAGGGCTGTGCTAAATATTCTAGTGAATATTAATAAGCATAATTCACTTCGAGCCGGTTGCGACGTACCGCCTCCGCACGCCGTCGTGCTGAAAAAAAGCGGTTGTGAACGTAAAGAGCTGGGACAATGCGTGCTTTTTGTGGTCTGTCATCGCCCGTTTGTATCCTGCTGCTACGAACGTGAGTAGGATCTCATCGTATCCACACTACTCGGAGGTGTTTCGCACGCAGGATATGACTGTTCCCGTGACGTTGAACCAGCTGGCCAAGTTCGAGAGGTTCAACGACGTATCCGAAACGTGTACACGTGGTCGGACGGAAGCTGCATGCCTCTGAGTTTGACGGACAAGCGAGAGAGATACGCGAACCTACTACTGGTGCAGGATCCCAAGGAGCCTCAATTATATGTATTTATTTATTTATTTGTTTCAGTAACACATAGTGCGTTTATAATCGGGAATCATAGAATGTCCTTGTCCCTTATCCACGAGTTCCGCGACGAATCATATCCAAGCCATTTAACGTACACCTGGTTTCCCTTGCGACGAATAATCTTCTCGAGTAGATGGACGTCCGGATTCGCGACCGAATACAGTTCGTACTCGTAGAATCCACCCGAGATCGGCTCTCCCACGGAATCACGCAGTATGTACGTCAACGGGTAGGTTCGTTGTACGGTTACGATTTCGAACACCTCGGTCGACCAGTTCGGACTGTACCCGTTCTCGAAGAGGGTCTTGAACTTGCTCACGCGTACCTTGTCACCGGCTTTGAATTTTGCGTGTCGTCGAATACCTTTCGATGAGGAGGGCGAGAGGGGTTCATTCGCGGCGAACGACAAACGCGACGCGGTTTTTCAGCGTACGATTGAAACGTTCAACGATCGACGCTTTCATCACACTGTACGTGGAGTAGTGGTTGATCCCGCGGGTCTTCACACATCGTTGAAACTCCGCGTTGTAAAACTCCTTACCCATGTCGGTTTGTAAATTTCGCGGACATCTATCGCTCTGCCGCAATACGATCGTGAACGCGGCGGTCACGTCGCGTCCGCTTTTTGTATTCACGGGTACGGCCCATGCATACTTGCTGAACGCATCGATGATCGTTAGTATGTAGTGATAACCTCGATTTTGCTTCGCGTACGGACGCATCTCCACCAAATCCGCCTGCCACAAATCATCGCAGTTTCGAATCACGACGCTCATGCTTCGCGGGTGATCGGGGGATGGTCGCGACGTTCCAAGGACGTTAGAAGTAATATGAGTTCCTCGAATGCTCGCAACACGCAATCGATGCACGTTTTTCGCGGACCACACATACTTGCTGAACATATCGAAAATCGCGAGTTGATGTTGGTGTCGTCGGCGTTGGCGTTGATGTTGGTGGTGTCGATGTTGTTGTTGTTGATGTTGTTGTTGTCGATGTTGTTGTCGACGTTGTTGTTGTTGATGTTGTTATCAATGTTGTTGTTGATGGTGTTAGGAGGAATATAGGTAAACAATTGCGGTTAGTTCCGGAAAAAACAAATTTGGTCGCGGGTTAGTGCTGAAAATTTTTGTCGCTGGGCTGGGTCAGAAAATTTTGTATAACCTATCTATCGTTGAACGTTTCAATCGTACGCTGAAAAACCTCATGTCGAAATAATTCTTCTTGAACGCGTCCTATCGTCGGATCGACCTGTTACTTGCGCTCGTACGCACCTACAATCATAGCAAGCACCGAACGATCAACGCCCGACACGTTGACGTGACCCCCGCGTCGCGTTTGTCGTTCGTCGAACCCCTCTCGCCCTCCTCATCGAAAGGTATTCGACGACACGCAAAATTCAAAGCCGGTGACAAGGTACGCGTGAGCAAGTTCAAGACCCTCTTCGAGAACGGGTACAGTCCGAACTGGTCGACCGAGGTGTTCGAAATCGTAACCGTACAACGAACCTACCCGTTGACGTACATACTGCGTGATTCCGTGGGAGAGCCGATCTCGGGTGGATTCTACGAGTACGAACTGCATTCGGTCGCGAATCCGGACGTCCATCTACTCGAGAAGATTATTCGTCGCAAGGGAAACCAGGTGTACGTTAAATGGCTTGGATATGATTCGTCGCGGAACTCGTGGATAAGGGACAAGGACATTCTATGATTCCCGATTATAAACGCACTATGTGTTACTGAAACAAATAAATAAATAAATACATATAATTGAGGCTCCTTGGGATCCTGCACCAGTAGTAGGTTCGCGTATCTCTCTCGCTTGTCCGTCAAACTCAGAGGCATGCAGCTTCCGTCCGACCACGTGTACACGTTTCGGATACGTCGTTGAACCTCTCGAACTTGGCCAGCTGGTTCAACGTCACGGGAACAGTCATATCCTGCGTGCGAAACACCTCCGAGTAGTGTGGATACGATGAGATCCTACTCACGTTCGTAGCAGCAGGATACAAACGGGCGATGACAGACCACAAAAAGCACGCATTGTCCCAGCTCTTTACGTTCACAACCGCTTTTTTTCAGCACGACGGCGTGCGGAGGCGGTACGTCGCAACCGGCTCGAAGTGAATTATGCTTATTAATATTCACTAGAATATTTAGCACAGCCCTTGGGGTCCATCCACTGTCGCGATCTTGAAACTCCTCGAGCATCACTAGTGTGGGAGCGATCACGTACTTCGAGTACCACCCGCGCACGTTCGAAGTCATTAACAGTACACGATTTCGCGTACCGAAACTTTTCATGTCCATATTTTCACCCAAGATAAACTCCGCGTTCAAGTTTGTATTCACGGACACGCTCTTATGCGTCGTGATAGCGTCCGTAACGTGCGAGATTACAGTTCGTCGAGCATCCTCTAAAAAATCGACGCGGATCGACGTGTCCCACGTTGATGACCGCGCCGGTTGAAATACGTCCAATAAACGCGGATTCCACGTCTTCCCATACGACTTTAGGTGCTGTCGGTCGAGCCGAAACCCTACACCCTACTCGCGAAAACTGTTCCCGCACGATCACGCGCAATGTCTTTATTCGCGCGATCAGCGACACCAGGCGTTGTTTTGCGGCCACGGACACTCCTCCGCTGCACTGGTACTCGGCGATGAGCTGCAGGCACGTGTCGCAATGATCAGTCCAGTCTCAGAATTCCGCAATACTGCGTAAAAGCTTAGACATCCGGGACAAAACCCTGTACGTGTCCATGAACCCCTCCATATTCACTTATTCACAAAGAGTTCACTTCTTCACAAATAATTAACTTCCCAGAGACTCTCGATTTCACCTTATTTCATGATGCGGCTTTTCCAGGTGATACGATCATACTCGCAATCCGGAAATCGAAAACTCAGCGGTAGAAGGACGAGTGTCGAGTTTCGCGGCAAGCTCGTACGATCATCCAAATATCGGGCCAATTCCCGACCCAAAACCCTATTCACTGGAATTGTTGTTGTATCAGGACTCAGTACTTTCAGTACTTCGACCATTCCGTTCTCAATGTCATGTAAAAGCGTCAACGGCGTACACACGATCGCGGTAATGTACTTCGTACGCTTAAGGTACACGTCCTTATCAGCAACGATGCAATGTAATGTGCATTTACCCACAGTACTGTATCGCGCGATATAACATAACAATTGACGATGTTCGCGCGACAATTGCATAAATCCATGATGAAAGATGCTGATCCATGACGACTCGGATAATGTTGGTACACTTAACACGTGTACGTTTCGTCATCCAACTGCAGCAACGTCCATAAATGGTTTTCCTCGCCATCGCTATCGTTATCGGAAGACGATGACGCGAGCAATGCGTCTCGTTCACACACGTCTTCGAACACACGTTCGCACTATTTCGAAACTACTCGTAAGTAATGTCAAACGTTGTTGTTCCGATTCCGATACTTTTCGGGTCTTCAAATCCTCGTGGATGAGGTGCAAGCACTCGCCACAGGATATTAACCATTCATAGCACTGCTCTTCGGTACGCAGCCGTGGAATCTTATCCTGCAACGATTCGAACGATTTCACGAAAGAGCTCATGTCCCGTGATACTTATGCACGCGTAACGTATTTCACGATATTCACCGAGCGATTGAAGGATTTAATATACTAGCCACCTACCCTATCCGAGATCCTTATGACGCCATCGCACTATGTTTACGTTAGATGCAGTTCGAATGTATCCTCAAATTTTTCCCCACCCTTACACAATCGTTGTACTACTCCCACGATTCAGATATAAACATACGGCGCAATGTCGTGTTTACTCCATGGGCTATCGCGACGATTGACTTACAGCCTCCTCGATATGAAATACTCGGAACACTACCCCGAATATTTATCGCTGTATATTTACGATGGTTGCTTACACGAATGCAGCATCGAATAATTATTGCTCTGTGTTTTCATATGTGTGATCATGGAACGGCCACGTTAAAATCAGTTCTCTCATGCTACTGCATTAGTCGTGTCATACGTTGCTACAAGAAACGATTTAAAAATGTATTGTGTCTCAGTCGATTGCAGTTGCCTTGGAGACTGTCGCATCGAAGTGTTGTTGTAGTAGTAGTAGTTGTTGTTGTTGTTGTTGTTGTTGTAAGCGAGATCGCTTTGAAGAGTATCGTCCGCCGTTCAACGCACGGAAATATACTCGATTAATACCGTAAGTTTCCATTACCATATTTTAGTGAATCGTTGTGTCAGCAACTTTGAGAATTATAAGAAAAATTGGTTTCAGATTATGTCATTGCCGGTGCAATTCAATCATCCAGCTGCCGCTGCGATCTTCAACTCCTCTGTGCTGCCTATACATGACTACAACCCCAAAATATATGTTGCGTGTCGGAATGTTGCGGTTCAAACCGAAGAAATTCGTGGTGAAGAACTTAAAGAGGCGAAAGTTGTTCACGATGGCGACATTTTTTTAAAAGTGTTTTACAATGGTACTGGTATATACGGCGGCGAGATACCGGCTGACAACTACGGGAGCGAGCGATATTGGTTAAATAGGCATGCGCGGCAAAAAACATTCTTTTTAGATGTTAGTGATGATGATGATGATGATGATGATGATTGGGATGACATTGATTATAATAATGTATATGAACTGAACAGTTTGATGGATCCAAAAAGTGTAGTTTGGCGAAAATGTGTCAATGCGAAACGGATTAACTTTGACGCGGTTTTTGCGAATGCAGTATCAGGGCTTCAGGCTCGCGATATTGCAATTCAGACTGTCCCCGATCAAGTTGGCGATGATTCATTTTATACCCATGAGGATTTATTTAATGAAATTGTTAACAATGCCACTTTTACCGACGACGATAGTGCCCTATTCACTGACGATGTAGTCGAGTGGGATAATTAAGTTGAATAAATTACTAAATCTTAAAAATCTTAATATGTCAGAATTATTCACCGAACTTCCACCTTCCCTGTGAAATAAACAAAATCTTTTCGCCCTTACACGCTTCCACGACGCTTGACTTGCAGATCCTCGAGAAGGGTACTTGAGACGTTGCTCTGTTCTCGATCCTGAAAATACTCGGAACTCTACCCCGAATAATTATCGCTTAGTGGGTTGCGTGATCGCAACGCCTAATTTATTGCTTCCGGGACATTGCGTTTTCTCGAGGATACTTCTTAGAGGCATGGTCTTGGGAAAAGTCAATGCTCAGATATCACCCTCTTTCTCGGAAATCATAATCGAATGCAATGTCGTGTTTATTCCATGGGCTATCGCGACGATTGATTTACAATAATTATCGCTCTATGATTATGTCATTGCACGTGCGTTGTATCGGTCCCACGATTCAAATATAAACATATGACATGAAGCGCGTGCACGTAGGCACCAAAAATGCGTTCAATCCTGCTCAGATATAAACACGCGGCATGGCACGATGCAATGTCGTGTTTATTCCATAGGCTATCGCGATGATTGATTTACAATAATTATCGTGCTATGTTTACATCATTGCACGTGTGCTGTATCGGTCCCACGATTCAAATATTTTCTTAGAAAAAAATCTTTTCTCCTGGTCCACCCTTTTTCTCAGAAATCATCGTCGAAGACGCGATTTGAATTTCCACTAATCGGTCGCGGTGGCGCCTGCGCACCGATCCCCGCACGCGTACTGAGATTGCGCGGCGGCGACACGTGCCCAAAGTACCTTAAACATCCAGCATGTGGCGCCAATACGAAATGTATGAAAAACCTGAAAAATTTACCAAGGCGGGCCCAAATACCGACGCGGACCCAAAGTACCTTAAACATTCAATAGGTGGCGCCAATACGAAATGCGTGCGACGCCATTTTAAAATTTTGAAAATCCACCCCTCCCCTGTGACGTCAACCCCCTCGCCCACGAACTCCACCTGCGCGCGCGGCGCCATTTTGAAAATTTTGAAAACCCCCTTTCCCTGTGACGTCATCCCCCTCTCACCAACGAACTCGGTCGACGCCCTTTTGGAATCCCCCTCCCCTGTGACGTCATCCCCCTCACCAACGAACTCGGTACCCCCCCCCGCCTCACCCCCGCGCCGCTCTCGCCGAAGAGCGCGGTACCCCCCGCCCCGCCTCACCCCCTCACCACCCGGTCCCAGAACCGGCATACTATATTACTATAGGCATACTATATACTATATTACTATAACCGGCGTTACATATTACTATACCTACTCGTAGAGTAATATGTAACGTACTATATATAATACGTAATATCCACAAAATATATTTCCACGGGAAAAATTGTTAAAAACAATACGTTAAAAACTTTAAATTACAATATCTCGAAAACGAAGGTCCGTGCGACAAAAAGCCGAAATGGTTTTTCATACCATATGAGTACTACGACCCCCATATATTGACATTCCAAAAGCGATATCCACATCCGTGGTGTCACCTTGTTAGCTTTCCGGCTAAAAAATCAACAATTCAAAGGGCCCGCGGCAGAATGTGTCCGTATCTATGCCAAAAGCGGGCTCCTTAAAAAACAAAAGGGCAGCGGAGGAGCGCGCCTCATCGTTGCACGAGGCGAGAAAGCCCATTCTTCATTTTGGATACGATGGCACAAGATGTAAGTAATAAAAAAAATACTATTCATATATTCATAGCAGAGTTATCGTTATTCATATATATTCTAGCCCGGTTATCAGTATTCGTTAGTTTTATTCGTGAGAAACTTATTTGTGATTCGCGAAATTTTGTCGTCACTTAAATAATTCTGATTGCAAGCAGCGTATGATAGAAGAAAGTCATAAATCTAGCGCAAGGATACGTTTTGTTCAATTGGAAATTGGAAATTCGGATTATAAAAATAAAAATTACATTACATTACATTATTATACATTACAAAATATGTTTCTTCTCATTACTTCACGAACCTTTCAATTATTCAATCATACAAAAAACTGTAACGTATTATAACTTTATTTTATGAACGATTCGTAGTTGTAACTAGTAGTAAAATAAGAAGATATTGGACACGTTTAAGCATATATTCTAACTTATAATGCCAACAATTAGAAATATCAAACATATCTGATCTGAGTTGAACGTAAACGAACCTGTAAACTACAACATTTTGAGTCTTTGATAGGCACGTTACCTACGTTAACTATCAATGGAAGTAGACCGTAACTGTATAATAAGTGAAGTAATACAACAAGAAGATATGAGACACGTTGAAGCATATTCTAACTTATAACGCCAACGATTAGAAATATCAAACATATCTGAGTTGAACATAAACGAACATGTAAACTACAACATTGTGATAGTCTTTGGTACGCACTTTGCCTATGTTAAATATCAGTGGAAGTAGACCATAACTGTATAGCAAGTAATACAACAAGAAGATATTAGACACGTTGAAGCATATTCTAACTTGTAATGCCAGCGATTAGAAGTGAAACACATCTGAATTAAAATATGCTTCTATGTATCCAATATGTTCTTGTTGTATTACTTGTTAACCAGTTACCAAAGACTATCAAAATGTTGTAGTTTACACATTCGTTTATGTTCAACTCAGAAATGTTTGATATTTCTAATCGTTGGCGTTATAAGTTAGAATATGCTTCAACGTGTCTCATATCTTCTTGTTGTATTATTTCACTTATTATACAGTTACGGTCTACTTCCATTGATAGTTAACGTAGGTAACGTGCCTATCAACGACTCAAAATGTTGTAGTTTACAGGTTCGTTTATGTTCAACTCAGATCAGATATGTTTGATATATCTAATTGTTGACATTATAAGTTAGAATATATGCTTAAACGTGTCCAATATCTTCTTATTTTACTTCTAGTTACAACTGCGAATCGTTCATAAAATAAAGTTATAATATAATACGTTACAGTTTTTTGAATGATTGAATAATTGAAAGGCTCGTGAAGTAATGAGAAGAAACATAATTTTTATAATTTCGCATCATACACTATTTCAGTTTTCAAATTTTTATATTTCCTAATTTCCAATTTGCAATTGAACAATACTTACCCTTGCGCTACATGTATGACTTTCTTCTATCATACGCCGCTTTTATGAATTCTTGATCTTTTTTGCTAATTAATTGTTTATTAATTTTTGCAGAAAAAACTGGAGGGCTCTGTCTTAGATGGTAAATAATAAAAATTTATTATACAGGGTGTCCCAAAAATGCTGCGGGTCCTTAAAGGGGGTGATTCGGGGGATGATTGCAAACAACTGTTTCCTTTGCGAAAAAGCTCTCCGAGGTTTGGTTAACGAGATATTAACAAAAAGCACCGACCAATCAGAGCGCAAGTCTGACGGCCGAGTTCCCGCGCTAGCGTGGCTACGCGCCGCGCTGCGACTTGTGAACAAGCAACTCGGCATGCAACGAAGAAAATTGCGTAGAATGGCAAATGAAAAAGACGTAACAAATAAAATCGAACACGTTGTCATGGTTTGTTTGTTATTTAAAGTGAATAATGAATAAAGGATAAATGGATGAAAATCACGTGTAACGTAAAAAGACGAATACACAATTTTTTTAGAAGATTTGAAAATAATAATTATTTGAAGTGGGAGGATAAGGAATACGTAAAATTCCTTGTGTTAATAACGTATCCACGAAAAGGTAATGTAACGGGAAATTAACGAAAAGTGATCGTAGTTCGTTATTGTGATACAAATCCGTAACTCAATAACGGCCAGCACTGTTGCTGATAACGAATAAGTCTGTTTAAAAAGCCCGAATAAATATTTTCGTACGAAACTTTTGAGAATTGTCGCTGGAAATAAGCCATAGCTTGCGTTAAATTTAAAAATGAATGATCACCATTAAAGTAACTAAAACTCACCCTTGACGAAAATTCACCTGCAACTTGAAAACTTGTGTCACTGGGTCACTGAACCGATCCTGGTCATCGATGGACGAGCCCAGTGCACAGCTGATCCCAGGTATACGACACTACCCAAAGTTAAGGGTCGCAATGTCAGGTGCGTCCAGGTCAACGTACCGAATATTCACTTCACTGCACGGCTACTAACACTGATGACTTTGTTTACTTTTTATGGAACGTGTTGTTCCTACGTGTCAAAAATTGGTGGCCCCGAAAGGGGCCGATTGTTATCAGTTAAAGAACTGCTCCACATGGCGACCGTCCTTGTCCACGCAGGCTTGAGCGCGGAGAAATAATTGTCGTTGGACGCCCTGTAATGTCTGCGGCGTTGTGTTCTCCACCGCTGCGTGGATAAGCGCTACTGCTTCCTCAGGGGTGTCCACCGGCTGACGATACACCTCATTCTGAAATGATTGTTGTACAACAAATACAAAACGTAAGTAAAAAAAAAATTATCTACAACAGGAATAAGTAAAGAGTAACAGCAATAATCAAATTACCTTCAGGTAGCCCCAGAAGAAAAAATCCAGCGGATTCATATCCGGTGACCGTGGGGGCCACGCAACGTGGGCCTCTCGCCAGCCGCGGCCGATCCACCTGTCCTGAAAGGTTTCACCTAAATAGGCGCGGACAATATCGGCATAATGTGGCCCAGCTCCGTCATGCTGGTAGTACATGTTCTGTCGGATCTCATATGGAATATCGTCCATAAGATCCGGCAGAACATGTTCTAAAAAATATTTATACGCTGGGCCGTCCAGCCTGTCTGGCAGAATGTACGGCCCAACGATAAATTCGCCACAAATGCCGGCCCATAGGTTGATCGACCAACGGACTTGTGCGGCACGTGGACGAAGCGCTAGGGGATTTTCGTCGCTCCACACATGCATATTGTGGGAATTGAAGTTGTCTAAACACGCGCTCGAATTTCAAAACAAAAGCACGCGTCGTCGTATTCCCTGCGAGAGATGGTGGGCTTGGGGTCCGATTGGCCCTGCATCCCTCCCAAATGGCCACTGTCCTGAAGAGGCCCTTTTCACAGCAATATCTCCTCCCCAAGGCCCACCTTCTCTCGCACCGAATATGTCGACGCGTGCTTTTGTTTTGAAATCCGAGCGCGTGTTTAGACACGAGAGATAATCAGGCCCGATTGGTTAGTTTAGAACCAATCGGACCTCAAGCCCACCATCTCTCACAGGGAATACGACGACGCGTGCTTTTGTTTTGAAATTCGAGCGCGTGTTTAGACACGAGAGATAAGCAGGCCCGATTGGTTAGTTTGTGGCCAATGGGACTTCAAGCCCACAGTCTCTCGCACCGAATACGTCGACGCGTGCTAGTGTTTTGAAATCCGAGCGCGTGTTTATACTCGAGAGATAAGGGATCCGTCTTTAATTTGAGGGTAGGACGAAGCAGGCGGGACTACGCGCAGTCAGCGGACTACCACTCTTTTCCTGTGTTTCTCCGCGAGACGTATTGATGCTGGATAATACTCTGTAATTTCTAGTTCTCCAAAATTAATCAGGCTCATCAGCCAGAGCATTTCGCCAGGGTCGCGGTTTATGACCGTATTGTCCCGCAAGTCGGCGGTAGAGAACGGTTTCCTACAGTTACGGATAATTTATGACTTAATTGGTTCCGCCTCGTAGCAGACGTGAACTCAGGGTGTCAGAAAGGGGAGACAGGAAAGGTATGCATTTTCTTCTTTATAGCAACTCGAAGACTTTCTGCGTCTCTTCCCTTCGGACCCTTTCCAACCGATACACGTGGTGTCTGTTTTCTATCTGGAAGCAATGGGTACATTGGCAGTAGAAGGACGGAGCGCGGGCTTTTGTGAAAGTTTTCGTTGCACTTCTGCAAAACACGTGTGTTCCGAAAATGTGCTGGCTTCTTTTTACCTAAAGCCTCTTGGCTTGGTGGGAGTTAAGGGGGGAGACCACTGTCTCGGCCCGAAATGTAAGGGTATTTTCGGGAATTTATTTCAACCAAACGGTGCAAACAAATCAATTTATTGCTTAGTATAGTCAATAGTGTACAGGGTCATCGTTTAATCCTGCGGCTCGGCTCGATTACCTGGGTCGGGAAATTCCCAACACCTAGCTCTTTGCGACGCTAAAATTTTCGAAGCTCGGACATCACTCTTGTCCAACGGTCGCAGGCAGCTCTGCGCTGGGCCGGTGCATGGTTGTAGTAGAATGCGTCCGTGAGGCGGTGTTGCCATTTTACAAGTTCGCGCGCGCGCGGGTTGCAGGATTAAACGATGACCCTGTACACTATTGACTATACTAAGCAATAAATTGATTTGTTTGCATCGTTTGGTTGAAATAAATTCCCGAAAATACCCTTACATTTCGGGCCGAGACAGTGGTCTCCCCCCTTAACTCCCACCAAGCCAAGAGGCTTTAGGTAAAAAGAAGCCAGCACATTTTCGGAACACACGTGTTTTGCAGAAGTGCAACGAAAACTTTCACAAAAGCCCGCGCTCCGTCCTTCTACTGCCAATGTACCCATTGCTTCCAGATAGAAAACAGACACCACGTGTATCGGTTGGAAAGGGTCCGAAGCAGGGATCCGAACCGACTAGTAACCCTAACCCTTACCCGGTTAACCAAGGAAGGTTTCTGTAACCCGCAGTAACCGCGAGGGAACGGTTCCTAAATTCTAGAAGAAACCGAAGTAACCCGGTTAACCCGCTACGAGCCGGTTACTGGCGAAATAAGACAGTCTTGTCTAGACTAGACAGTCATTTAAGGCAAGGAGCTACGCCTGACGATGGATGCGGCCTGGTACCCCGTAGCGAGGACAAGCCCCCGGAGTGCCTCACCGAATTTTATGGCTTTCGGCCCTCGAAGGGGTTTGAATACCATTACAACTTGAGAATTGTCCAGGATTTCCGCATTTCTCATCTGATCTTTAGGAAAACGACACCGATCGATCTCTTATGTTTCGCCGATGAAACTAACACCAAGAACGACGTAATTCGGACCATAATGAAAGAAATTCAATGGAAAATCGATTTATATGATTTCAAGCTGGCTTCGTTAAAAACAGTCCGATTTACATGAAATTTGGTATGATTTTCATCGGAAAAACATAAGGAATCCATCGATATCATTTCTATATCGATACGATAAAGAATAAAGAATTTTTTTTTCTGAATCGGGTATGAATCCTCGGCCGACCGTAGCTAATTGAGGTCGGCGCCCCGCAGTTAAGGGGTGAAAATGTGAAATATCCATTTCAGCGTATTAAGAAATTCTCCATTCTTTATCGTATCGATATGGAAGTGACACCACTGGATTCCTTATGTTTTCCTGATGAAAGTCATACCAAATTTCATGTCAATCGGATTACTTTTACATAAGGAATACAAATTGTTTGTGTAAAAGTTGTCCGATTTACATGACATTTGGTATGATTTTTATCAGGAAAACATAAGGAATCCATTGGTTTTACTTCTATATCGATACGATAAAGAATAAAGAATTTATTACTACGTTGAAATGGATATTTCACATTTTCACCCCTTAACTGCGGGGCGCCGACCCCAATTCGCTACGGTCGGCCGAGGATTCATACCCGATTCAGAAAAAAATAATTCTTTAGTCTTTATCGTATCGATATGGAAGTGATGTCGATGGATTCCTTATGTTTTTCCGATGATAATCATACCAAATTTCATGTAAATCGGACTATTATTAACGAAATTAGCCTCGGATTATGGAAATGAATTTTGCATGGAATTTCCTTCATTATTTTCCGAATTACATCGTTCATGGTGTCAGTCTCATCGGCGAAAGATCTGATTAGAAATACAGGAAGTCGAATATTTCTCACTTCTTAATACGCACTCCAACCCCTGTATTCTTCCAATATTACAGTAACCGCATTAACCCGGTTAACCCGGTTAGTAAGGGTTACAGAGGAATTCTGTTACCCGGTTAGACGGGTTAGTCGGCGGTACGGCGTACCGAACCGGGTACGGGTTAGGGTTCGGTTCCCTGGTCCGAAGGGAAGAGACGCAGAAAGTCTTCGAGTTGCTATAAAGAAGAAAATGCATACCTTTCCTGTCTCCCCTTTCTGACACCCTGAGTTCACGTCTGCTACGAGGCGGAACCAATTAAGTCATAAATTATCCGTAACTGTAGGAAACCGTTCTCTACCGCCGACTTGCGGGACAATACGGTCATAAACCGCGACCCTGGCGAAATGCTCTGGCTGATGAGCCTGATTAATTTTGGAGAACTAGAAATTACAGAGTATTATCCAGCATCAATACGTCTCGCGGAGAAACACAGGAAAAGAGTGGTAGTCCGCTGACTGCGCGTAGTCCCGCCTGCTTCGTCCTACCCTCAAATTAAAGACGGATCCCTTATCTCTCGAGTATAAACACGCGCTCGGATTTCAAAACACTAGCACGCGTCGACGTATTCGGTGCGAGAGACTGTGGGCTTGAAGTCCCATTGGCCACAAACTAACCAATCGGGCCTGCTTATCTCTCGTGTCTAAACACGCGCTCGAATTTCAAAACAAAAGCACGCGTCGTCGTATTCCCTGTGAGAGATGGTGGGCTTGAGGTCCGATTGGTTCTAAACTAACCAATCGGGCCTGATTATCTCTCGTGTCTAAACACGCGCTCGGATTTCAAAACAAAAGCACGCGTCGACATATTCGGTGCGAGAGAAGGTGGGCCTTGGGGAGGAGATATTGCTGTGAAAAGGGCCTCTTCAGGACAGTGGCCATTTGGGAGGGATGCAGGGCCAATCGGACCCCAAGCCCACCATCTCTCGCAGGGAATACGACGACGCGTGCTTTTGTTTTGAAATTCGAGCGCGTGTTTAGACAACTTCAATTCCCACAATATGCATGTGTGGAGCGACGAAAATCCCCTAGCGCTTCGTCCACGTGCCGCACAAGTCCGTTGGTCGATCAACCTATGGGCCGGCATTTGTGGCGAATTTATCGTTGGGCCGTACATTCTGCCAGACAGGCTGGACGGCCCAGCGTATAAATATTTTTTAGAACATGTTCTGCCGGATCTTATGGACGATATTCCATATGAGATCCGACAGAACATGTACTACCAGCATGACGGAGCTGGGCCACATTATGCCGATATTGTCCGCGCCTATTTAGGTGAAACCTTTCAGGACAGGTGGATCGGCCGCGGCTGGCGAGAGGCCCACGTTGCGTGGCCCCCACGGTCACCGGATATGAATCCGCTGGATTTTTTCTTCTGGGGCTACCTGAAGGTAATTTGATTATTGCTGTTACTCTTTACTTATTCCTGTTGTAGATAATTTTTTTTTTACTTACGTTTTGTATTTGTTGTACAACAATCATTTCAGAATGAGGTGTATCGTCAGCCGGTGGACACCCCTGAGGAAGCAGTAGCGCTTATCCACGCAGCGGTGGAGAACACAACGCCGCAGACATTACAGGGCGTCCAACGACAATTATTTCTCCGCGCTCAAGCCTGCGTGGACAATGACGGTCGCCATGTGGAGCAGTTCTTTAACTGATAACAATCGGCCCCTTTCGGGGCCACCAATTTTTGACACGTAGGAACAACACGTTCCATGGAAAATAAATTAAGTGATCAGTGTTAGCAGCCGTGTAGTGAAGTGAATATTCGGTACATTAACCTGGACGCACCTGACATTGCGACCCTTAACTTTGGGTAGTGTCGTATACCTGGGACCAGCTGTGCACGGGGCTCGTCCATCGATGACCAGGATCGGTTCAGTGACCCAGTGACACAGGTTTTCAAGCTGCAGGTGAATTTCCGACAAGGGTGAGTTTTAGTTACTTAATTGGTGATCATTCATTTTTAAATTTAACGCAAGCTATGGCTTATTTGCGGCGATAATTCTCCAAGTTCCCGTACGAAAATATTTATTCGGGCTTTTTAAACAGACTTATTCGTTTGATAACGAACAAGTCTGGCCAGCAACAGTGCTGGCCGTTATTGAATTACGGATTTTTATCACAATAACGAACTACGATAACTTTTCGTTAATTTCCTGTTACATTACCTTTTCGTGGCTAAGTTATTAACACAAGAAAATTTACGTATTCCTTATCCTCCCACTTCAAATAATTATTATTTTCGAATCTTCTAAAAAAAAACTGTGTATTCGTCTATTTACGTTACACGTGATTTTCATCCATTTATCCTTTATTCATTATTCATTTTAAATAACAAACAAACCATGACAATATGTTCGATTTTATTTGTTACGTCTTTTTCATTTGCCATTCTACGAAATTTTCTTCGATGCATGCCGAGTTGCTTGTTCGCAGTCGCGGCGCGGCGCGTAGCCACGCTAGCGCGGGAACTCGGCCGTCAGACTCGCGATCTGATTGGTCGGTGCTTTTTGTTAATATCTCGTTAACGAAACCTCGGAGAGAATTTTCACAAAGGAAAAACTTGTTTGCAATCACCCCCTGAATCACCCCCTTCAAGGAACCGCAGCATTTTTGGGACACCGCGATGATGGAGGGGATCACTCCAGGCCGAGCCGCCGCGGAGACCGGACCCACCGCCGAAAACTTTTTAGACCTAACCGGAGGGAGTGAATGACCTTGGCCCACCCCCAAATATTTTTCCAAACCATTATGTAGCTGAAATTGTTTTAATAATTTATTTTTATTGGGAATTATTTCGGACGATCTCGGGAAAAATCGGCGTTTTTTACACACCGCGTCTTCGGAGGGTGGGAAAGAGATAGAACATTACTTTAAAGCTAAAATCTGGGAGAGGGAAAGAGACAGCGCTACATAGTGATACAAACACATTTTATTCTAAAGCTAACAGTATTTCGAAGCGTTCCGATTTACTTTAAAGCTAAATCTGGGAGAGGAAAAGAGACAGCGCTACATAGTGATACAAACACATTTTATTAAAGCTAACAGTATTTCAAAGCGTTCCGATTTAACGTCGCTGCATATCGTGTGTAATTTGAATCTCCTCTAGCAGTCGTGCAGGATGGCGACATTTGGCAGCGCGAATCATAGAAAGAATTATGCGGCGTCAGCAGAAACTTTTTTCCATACCAATATGTGATGGAAAGTTTTCCCCAACACAGAGAAATAATAATAATTTTTTAATCACCGATATAGCAAACTGTTATGTAGCAAACAGACATATTTTTCCGAACCATTATGTAGCGAGCATTCTAAAGCTAACAGTATTTCAAAGCGTTCCGATTTAACGTCGCGGCGTATCGCGAGATTTCGCGAAATCTGACTCTTCTGGAGCAGCCGCGCTAGATGACGTCATTTGGCAGCGTGAAGAACAAAATACAATACATGTAGAAACGTCGAATCTTAAAATTATGCGGCATCAGCAGAAAAAATCTTTTCCATATCAACAGACATTTTTTTCCCAACGCAGAGAAATAATAATTTTAATCCCCTCCCTCACCGATCTACCGAACCAATATGTAGCAAACACACACTCTAAAGCTAACAATTTTTAAAAATGTTTTTCAATCTTAACATCGCAGCGTATCGCGCGATCACGTGTAATTTGAATCCCCCGTGATGGGACCGCCGTGCAAGATTACATCATTTGGTGGCGTAACGAACGCACGAATCATAAAAAGAATTATGTGGTGTCAGCAGAAATTGGTGAGGTGAGAAGGAGGAAGACGGATAAGTAAATAGAGAAATAATATGTTTAAGAAATTTAATTACAATTAAAAGAATATAAAAATATAAACAGAAATGGAATATAATTTAACATTTTTTTCCTACGAGCATCCGCTAAAATATCATTGATGACAGATGCTACCAGTTCGCAATCTACAAGATAATCCTCGTCGTAGTATTCGCTATCACATATTATTTTAGCAGCACGACGCGTATGTAATGTTTCGCAGGCAGCGTCGTCCTGTTACAACACAGTAACAAAAGTTTTAAACTTTGTCCTCACATCTTCTGCAGTTTGATACAGCCGCGGATACACATAGCTTACACATGACTTAAGATTAAATAAAAATGATACTGTATTCAGTTTGAAATACAGCGACTTATTACGTAGTATCGTCTTTAGAATTGGAGGCGAGAATCATAGAAAGAATTATGCAGAGTCGATAGAAATTGATCACTCACGCTCTCGTGACCGAACCGAGTGCTCAGTTACACAGAACAGTAATATCTCAACAACATTCGCCGAAAGTGTTACGTATCTATTGTATCGCCTCAATTCTTTATCTCTAAATAAACCGCACGATTCTCAACATCTTTGAGTTCTCTCCATACAAATAGAATATAAAAATACAATATAAAAAAGACAAAAATATAATAATAATAATAAAAATAATAATTTAATTTATTGCCCACTTTTGCGTTACAATTTAACGATGAAATAATCTTTCCATTTTATTCTCATGATTGTGTCAGTGTAAGTCCCACCCTTCTAATGTATCCTGCTGTGTCTTAACAATTTTTTCTATTTTACAAGTGTTTCCTAATCTATTCTATGTTGTATAATATTCTTTTATCACTTTCCTGTTCTTCCCATGTTTTCCTTCTCCCTACTATCTCCCATAGAATAGCCAAGTTTTTCCCTTCTCCTCTAATTACCTCTTTCCAATTCCTAAATACAACACAATATAAATATAAATATAAAAGAAAATACAATTAAATAAGAAATATAATAAAAAAGAATATAATAAAATAAAAGTAAATACAATTAAAGAAGATATATAATAAAAAGAATATAATAATATAATAAAAGAAAATAAAATAATAAAAAAAGAAAATACAATTAAATATCAAATATTGTTTGAGATTGCACTTGAATGAGAGGAGAGGAATCTAAAGACAGGTTAGGATGCACTTTTGTCGATTGCGGTGAAGAACTTTGTCAATTTATTCTAAACACACTGAGTGTACAATACACAAGATGAGTGAATGCCGTGATAGTACTTATCACGGCCTGAGATTTGAGATGAGAAACCGTGGTCGCGTGGTGACACCACGTGGCACCCACACAATTGTATTAATTGTGTGGATTGTAAATTGGATTGAGCGCTGCTCTTTCAATAATTATGAGCGGTGAGATGAGCACAATAAAATTGCAGTTGTATGATCGTGAGAAGTACAATGGGAAGACTCTGAAATTCGCGACGCGTTTTTGCCAGAACCGTTCCCTTGACAAAGCACACAGAGAATGTCGGTAATGGCGGGCGACCGTAACCGCGTCTTCTCCGTTCCGCTAGATCGTCAATGCGGAGCGCTGATTGGCCTATCGATCTTCAATGATTGGTCGATCGATAGGCGCTGGCGAGCGGCTCGCTGGTAGATCAGTGGCGCTGTGTCGCGGTCCGCGAGGTGCTGCCATGAAAATGAGTGTGGCGGCGTAGGAAACTAACTTCATTCCCAAACATTCCTCCCGCCATCAGCAACAGGGTTGGTGATGTTAACCTGAAACAGTCAAAATTGCCAACTTTGCGATTGGCCTCGTTAATGTGGTGGTCGCGGTCTTGACGGTCACGACCCTGGTGAGACCATCCTTCCCAGGATGCAGCGTGAGAACCCGAGCAAGTGGCCACTTGCTCGGAGGGAGCCTTTCGTCAGTGATGAGTACCAATGACCCGACCTTGATGTCATTGGAGGGATGATGCCATTTGGAGATGGCCTGTTGACGTTGAAGGTAGTGAGCTGACCATTGAGACCAGAACTGCTGCATTTTCTTCTGGATGAGTTGCCATCTTGCTGATGGCGAAAGAGAAGAGTGTTCCACTGATGGTTCAGGCAAGGTTGTTAACGGTTTGCCGATGAGAAAATGAGGTGGAGTCAGCGTTGCAAGGTCCTCAGGGTCATCACTGAGAGGCTCGAGAGGTCGTGAGTTGAGCATGGCTTCAATCTGCGTGAGAAGAGTGTTGAATTCCTCATATGTAAGGACAGTCTCGTGAATATTTGATGGACTTTACTACAGCTTCCCATTTTCCACCCATGTGAGGTGCTGCTGGTGGATTGAAACACCATGTTGTGTTGTCGTTGACGAACAGAGAAGCCAATTTTTGGTGATGCTGTGAGCCCTGAGTGAACATGCTCTTGAGATTTGCATCTGCTCCAACGAAGTTAGTTCCACAATCAGAATAAATGGTGTGTGGAATTCCTCGTCTTGATGAGAACCGCCGATACGTTGCGATGAACCCTTCTGTTGAGTAGTCTGTTACCAGCTCGAGATGAACAGCTGACGTTGTCATGCACACAAAGACACAGATCCAACCCTTTTGTGTCTTTGCTCCTCGCCCCTTCCAGGTTTTGAGAGTGATCGGACCAGCGTAGTCGATTCCAGTGTTGGTGAATGGCTGTGAGGGTGTGACTCTAGAAAGAGGTAGTTGGCCCATCAGCTGATGGGCACGGATCCCCCTTTGTCGAGCACACACCACACACCGCAGTATATGAGACTTCACTGGAGCTCGACCTCCGATGATCCAGTAATTTTGTCTGATGTGAGCGAGGGTGAGCTGAGTGCCTCCATGTAGAGTTTGCTTGTGTGAGTGGTCTATAATCAAATCGGACAGACGTGAGTTGCGAGATAGTATTGCAGGGTGTTTACTTTCATAATCCATATGAGCGTTACGAAGTCCGCCTCCAACTCTTATGACTCCTTGTTCATCGATGAATGCAGTGAGTCGACTGAAGGCGTGAGATGAGGGCAATGTTGATCTCGAGCTGATGACCTTGAATTCGTGGTTGAAGTAGATTGCCTGAGTCATCTTTATCCAAAAAATGCGAGCCGTTTCCAAATCTGTTGGAGTGTGTGAGATGAGTGGCAATGAAACAGGCAATTTTCTTAACCTTGAGATGAATCTGAAACAAGCTGAAGTAATGCGAATCAGTTTGTTGAGAGAGGAGAATTTGTATATGATGTCCCAGTGATATTTAATTTCTTGAATGTTGAGTAAGGTCGATGATCCTGGACGAGCCTCTAGTGCACTCGAGTCGTCCTGATGCAGTGGTTGTGATGGCCATGAGTCACTGGGTTGAGAAAGCCATGGTGGTCCCGTCCACCATAGTTGATGATGTTCAAGCTGAGATGTCGTGAGGCCTCGAGAAGCGCAATCAGCTGGATTCGAAGTGCCTGGAACGTGTCTCCAATGTGCGTGTGATGAGAGTTCTTGAATTTGGGTGACACGATTCCTGACGTACTCCTTTCAGCGGGAGGCGTGAGAGTTGATCCATGTAAGTGCCACTTGAGAGTCCGTCCACAGATGAGTAGATGCAATGTTGAGCTGAAGAGTTGCTTGAACATACTTGGCAAGCTTTGCCAGCATCAATGCTGCTGTGAGTTCGAGTCTCGGGATTGTGAGCTTCTTGAGAGGTGCTACCTTCGTCTTGGAGCACACCAGTGTCGACACCTTGAGATTTGTGGACGGTGAGATGACGGTAATGTACACTACCGCTGCCATGGCGAGTTGAGAGGCATCAGAGAAGCCGTGGAGTTCCACGACTGAGTTTGAGTAGGTATTGAACCACCTTGGAATTGAGAGCCTGGCCAGGCATGTGAGATCTTCTCTGATGGAATACCAATGAGCTGTAACTTGAGGTGGCAGTGGATCGTCCCAACGAAGTTTGTGCAGCCACAACTCTTGCAGAATCATTTTTGCTCGAATTATGACTGGTGATAGGAAGCCAAGTGGGTCAAAGATTTGAGAAACTTCCGACAGAATGATGCGTTTCGTTGGGATAGAAAATGAACTGAGAGGTTTCGATGAGAAGGTGAAGTTGTCCTGGAAACTGTTCCATTGCAACCCCAGAATTTTAGTATGGCAGTCGTCGAGTGAGATAGTTGAGCTTGAGGCTCTTGAGATGGAGGATATTTCTTCGAGTAATGCAGGGTGCGTTGAATGCCATTTGGCGAGTGGAAACCCTCCCGCGTGACACAGGCCTTTAAGATGTTGTGCAATTTTGATGAGTTGCTCACCTGTGTCAGCGCCGCCAAAGATGTCGTCGACATATCGTGCATGAGTGATGGAGGGTACAGCCAATGGGAAGCGGTGCCCTTCGTCCTCCGCCAGTTGTAGCAATGCTCGGACGGCCAGAAACGGAGCAGCCTTTGTACCGTAGGTGACCGTCGTGAGCTTGAATGAGATTTCCTTCCCTTCCTTATCCACCCACAGAATGCGTTGGAGATCTTGATCGTCTTTATGAACTCGGATTTGTCGATACATCTTTGTGATGTCTGTAGCAAAGATGAACCTGTGCTGCCGAATCCACAGCAGCACGTCTGAAATATTGAGCAGAAGGTTACGTCCTGTGTGCATGAGATCGTTGAGGGAATACCCAGATGACGTTGCACACGATCCGTTGAAGACAACCCTCAGCTTGGTGGTCTTGCTGTCGGGCTTGAGCACTCCATGATGAGGAAGGTAAAAGATTGAATTATTGTGAGATGAAATTGATGGTGCTCTTACCATATGGTTGAGATGTTCGTACTCTAACATGAATTCTTGATAGAGTTTACGATACTCATCGTTCCTGTTGAGCTTGGTGAGTGTACGCTTCAAACATGCATGCGCTGCGTTGTATGAATTACCCAGCAAACTCGATGATGACTTGAGAGGGATGCGAACGATGTATCGCCCTGTAGCATCTCTGGTGTGCGTTGTTCGGAAGTGATCCTCGCACTCTTGCTCTTCAGAGTTGAGTTGAGATGAGGTGTCATTCGGGAGCTCCTCTTGAATCCAGAACTTCTCTAATAAGTCACGTACGGACGGCTCGCCCTCTTGTACAAGTGATGTGTGATACGATGACTGGGTAAGAGCGTTGGAAAAAGCCACTGGTCCAAGTATGAGCCACCCAAAAATTGACAATTGAGCGATCGGCATGGATGGGGAGCCCTTGATTATATTAGGCTTTATGATCTGTCCATATGTGTCAGCTCCGATGATAATGTCGACAGGTCGTGGTTTTAAAAAGTCAGGATCTGCCAATGCGAGCCCAGTGAGATGTGGCCAATCTTGGTTGGGCACCTCGGCTGAGGGCACTCTTGAAGACACTGATCTGAGAACATGGGCTTGAAGGGAGATTGACAATGGTCGGTGGATTGATCGCAGCGTTAATGAGGCTACTCCTCTTGTCTGCGTGGACTTCTTCCCTCCAATGCCGATGATTGATATGGATGACTGAGATCGCTTGATATTAAGTTCGTTGAGGAGATCCTCCTTAACGAAGGTGAGCTCTGAACCAGAATCAATAAGTATACGAACCAGTTGAGTTGACAATGGTGAGCTGAGATGAGCCTGGGCAGTTGCCAGGAGTGTTGGGTGGCTGCATGTTGGATGTCCAAGAGATGAATGTGGCTGAGAAGAGAGTGCAGTGATGAGCTGAGAAGATGACTCGACGACTGCGGTGAGATTTCAGTTTTGCTGAGCTGTTGACGGCGATGCCTCAGTTTGATTTGGTGGTTTTGACTTCACGGTCGGAACGTGCAGCATGGTGTGGTGCTGTATACCACACTCCTTGCACTTGTGCGGTGATTTGCACTGCGCGGACGAATGTCGACCGCAGCAATTGTAACAAAGCATATTGTTTGCCACAACCTTTCTCCGCTCCTGCACTGTCATGCCCCTAAATTGGGGGCACATCACTATAAAGTGCTCCCCCTTGCACAGGTCGCATGGAAAAGTCTTCACTCTTGAAGGTCCCCGGGAAATGTTGTAGGACGATGACCTCCCAGCCGCTGGCCTGTTGGAGGAGGCCCCTGATGTTGAGCTGGCAGATGATGTGGTGGGGCCCTGAGAGGATGGAGTCTCCGCCTGCAGCAATGCCCTCACTCTGTTGTTGACGAACTCCTTCATCCTCTTGAAGGAGGGATACTCAGTTTGAGTGGTCACTGAGGTTTCCCATGCCTCCCTTGACGCCTTATCCATTTGGCGAGCAACGATGTGGGTGAGAATGTGGTCCCCCAGGTTTTCCGTCACACCAAGTGAGCTGAGAGACGTCGCAGCTCCATCGATGGTTGCAATGAGCGACTTCAATGCGGCTATGCCCTTGAGGTTGGTGGTCTTTGGCTCGAAGAGCTTCTCCAGTTGAGCCTGAATGATAAGCCTTTTATTTGCGTAAGTCGCCTTTAATGTCTCCCACGCTGGGGTGAAGGAACCTCCTTTCAACGGCAACGCTTCCACCTTTTGAGCTGGTTCGCCTTCCAAGCTCGACAGAAGATATTGCAGCCGCTCAATATCTGTCAGCTCCTTTCGTGAGATGATCAGAGCTGAAAACATTTCACAGTATGCCGGCCACCTCGCGCAGTCTCCGGCAAACGTGGGTAACGCCAGCTCGGGGAGCTTCCCCAAAGCTGACGTTGTGCTCGCTGGGCTAGAGTTACCCGGGGGTTGGAAGGGTGCCAATTCCTCCTTGAGCTTGCCCAACAACAGCCTGATGTCGAAGCATAGTTCGGTTTCTTCGAACATGAGTTTATCATTGTAATAGGGATGATCACGGTGTGCCCTGGGCCAAGCTGCTTCGAAATACGAGTGTTCCTTCTGGAACGCCTTGTGTAGATCATCCAGGTGAGCTGAGAATATTTTAAGCTCTGCTAGAGTGGTATTCGGCGCACAGTCGGGAAGTCGCTTCTTCAATGCCTTGATTGAATCGAGGCGTGTAAGTTGTGTCTCGGCTCTCGATAACACTTCTGATGGAATTCCTGAGGGAGACGAGGCTCTCGTCTCCCTCCTTCCTTCAGTTGAACTGCTCAGAGGAGGTTCCTGAGGGATGGCCAGTGTTACCAGAGGTGATGTGGGCCTCGACGCTGTCTGAGACCGAGTGGCTGAAATCTGGTCATCACCTGGCATCTTGAACACCACACTGCACTGAGACACTAACCTGAATTTAGATCCGGCTCGAAGGACCAAAAAATGTTTGAGATTGCACTTGAATGAGAGGAGAGGAATCTAAAGACAGGTTAGGATGCACTTTTGTCGATTGCGGTGAAGAACTTTGTCAATTTATTCTAAACACACTGAGTGTACAATACACAAGATGAGTGAATGCCGTGATAGTACTTATCACGGCCTGAGATTTGAGATGAGAAACCGTGGTCGCGTGGTGACACCACGTGGCACCCACACAATTGTATTAATTGTGTGGATTGTAAATTGGATTGAGCGCTGCTCTTTCAATAATTATGAGCGGTGAGATGAGCACAATAAAATTGCAGTTGTATGATCGTGAGAAGTACAATGGGAAGACTCTGAAATTCGCGACGCGTTTTTGCCAGAACCGTTCCCTTGACAAAGCACACAGAGAATGTCGGTAATGGCGGGCGACCGCAACCGCGTCTTCTCCGTTCCGCTAGATCGTCAATGCGGAGCGCTGATTGGCCTATCGATCTTCAATGATTGGTCGATCGATAGGCGCTGGCGAGCGGCTCGCTGGTAGATCAGTGGCGCTGTGTCGCGGTCCGCGAGGTGCTGCCATGAAAATGAGTGTGGCGGCGTAGGAAACTAACTTCATTCCCAAACAAATATAATATAAAAAAGAAAAAATATAAAAATAGAATATAAATAGAATATAAATAGAATATAAAAATAAGAAATAAAAAAAATAAAAATATAAAATCTCAATTCAATATAAAAATACAATATAAAAAAAAATATAATAAAAGAAAAGAAAATAATAAAAAAAGAAAATACAATTAAATATCAAATATAATATAAAAAAAGAAAAAATATAAAAATAGAATATAAATAGAATATAAATAGAATATAAAAATAAGAAATAAAAAAATAAAAATATAAAAACTCAATTCAATATAAAAATACAATATAAAGAAATAATATAATAAAAGAAAATAAAATAATAAAAAAAGAAAATACAATTGTGATATCCCACTATTTTTCGCGCGGTATTATTCTAAATACTTTCCCAAATATCTCAATATCACTCCACCAAAGTCCCTGAAACTCAACTCTTACTCCATTTCCTCAATCGATGATCACCTTGACGATGTACCTTAGTGGTCCCCATCTCAAGATGGTCGGTACGAAACCCCCTTCTAACTATTCGCCCGAAGAGGCACGAATTCCCATCTTCATACTAAATCTAAACAAGTCCCTCGTCCCAAAAACCTCTTAAATCGAGACCACGTCTCACCCCTTCTCTACGACCCTCCAAGTCGAGCCCACAAATTACCCCATTCCCATTAAAACATCCAAAATCCATTTGACGGGTTGAGTATCTCCTTTTACCATTCATAAAACCCCAAAGGTCTAATACGACGAATATTTGGCGTACGTGACATAAATATGTCTATTAATAGACGTACCGTTCATAAAAACCCCGGAAGTCCTATTGCGACTTATTTGTTAAATATGTCAAGGTTCCTACCGCGCGTACCCCCGCAACATTCCTGTAAGGATACATAAATATGAGGTCCCGAGAGGCCGGAGCTTCATTATCAACCAAATTTCTGTATAGAAAGTATATTCAGTACCATTCAAATTTTATCGCGCAGAAAGCATTATAATTCAAACTTTTCAAGTGTTAAATTCAGTGACCAATAATCACCATTCATCAATCACTGTAAGACATTACAATTACCATTTATAATATTGTATATCACCGCCATCATTTATATTTTGTATTGTTATTTCCATTGCTTTTAAATATTAATGTGTCTTATTAACGCTTGTTACGTATGTCATTCTTGCATTATTATTCATATTGCTTTCGTTATCTTTACATTATTAACGCTTATTGCAATCATTTATATTATTTGTATCATTAACGCTTATTGCGTTCATTTATTGCTTTCTATTACTATTCATATTATTGTTTTCTATATCAATGTTTATTGCTTATACCATTTTTCATAATTATCACATATTGTGTTTCATGTACATACATATATTGCTATTGCTTAACATTTATATAAATGTCATGTGTTAATGCCCAACGTCCAACTAAAACTAAACAACTAAACAAAACTAAACAACATCACAGTGCTAAGAATTGAATAAACAATTCTTATTTTTAATCACGCTTCGAAATATTGTGTCCATCCTTTGATTACTAAGATTCTAAACCAAGACAGGCTGCCGCAACAGCTGATTTCTGTTCGCGAACGCGAGAGCGCTTATACTGTTTACAAACATACTTTTGCGTGAGCCGTGCAATTCGCGGAAGTATTACGTGTGGCTTTCTTTACATAAATGCAACGGTAAATCCTATTACCGAAATCAAAACAAACATAAGGTGCTCTAACGGATGTTCCCCGGGTGTGTATTCACTATTTAAACCTTCCTTGGTCGATTAGAGTGCTGGATTATAGATTCGCGCCCGACTCTCCTTCAAAACACTCAGTGTTCAGGATTACAGATTCGCGCCTGCCGTTCTTTCCCTCAAAACCCTCAGTGTGCAGGATTATAGATTCGTGCCTGACTTTCCCTCAAAATCCTCAGTGTGCTGGATTATAGATTCGCGCCTGACTCTCCTTCAAAACACTCAGTGTGCAGGATTACAGATTCGCGCCTGCCGTTCTTTCCCTCAAAACCCTCAGTGTGCAGGATTATAGATTCGTGCCTGACTTTCCCTCAAAATCCTCAGTGTGCTGGATTATAGATTCGCGCCTGACGTTCTTTCCCTCAAAACCCTCAGTGTGCTGGATTATAGATTCGTGCCTGATTTCTTACCCCACATGTCATTGTCCCCTAAAGACCTCCACCCGGGACGTGACACAATTAAATATTAAATATAATATAAAAAATAAAAAATATAAAAATAGAATATAAACTGAATATAAAAAATAAGAAATAAAAAAAATAAAAAATATAAAAATTCAATATAAAAGTGCATTCTAAAAAAATATAATAATAATAATAATAATAATAATAATAATTTAATTTATTTCCCACATTCGCGTTACAATTTAACGATCATATACTCTTTCCATTTCATTCCCGTGATTGTGTCAGTGTAAGTCCTACCCTTCTAATGTATCCTGCTGTGTCTTAACCAATTTTTCTATTTTACAAGTGTTTCCTAATCTATTTTGTGTTGCATAATCATCTTTTATCACTTTCCTCTTCCTCCCATCTTTTCCTTCTCCCTATTATCTCCTGTAGAATAGCCAAGTTTATCCTTTCTCATCTAATTACCTCTTTCCAATTGCTGCCATTCTCTCCACTTACTTCACATGCTTCAATCACGTGTTTCACTGTTTCTTCCTCTTTCCTACAAAGCCTACATACCCTTTCATCTTTCGATATCCAATATTTACATGTCCTCGTTTCACTACCCTGTATGAATCTTCCTATCCATTCTAATTCTCCTCTCCTTTTTTTCTTCTTCCCTCATAAGTATTTCGACTTATCTCCTGATTTGCTTGCCACCTCTCTTGATTCTCTTAGGAACTTTGACTCTTTTATTTTCATCTCTCTTTCTTGTTCTTGCATGTATATACTTAACTGCTCTATTTTCGATCACACTTCTTCACCAATAAAATATAAAAATACAATTGAAAAATAAAATAAAATAAAATAATAATAAAATAAAATAAAAGAAAATACAATTAAATAAGAAATATAATAAAAAAGAATAAAATAAAATAATAAATATAATATAAAAAGAAAAAAACATAAAAATAGAATATAAAAGAATATAATATAAAAAAGAGAAAACATAAAAATAGATTATAAAAGAATATAAAAAAATTCCTCTTTCTTACAAAGCCTACATATCCTTTCACCTTTCGATAGCCAATATTTACATGCCCTCGTTTCACTACCCTGTATGAATCTTCCTATCCATTCTAATTCTCCTCTCCTTTTTTTTCTTCTTCCCTCATAAGTATTTCGACTTATCTCCTGGTTTGCTTGCCACCTCTCTTAATTCTCTTAGGAACTTTGACTCTTTTATTTTCATCTCTCTTTCTTGTTCTTGCATGTATATACTTATCTGCTCTATTTTCGATCACACTTCTTCACCAATAAAATATAAAAATACAATTGAAAAATAAAATAAAATAAAATAAAATAAAATAATAATAAAATAAAATAAAAGAAAATACAATTAAATACGAAAATAAAATACAGTACAATACAATATAAAAAACAATAAAATACAATTAAATAAGAAATATAATAAAAAAGAATAAAATAAAATAATAAATATAATATAAAAAGAAAAAAAAACATAAAAATAGAATATAAAAGAATATAATATAAAAAAGAAAAAATATAAAAATACAATAAAAATATAAGATAAAATACAATACAATATAAAAAAATAAATATAAATGAATATAAATCAAATTAAAAATATTAAAATATAAAAATACAATTAAAATAGATAATAAAATACAATACAATATAAAACTCAATAAAAATATAAAAGAAAAAAAAAATATATATATATATGAATATAAAAATATGAATTAAAAAATAAAAATATAAAAATTCAATATAAAAAATACATTATAAAAAGCAAAAATATAATAATAATAATAATAATAATTTAATTTGTTACCCACTTTTGTGTTACAATTTAACGATCATATACTCTTTCCATTTCATTCCCGTGATTGTGTCAGTGTAAGTCCTACCCTTCTAATGTATCCTGCTGTGTCTTAACAATTTTTTTTTATTTTACAAGTGTTTCCTAATCTATTTTATGTTGCATAATCATCTTTTATCACTTTCCTGTTCTTCCCATCTTTTCATTCTCCCTATTATCTCCTATAGAATAACCAAGTTTGTCCCTTCTCCTCTAATTACCTCTTTCCAATTGCTGCCACTCTCTCCACTTACTTCACATGCTTCAATCACGTGTTTCACTGTTTCTTCCTCTTTCTTACAAGCCATACATATCCTTTCTTCTTTCTTCTTTCGATTGCCAGCCACGGAGACCTCTCCAGACCTGACCCACGCCCGAAAAATTTTTATACCTAGCCGAGTGAGGAAATGACCTTGGCCCAACCCCGAAAATTTTTTCCAAACCAATATGTGATCGAATTTTCCCCCCAACACAGAGAAATAATAATTTATTTTTATCGGATGGTGTTTCGGACAATGTCGGGAAAGATCGGCATTTTACAAACCACGTATTCGGAGGAAGGAAAGAGAGAGCATTACATTAAAATCTAAATTCGTGGAGGGAAAGAGAGAGCAATACTTAGCGTCGCAGTACCACTCTGAACGTGAATCGTACCACTTCGAACATGCATCGAACGTCAATCGTACCACTTCGAACATGCATCGAACGTCAATCGTACCACTTCGAACATGCATCGAACGTCAATCGTACCACTTCGAACGTGAATCGAACGTGAATCGTACCACTCTGAACGTGAATCGTACCACTCTGAACGTGAATCGTACCACTTCGAACATGCATCGAACGTCAATCGTACCACTTCGAACGTGTATAGAACGTATATTGGACATGTAATGAACTACTTCGAACATGTAATGAACCACTTCGAACATGTAATGAACCACTTCGAACATGTATCGAACGTCAATCGTACCTCTTCGAACGTGTATGGTACCACTACGAACGTATATTGGACATGTAATGAACCACTTCGAACATGTAATGAACCACTTCGGACATGTATCGAACGTAATCGTACCTCTTCGAACGTGTATGGTACCACTTCGAACGTGTATTGGACATGTAATGAACCACTTCGAACATGTATCGAACGTCAATCGTACCTCTTCGAACGTGTATGGTACCACTTCGAACGTGTATTGGACGTGTAATAATAATAATAGTTTATTTGACGGACATAAAATCCACTTATACAAAGAAAAAAGCAATAAAGCGATAAGCAATAAAGCCAAAAATACAAATAGTAGTCATCGAGGCAGTTTCACCACGTCACGCAAACAATGTATCTCCGAGACTAGTCTAAGTAGACTCTCTTAACTCGGACAAAATCCGAGCTTTGAAAATGTGAAGAGAGTCGGCAAAAATATCAGCATTACCCGATAGCTGGTTAGCAGTATTACAGGCTCTATTTAACGGGTCAGTTTCCCTTAAGTTCGACCTAAAGAAACCTGTATGGAAAAGCCGATTGAAACGGAGTGCCTAGCCAAAGCCTTAAACCCCACCAGGCCTAAAATATCAGGGCAATCAATCTCCCCAAGCAACAAATTCCTCAAGAAGGTAAGGTCAGAAACGGACCTACGCACTTCCAACGTATCCATTTTTAAGCAGGATAATATTGGACCGTAATCATGATCCGTGAAGGACATAACTCTACCCAGCACGAAACTGGCGTGTCTTAAAAATTTATGCTGAACCCTCTCCAGCAATATCCTGTATTTAGCCTGATGGGGTGACCAAACTACGCTGGCATACTCGAGCTGAGGCCTGACCAATGCACAATACAGTAGACGAAACGAGGATACTCCCATAAAATCGGCCGAACATCTTTTGATTAGGCCGAGCGACCTAATGGCTGAACCAGATATGTTTCGCGCATGCTGGGCAAAGGACATTCTCGAATTGTAGGTTACACCTAGATCACGTATGCACTCAATCCTGCCCAGCAAGGTTCCGCACACATTGTAATCGTATTTCAGGACACTCTTCCTGCGGGTGAGGGACATGACATGACATTTCGAAATGTTTAACCTGAGGCCATTTGCATTGCACCACGAAGATAAACTGTTCAAATCAGATTGTATACGCTGCGCGTCCTCGTAAGTCTTTACTATCGAAAAAATCTTCAAATCATCCGCATACAAAAGAGGTTTAACGAAGGAAAATTGCCTAACTAAATCATTAATAAAAATAATAAATAACAAAGGACCGATGTGAGACCCTTGTGGTACCCCAGAGTTAATTACAAAACTTTCCGAGAGAGTGCCCTGAACCTTAACCGCAAAAGACCTACCGCTCAGGTAGCTCCGGACCCACTCTACCATGCTATCCGTGAAACCAAGAAGAGATAGCTTCTGTACGAGCAAATCATGATCCACACAATCGAACGCCTTGGAAAAATCAGTATACACAACGTCGATTTGTTCTAGCCTATCCAAGGCTGTGGTAACATAGTTGCCGAAAGCTACCAAGTTAGTGACAGTGGACCGACCCGGAACAAAGCCATGCTGAGAAGAACAGATTATATTGTTCTTACAAAAGAAAGTCAGTTTACTCGTTACAATTTTTTCGAAAATTTTACACATCGAGCACAGGATAGTAACCGGCCTATAATTTTTTATATCAGCTCTGTCGCCTGATTTAAAAATGGGCGTCACAAGGCTAGATTTCCAGCGAGCAGGAAACTTCCCCAACCTCAGCGAAAGGTTAAATATAATCCATAGCGGACGCGACAATGCGTATTGACATAATTTAAGGAAACAAGGAGGCACACCATCACTACCAGGACCCTTGTTGACATTTAACGAGACGAGTGCCTCGAAAACATCGCACAGACCTATATTTAAGTGCGGTATATCCACAGACGATGATACACCGAGATTCGCATCTTGTATGCCGGCTGAAGAAGAAGCGAAATTTAACAAGAACTGACTGGCAAAAAGCGCGGCAATATCGGTAGCGGAATCTGCGCAACGGTCCCCCGAAAACATAACTCCTGGAAAAACACCAGCCGCACGCTTTGAGTTGACATGTTTCCAGAAAGACTTAATGTTCAGCGGGATGCTAGATTCCACCGTACTTATATAGTGTCTATAATCTATGCGCACCAGATCTTTACACGCTGAGCGTAACTGCGAAAAATGCAAATAATCGACCCATGAATGAGACTGCTTAAACTGAGTGTGTGCCTTCTTCTTGGCTCTGACAGTGTGCCTCAGATTCCTCGAAAACCAGCTCGGGAAAGATGACCAGAAGGAGGTGCGACACGGAATATAGCGCACAACGGCCTCATTGATGCGAGTGTAAAGAAGATCCACCGCGCTGTCGAGAGACAATTGTTGTAGGTCGGTGTCCCAGTCGAAGGCGCCTAAAAAGCAGTTAATGGCCGAGTAGTCGCCAACTCCAAAGTCCGGACGCGAGCAGGAAGTCCTGGGAAGAGAGCAAGTCGGATGCGTCCTGATAGAAACAGACAGCGCCGGATGGTGTGAGTCTTCGTCCACAAGGAGATCCAGCGCGGCCTTTATACTGATGGATGCGTCGTTCGTGAAGAGTAGATCCAACATGACACCCCTGTCATTGCAAATGCTGTTCCTCTGGAGCAGTCCCATTTCATTAAAAGACTCAATCACAGATTCCACCGCTGCGCATTCCTGCTGAGAAGCTCCAAGATTAATGCTAGCATCCAAGACTAGGGGATCAGCGTTCCAAGCCGCGTGTGGCAAATTGTAGTCACCCAGAAGGTAAATGGCGCTACCCTCCATAGCACCACGAAGTGCAGCCGACATCGACTCGCAGTGATTCGTGTAAGCGATGGGGCCCGAGGCGGGTGGAATATAGCAAGCGCCAAAATAACAAACACAGGATTGCAGCAAAATTCTTATAAGTACTTGCTCAACACCGCATGCATGTAAACTCATACGCGAACTACAAATTGACCTGCGTACAGCGATCAAGACTCCACCACCACGAGCAAAAGAGCTAGTATCCGGGTTTCTGTCCATACGATATATAATATAGCTATGAAGTCCAAGTTCCGAGGTAAGGAAATCCTCTGTGAGCCATGTTTCAGTCAGCAAGATTACATCCGGCTCCACAGAAAAACACGCAATGGAGCTGGCAAGGGCCGACAGTTTAGTTCGTAAGCCTCTCACATTCTGGTAGTAAATGTTTAGTTTTTTGAAATGCGAGGAGCCAGAGATGGTACAATGGCAGGAACTCCGTGCTTGTATCTAATCGTGAGATTCTCTCCATCCTCTCGTCGACGGTTTAAATCTTGTCTGAGACCCGCCAAATGCTGTCTTTGCCTTAGTGTGAGATCCTGCTTAATCTTAATATTTCCCAGATCCAGGTTCTTCCTTAAAATAAGACTAACCTCCGCCGGGGAAGACAGTGTGACCCTCACAGGTCTGCATCGCCCAGGTACCTTCTTACCCAATCTTAAAAGCCGAACGTGATCGACGGAGCCAGTAGAAACAATGCCTAAAAGGTTCCTAACCTTCTCGACATCAGGCGAAACTGAAGTTGAACCCGGTTGGGGAGGTCCACCATCCCCTTCTTCTAACCCGAAAATGATGATATTCGAGGCCCTGTACTGCCTCTCGTTTATCTCCCTATGTATATCCTCCTGTTCGGGATGACGGCAGCCTGAAGCATCAACCGCCATCAGTTTGTCCTCTGTCTGCTGCACCCTCAGTGATAACGACGAGATTGAATGACGCAACATCTCAATGTCGGACTTAATCGAAACTTTAAAATCATCCAGCAGTGAGGAGAGCTCCTCCCTAATAATCTGCCGAACATTCGAGAGCGAAACGGAGTCGCTCTCAGCGCTGACAACCGGAGTAGACAGCGATGTATTGGACGAGGACGCTGGACTCCTACGATTAGACGGCTTGGAGCAATCCAGCAGCTTATCCTGATGCCAAGGATGTGCGGTGCGATGCAAACATGCCGGATGCGCTGCCGTATTACAAATATTGCATACCACAGGATCCGCTACATGAGTTTTACATCCTTTACACAATCTTTTCGTGGATTGCGACATTTCACTGTGAGTGAGTGACACTGTACAATAGGCAAGAGAGATACACGTTAGCTGATAAACGTAAACAGCGCACTAACACACGCACAACACCAAACAGCTGAGTACGTGACACAATGTGTGTGCTAATAGCTGAGCAAGCAAGAGAGACACTGTGTAAGACTGATATCCAAAAGACGAAAATCACAATAATCAGCCAGTGGTCACTGCAGATTACGCCAATCACTGGCCAAGCCGAAACAACTCAGCAGCACCCCCGAAAGAAGTCACAGCACCAGCAGAAAACCGTAAATTTCGACAGTTAAAGACACGAGAAACATTGATCACTACCAAGCTGAGGTAAACACGTCTACACCTGACGACTACCGTATCGAATAATCGGCTTTGTAATGAACGTAATGAACGGCTTTGAACGGGTATAGAACGGCTTTGATCGGGTATCGTCGTAATCTAGCATACATCACATGTAGGAAGTTGGGGAGGGTGAAGAAAAACATTTTCATATACATTAAAAATTGATTATATTTAAAATGAATATTTAAAATATATTTAAAATATTCAATAATTTAAATATAATCAATTTTTAATGTATATGAAAATGTTTTTCTTCACCCTCCCCAACTTCCTACATGTGATGTACGCTAGATTACGACGATACCCGAACAAAGCCGTTCATTACACGTCCAATACACGTTCGAAGTGGTACCATACATGTTCGAAGAGGTACGATTGACGTTCGATACATGTTCGAAGTGGTTCATTACATGTTCGAAGTGGTTCATTACATGTCCAATACACGTTCGAAGTGGTACCATACACGTTCGAAGAGGTACGATTGACGTTCGATACATGTTCGAAGTGGTTCATTACATGTTCGAAGTGGTTCATTACATGTTCGAAGTAGTTCATTACATGTCCAATATACGTTCTATACACGTTCGAAGTGGTACGATTGACGTTCGATGCATGTTCGAAGTGGTACGATTCACGTTCAGAGTGGTACGATTCACGTTCAGAGTGGTACGATTCACGTTCGATTCACGTTCGAAGTGGTACGATTGACGTTCGATGCATGTTCGAAGTGGTACGATTGACGTTCGATGCATGTTCGAAGTGGTACGATTGACGTTCGATGCATGTTCGAAATGGTACGATTCACGTTCAGAGTGGTACGATTCACGTTCGATTCACGTTCGATTCACGTTCGATACATGATCAAAGTGATTTGGTCTAGTCGCTTGGTGTGTCCAAAGAAGAAGGGAAAGAAGATGCGTGTGAAGAAGGAGAGGATGCTCATCGAAAATGAATGTGGAGAACAACAGCATCTTACTTTTGCAAAGCTACGCACTTCTCGATTTCATGATAAGATTTTAAATGCAAGAGCCTGGAGATGCAGCGAGACCAGTTGTCTTCAAATCTTTGACGGCAACAGTCTCTTTAAAGGCAATAGTTCCAACCAAAAATAATGGGAATATTCAGGATTGCGCCCGACGAGGACCAGGAGATGTGGGGGAATAATCAGGAGGTATGTACATAACAATGTTTTGTACGTTTTTTTTTACGTTTAACACGTGAATATTATATCAAGGTTTCTATGTTCTAGGATTTGCAGGGAGCAGTCGGTGGTGGTGGTGAGGACAGCATCGAGGACTCCTCATCCTCCGACACCGATGACAACGATGACAGCGATGACAGCGACAACATCGCTGCAGCCATTGATGGCTTGCTGGTAAGTGATATTGTGATAGGATATTGTGCGGAATGTATTAATATTATATTTGCGTTTACATGTTTTAGAACCTGCCACCGCTGCCACCACCGCCCCAGATAGAGCGTTTGCGGGACATGCTCCCGGATCTTGCTCGCGCCACCGCCAACGCAGCGCGGAGAGATTAATTTATATAGATTTTAATTTGTTTAGTTAATTTCATTTGTATATATTTTTTCTATTTTTTTCTATTTTTTCTATTTTTTTCTATTTTTACTATTTTTTTCTATTTTTACTATTTATTCCATGTTATTTTATTATATTTTATTATTATATTTTATTATTATATTCCTTTTTTATTATATTTCTATTTAGTTGTATATTTATATTTTTTTCTATAACAATATATATTTCTTAAACTTATATTATTTCTACATTTTATTTACCCGTCTTCCTTCTCCTTTCGCCACATAATTCTAACATTTGCAGACACTGCATAATTCTATTTCGTTCGAGCCTTCTTCGCGCCGTTGAATGACGTCATCGCACGCGGCTGCTCCAGAGGAGTCAAATTACGCACGATCGCGCGAGACGCTGCGACGCTAAGTATTGCTCTCTCTTTCCCTCCACGAATTTAGATTTTAATGTAATGCTCTCTCTTTCCTTCCTCCGAATACGTGGTTTGTAAAATGCCGATCTTTCCCGACATTGTCCGAAACACCATCCGATAAAAATAAATTATTATTTCTCTGTGTTGGGGGAAAATTCGATCACATATTGGTTTGGAAAAAATTTTCGGGGTTGGGCCAAGGTCATTTCCTCACTCGGCTAGGTATAAAAATTTTTCGGGCGTGGGTCAGGTCTGGAGAGGTCTCCGTGGCTGGCAATCGAAAGAAGAAAGAAGAAAGGATATGTATGGCTTGTAAGAAAGAGGAAGAAACAGTGAAACACGTGATTGAAGCATGTGAAGTAAGTGGAGAGAGTGGCAGCAATTGGAAAGAGGTAATTAGAGGAGAAGGGACAAACTTGGTTATTCTATAGGAGATAATAGGGAGAATGAAAAGATGGGAAGAACAGGAAAGTGATAAAAGATGATTATGCAACATAAAATAGATTAGGAAACACTTGTAAAATAAAAAAAAATTGTTAAGACACAGCAGGATACATTAGAAGGGTAGGACTTACACTGACACAATCACGGGAATGAAATGGAAAGAGTATATGATCGTTAAATTGTAACACAAAAGTGGGTAACAAATTAAATTATTATTATTATTATTATTATATTTTTGCTTTTTATAATGTATTTTTTATATTGAATTTTTATATTTTTATTTTTTAATTCATATTTTTATATTCATATATATATATATTTTTTTTTTCTTTTATATTTTTATTGAGTTTTATATTGTATTGTATTTTATTATCTATTTTAATTGTATTTTTATATTTTAATATTTTTAATTTGATTTATATTCATTTATATTTATTTTTTTATATTGTATTGTATTTTATCTTATATTTTTATTGTATTTTTATATTTTTTCTTTTTTATATTATATTCTTTTATATTCTATTTTTATGTTTTTTTTTCTTTTTATATTATATTTATTATTTTATTTTATTCTTTTTTATTATATTTCTTATTTAATTGTATTTTATTGTTTTTTATATTGTATTGTACTGTATTTTATTTTCGTATTTAATTGTATTTTCTTTTATTTTATTTTATTATTATTTTATTTTATTTTATTTTATTTTATTTTTCAATTGTATTTTTATATTTTATTGGTGAAGAAGTGTGATCGAAAATAGAGCAGATAAGTATATACATGCAAGAACAAGAAAGAGAGATGAAAATAAAATAGTCAAAGTTCCTAAGAGAATTAAGAGAGGTGGCAAGCACATCAGGAGATAAGTCGAAATACTTATGAGGGAAGAAGAAAAAAAGGAGAGGAGAATTAGAATGGATAGGAAGATTCATACAGGGTAGTGAAACGAGGACATGTAAATATTGGATATCGAAAGATGAAAGGATATGTAGGCTTTGTAGGAAAGAGGAAGAAACAGTGAAACAGGTGATTGAAGCATGTGAAGTAAGTGGAGAGAATGGCAGCAATTGGAAAGAGGTAATTAGATGAGAAAGGATAAACTTGGCTATTCTACAGGAGATACTAGGGAGAAGGAAAAGATGGGAGGAAGAGGAAAGTGGTAAAAGATGATTATGCAACATAAAATAGATTAGGAAACACTTGTGAAATAGAAAAATTGGTTAAGACACAGCAGGATACATTAGAAGGGTAGGACTTACACTGACACAATCACGGGAATGAAATGGAAAGAGTATATGATCGTTAAATTGTAACGCGAATGTGGGCAATAAATTTAATTATTATTATTATTATTATTATTATTATTATATTTTTTTTATAATGCACTTTTATATTGAATTTTTATATTTTTTATTTTTTTTTATTTCTTATTTTTTATATTCTATTTATATTCTATTTTTATATTTTTTATTTTTTATATTATATTTAATATTTAATTGTATTTTCTATTTTTATTATTTTATTTTCTTTTATTATATTATTTCTTTATATTGTATTTTTATATTGAATTGAGTTTTTATATTTAATTTTTTTATTTCTTATTTTTATATTCTATTTATATTCTATTTATATTCTATTTTTATATTTTTTCTTTTTTATATTATATTTGATATTTAATTGTATTTTCTTTTTTTATTATTTTATTTTCTTTTATTATATTATTATATTCTTTTTATTATATTTCTTCTTTAATTGTATTTACTTTTATTTTATTATATTCTTTTTTATTATATTTCTTATTTAATTGTATTTTCTTTTATATTTATATTTATATTGTGTTGTATTTAGGAATTGGAAAGAGGTAATTAGAGGAGAAGGGAAAAACTTGGCTATTCTATGGGAGATAATAGGGAGAAGGAAAACATGGGAAGAACAGGAAAGTGATAAAAGAATATTATACAACATAGAATAGATTAGGAAACACTTGTAAAATAGAAAAAATTGTTAAGACACAGCAGGATACATTAGAAGGGTGCGACTTACACTGACACAATCATGAGAATAAAATGGAAAGATTATTTCATCGTTAAATTGTAACGCAAAAGTGGGCAATAATTTAAATTATTATTTTTATTGTCACGTCCCGGGTGAGGTATTTGGAACGATGACTATGGGGGGAAGGAAAGTTAGGCGCGAATCTTACATCCAGCACGCTGAGGATTTTAAAGGAGTTCAGGCACGAATCTTACATTCAGCACGCTGAGGATTTTGAAGGAATTTAGGCACGAATCTTGCATCCAGCACGCTGAGGATTTTAAAGGGAAAGTCAGGCGCGAATCTTGCATCCAGCACACTGAGGATTTTGAAGGAGTTCAGGCACGAATCTTGCATCCAGCACACTGAGGATTTTGAAGGAAAGTCAGGCACGAATCTATAATCCAGCACACTGAGGATTTTGAGGGAAAGTCAGGCACGAATCTATAATCCAGCACACTGAGGATTTTGAGGGAAAGAACGGCAGGCGCGAATCTGTAATCCTGCACACTGATCGACCAAGGAAGGTTTAAATAGTGAATACACACCCGGGGAACACCCGTTAGAGCACCTTATGTTTGTTTTGATTTCGGTAACAGGATTTACCGTTGCATTTATGTAAAGAAAGCCACACGTAATACTTCCGTGAATTGCACGGCTCACGCAAAAGTATGTTTGTAAACAGTGGAACCGTTCTCGCGTTCACGAACAGAAATCAGCTGATACTGCAGCCTGTCTTAGTTTGGAATCTTTGTAACCAAAGGATGCGCACAATAATTCGAAGCGTGATTTTAAAAATAGAGAGGTTTATTTACTTTAAACACGAGTACGTTATTACTGTTTAATAGTAATTGAACACAATATATGAATGTGAACATGAAACATAATATATGATAATTAAATATTTTGACATAAGCAATAAGCGTTAATATGAAAGTAATAATAATATGAATAGTTATACAAACAATAAATGATCGCAATAAGCGTTGATATAGAAAACAAAATAAGTATTCGCAATAAGCGTTAATATGAAAAGTAATAATATGAATAGTCATACAAACAAAAATAAATGATCGCAATAAGCGTTGATGTAGAAAAGTAATATAAGCGTTCGCAATAAGCGTTAATATGAAAAGTAATAATATAGAAAGCAATAGAAACGGTAATACAAAATATAAATGATGGTGGTTATATACAATATTATAAATGGTAATGTAATAGCTTACAATGTTTGATGAACGGTGATTGTTGGTCACTGAATTTAATGCTTAATAACACTAAACAAGACGAATCTTGGAATAATAATGAGTTCTTCGCGATACAGTTTGAATGTGGTAAAGAATATACTTTCCATACGGAAGTTTGGTTGATAATGAATCTTCGGCCTCTCGGGACCTCATATTTATGTATCCTTACAGGAATGTTGCGGGGGTACGCGCGGTAGGAACCTTGACATATTTAACAAATAAGTCGCAATAGGACTTCCGGGGTTTTTATGAACGGTACGTCTATTAATAGACATATTTATATCACGTACGCCAAATATTCGTCGTAATTAGACCTTTGGGGTTTTATGAATGGTAAAAGGAGATACTCAACCCGTCGAATGGATTTTGGGTGTTTAAATAGGAAAGGGGTTATAATTGAGTTTGAGGGACTTTGATGGAGTGATTTTGACATATATGGGAAAGTATTTAGAATAGTACCGCGCGAAAACTAGTGGGATATCACACCTTCCCCCTTATATGAAGAAATGCGTGCATTTCTTAACAATAAGGTGTGGGTGGATTTATTTGATTGTAAGATGGGGTCTATACGGGGCGAAGGGGTAGTGGCATCCTGGAGCTGCTCTCAGGTGGTTGATGTTGGAGGGGAGGGAGTCGTCTATGGTGATGACCGTCAGCAAAGGCGCCTCCCTGATGATGATGGATGAGATGATTTTAGAGAGAAGGGATGCGTTATTCCTTCCTTCCCTCTGGACGGCATAGCCATGTAAATGGTGGTTGCAATAAATGTTGCAGTAGCAACGATCTAGGCGGGAAAATCGATTATAGTATTTTGTGGTGACTTCGGGTCAACCTGGACTCTCGCGCACATGGGTAGGGCAACCGTAATGTCTTTTGTACCGTAGTTCTCTACCCAGTTTTGTAAGGCAACCATATGTTTCATTTTCAATGTTTTTGTGTATTACTAATTTTGCTAAAAATAATTCATGCCGATTGTATCCAGTACCCTTGTGGTCACTGGTATTATACGAGAACGCGGCCAAGTTGGTCCATTCGTCCCAGTCACTGTATCTACCGATAAACATTTTTAAATATTCGGTCAAAACGATTTGCAATCTCTCTAAAGAGCCGTTAGTATGTGGGTGAAAGGCTGTGGTTCGGAATTGTTGCACTTTACATTCCCGCGCAACTGCTTTTTTGAAATTACCAGTAAAGTTTGCTGCTTGGCAGGTGAGGGTGGCTCTAGGAGCTCCGAAGTGACAATTGAATTTTTTAATGAATGCGTCACTGATCTTAATGTATGTAAATAGGCTGAGAAGCACGCACACAAAATATTTTACGAATAAATCCTGCATGGGTAATATGTAAGTGTTGCCTGCTCTTGTTGTTGGCAGTCGTTCACGTATGTTTTCTGGAGAGAATCGTAGTGGAATTTCTTTAGGTGATATTTTCCGGCGCATCTTTCTGTGCAATTGCATTGTAGGGTCGACGGGGTTACTGCCACTCGTTGGCGCATGGATCGGCGATTTTGAGAACCGAGGCCTCTTGGGACCGCTTGGTCTACGTTTGGGCCAGTCCTCCAAGTCGTAGTCAGATTTTTCGCGTGGTCGTTTGGAGCATGCCTCCACTACAGGGGAAGTATGGGATAAGGCGTCTGTAGTGACGTCGAATTTCAGTTCAAAATTCGGGCAGTGCAGGATGATTTCCTTCTGCAAAACTGATTTGAAGTAGTCGGAAGCTGTTTGCTGGGACAGTCCGCAGTCAAATAGTGTGCCCTCCTTCAATAATGAGGTTAATGGGCGAGCAGTTTTAGAGAATTCCGGGATAAACCCACTGTAATATCCGGTCAGGCCAAGGAATTCTTTAATTTGTTTTGGCATGCCAGGTACAGCGTCTGCGAACCTATCGCATTTCCCAGGAATCGAATTCTCTTTGGAGATTGACTGAAGTAAATTTTCCGCCTTTGAAGGAGCTTCCGCAGAAATTTTTATTATTTCCAGTTCCGGCGTAGCCGCAAGAGACTCTTGGGATTTTAGGGGAAGGGTTGATTTTGCGTATAGCGCAGGGGGTAAGAGTGAGTGCACCGTCGCGGATGCCTCGAGGTAAAATTGTGGTTTAATTTTTCTTGGGGCAGGGATAGGAGTGACGTCTTTGGGCGTCATTGTCTCTTTTGGTCGTACTGGTTCGGGTTTTGGAATTATTCTGTCGAAATTCTCTAGTTCTATGGTGGGCATGGTAATTGGAGTGTCAATCTCGCTGGAGTTTATAATTTTCAGCTGGTCCTTTAGGTCCGGATTAGCTGTATGTACAACGAAGGAGGATTTTGACCTCGCTGGTAACACTACTGGATTCTTGTTTACGAATGGGATGGAAATCTCATTGAGATCCAACTGCTTCGTGGAGTAGTTTATTGTTATTTTCTTCTCCGTTAGGAATTCTGACCCTAGTATTCCTTGGGTTTTGATTGGGAAGTCGTCTTCAACTACGTGGAACGTGACATCATCGCCCAAAAGGTTTACCTTTATTGTTCCAAGGGTGGAGGTAGAGTCCGGAGAGATGCCTCTTAATAGCACCCGCTGCGTCGAATCTATGTCCTGAAATCGTTTTACGGCCTGAAGTTTTAGCACGTTTACCTCAGTACCGGTGTCGACCATTAACTCGGGTATTTTCCCGAAGTCTGATGAATATATTATTACAGACGGGGGTTCGTTAACTGAATTTAGTTCAACGGTACCGATTTTTACGGTATCGCTGGTGTCTTCGGTTAAATCGTAAGTGGGTGCGCTCCTGTTTGGCCCACTCCATGGTTCGCATCCATCGGTGCTCGACGGGGTATTTCCTGACTCTATTTCCCACAATGTTCTAGGGTCCCTGTGGATGGTCAAGATGCGTTTTCTGCATTCCGAAATCACGTGTCCGGGCTTCTTACAATAATCGCAGATTCGCACCTCTGTAGGTCTCGGAGGAGGAAGTCGGTTTTTGTCCCAGTAGGGGAGCAGAGGATTGGGTGTCTGGTTTCCATATCCTGCAACGCGGTTTGGAGGGTATTTCTCGAAGGTTTGTGAAACGATATTTTGATTACTTCGGCAGGACCGTGCGTCGTGTCCTGTCTTATTGCAGAGTTGGCACGTTAATTTCGGGGCCTTTTGTTCGGAAAACCTAAGGCGGTCTCTATCAATCTTTTTATCCACGAGTACAGCCAGATCGAACGCTTCGTCGAGCGTTTCGAAGTTGTGTTGTAGTAATCTTGTCCTTATGTGGGGTGGAAGACCGTCGACGAATGAATCTAATGTTAGGCGATCTAGATTTTCGGGGTGATTCCGTGCGAAGTCGCGGTAATATTCTCTATCTTCTTCATAAATGGCGAATCGGAGGTCTTTAACGCGTGAAATATATTCCAACATGTGCTCGTTGGTTCCTTTAATAACGTTGGCGAGTTCTCCACGATAGTGGTCCGACGTTTTTGCAGGGGAGAAGGTACGTTTAAGTCGTTTGATTAAATCGTTTACGGAGTCAAAGACCCGATCTTCTACTGCCAAGTAAGCATGGTCTTGCAGCTTATTTATCAACAACCTCGCTAGTTGGGGTTCGGCTTGCGAGGGAACCAGAGCCTTAGCCCTTTTACAGGCTCTCGCGAATTGTAAAACGGGTATATTGTAATCGTTAAAATTTGGGACTGTTTCTATAGCGTCCTTTAATTTGATCTGGGGCGATGGACCCTGGTCCGGAACATTGTTATGATTAATACTGGTTTCCTATTGAAACGGGAGGAACCTGGAGTAGCGAAATTATTTGAAACTGGCGGGAGTGCAAGAAGTTTTTCTATTTTTTCGCGCATGGTTTCCATCTGACTGGAAAGAACTTCCAACGTGGGGCCGCCCGATCCGGTAACTACGCCCGAACGCGTATTAGATTGGGGGCTTACGACATATTTCGCGTGCAAGCTCTCTATGTCAGCTTGTTTTTCGCGCAATAATTGTAACTGTTCCATTATCTCAGCGGTCGCGACTTCTACAATGCTAGTGGAAGGGCCCGCGTCTTGGTCCGTTACGCAAGAATCGTCGGTTTCCCCGTACACAGACATGTTTGATTTCTCCAAATTTTAATTTTTTGAAAAGTTTTGGGTTTTAAGAGGCGTTCTCGCTCGGTGCATTCGGCGCTACTATTTATAGGGCGAATTGTGTATATTTCGTAATTGCACCGAGGGCAAGGGGAAAACGAATAAGGTGCTTGATAATAATGGACGATGTATACAGTCACCGTATTCGCAGGCTCCAAACAGGAACAGCACAGGCAAATATCGTCGCCCTGGTTCGTTGTTGCTAGACTCCCTTTTACACAAATTAGTGATCGCATATATACATTAATGCCTTCTACCTCGCGGCTCCTGTAAGCTACCGCGATCTGTTGAGGGCGCGTAATATACATGTAAATAGGCAATTGTGGGTACCGTATGTTAGAATTTATTCTATCGACAGTTGACGAATCCCACCGCTGTCACCAAAATTATGTCACGTCCCGGGTGAGGTATTTGGAACGATGACTATGGGGGGAAGGAAAGTTAGGCGCGAATCTTACATCCAGCACGCTGAGGATTTTAAAGGAGTTCAGGCACGAATCTTACATTCAGAACGCTGAGGATTTTGAAGGAATTTAGGCACGAATCTTGCATCCAGCACGCTGAGGATTTTAAAGGGAAAGTCAGGCGCGAATCTTGCATCCAGCACACTGAGGATTTTGAAGGAGTTCAGGCACGAATCTTGCATCCAGCACACTGAGGATTTTGAAGGAAAGTCAGGCACGAATCTATAATCCAGCACACTGAGGATTTTGAGGGAAAGTCAGGCACGAATCTATAATCCAGCACACTGAGGATTTTGAGGGAAAGAACGGCAGGCGCGAATCTGTAATCCTGCACACTGATCGACCAAGGAAGGTTTAAATAGTGAATACACACCCGGGGAACACCCGTTAGAGCACCTTATGTTTGTTTTGATTTCGGTAACAGGATTTACCGTTGCATTTATGTAAAGAAAGCCACACGTAATACTTCCGTGAATTGCACGGCTCACGCAAAAGTATGTTTGTAAACAGTGGAACCGTTCTCGCGTTCACGAACAGAAATCAGCTGATACTGCAGCCTGTCTTAGTTTGGAATCTTTGTAACCAAAGGATGCGCACAATAATTCGAAGCGTGATTTTAAAAATAGAGAGGTTTATTTACTTTAAACACGAGTACGTTATTACTGTTTAATAGTAATTGAACACAATATATGAATGTGAACATGAAACATAATATATGATAATTAAATATTTTGACATAAGCAATAAGCGTTAATATGAAAGTAATAATAATATGAATAGTTATACAAACAATAAATGATCGCAATAAGCGTTGATATAGAAAACAAAATAAGTATTCGCAATAAGCGTTAATATGAAAAGTAATAATATGAATAGTCATACAAACAAAAATAAATGATCGCAATAAGCGTTGATGTAGAAAAGTAATATAAGCGTTCGCAATAAGCGTTAATATGAAAAGTAATAATATAGAAAGCAATAGAAACGGTAATACAAAATATAAATGATGGTGGTTATATACAATATTATAAATGGTAATGTAATAGCTTACAATGTTTGATGAACGGTGATTGTTGGTCACTGAATTTAATGCTTAATAACACTAAACAAGACGAATCTTAGAATAATAATGAGTTCTTCGCGATACAGTTTGAATGTGGTAAAGAATATACTTTCCATACGGAAGTTTGGTTGATAATGAATCTTCGGCCTCTCGGGACCTCATATTTATGTATCCTTACAGGAATGTTGCGGGGGTACGCGCGGTAGGAACCTTGACATATTTAACAAATAAGTCGCAATAGGACTTCCGGGGTTTTTATGAACGGTACGTCTATTAATAGACATATTTATATCACGTACGCCAAATATTCGTCGTAATTAGACCTTTGGGGTTTTATGAATGGTAAAAGGAGATACTCAACCCGTCGAATGGATTTTGGGTGTTTAAATAGGAAAGGGGTTATAATTGAGTTTGAGGGACTTTGATGGAGTGATTTTGACATATATGGGAAAGTATTTAGAATAGTACCGCGCGAAAACTAGTGGGATATTACATTATTATTATTATTATATTTTTGTCTTTTTTATATTGTATTTTTATATTCTATTTGTATGGAGAGAACTCAAAGATGTTGAGAATCGTGCGGTTTATTTAGAGATAAAGAATTGAGGCGATACAATAGATACGTAACACTTTCGGCGAATGTTGTTGAGATATTACTGTTCTGTGTAACTGAGCACTCGGTTCGGTCACGAGAGCGTGAGTGCGTATGAATGTAGACGAGGTGTTGTGTGAAAGAGTATGTATGTATGATGTCGCGAAAAGTAAATAGGAAGTCCATCAGCTGTTCGAGAATGTTCATGTTGTCTTGCGATTGATGTGAAGAAGAGAAAAAGTGAAGGAGAAAGAACGAGAGATTGAGAGACAGAGAGAGAGAGAGAGAGAGAGAGAGAGAGAGAGAGAGAGAGAGATGGTTCTGCTGATACACTATTTATATTCTATTTTTATATTTCTATTGTTTAATTAATTGAACAATATGTAATCATTTTACAAATATTGCAATCTATTTGCTTGTCTGTCTCCCTCCTTCACTTGTCATCAATTTCTATCGACTCTGCATAATTCTTTCTATGATTCTCGCCTCCAATTCTAAAGACGATACTACGTAATAAGTCGCTGTATTTCAAACTGAATACAGTATCATTTTTATTTAATCTTAAGTCATGTGTAAGCTATGTGTATCCGCGGCTGTATCAAACTGCAGAAGATGTGAGGACAAACTTTAAAACTTTTGTTACTGTGTTGTAACAGGACGACACTGCCTGCGAAACATTACATACGCGTCGTGCTGCTAAAATAATATGTGATAGCGAATACTACGACGAGGATTATCTTGTAGATTGCGAACTGGTAGCATCTGTCATCAATGATATTTTAGCGGATGCTCGTAGGAAAAAAATGTTAAATTATATTCCATTTCTGTTTATATTTTTATATTCTTTTAATTGTAATTAAATTTCTTAAACATATTATTTCTCTATTTACTTATCCGTCTTCCTCCTTCTCACCTCACCAATTTCTGCTGACACCACATAATTCTTTTTATGATTCGTGCGTTCGTTACGCCACCAAATGATGTAATCTTGCACGGCGGTCCCATCACGGGGGATTCAAATTACACGTGATCGCGCGATACGCTGCGATGTTAAGATTGAAAAACATTTTTAAAAATTGTTAGCTTTAGAGTGTGTGTTTGCTACATATTGGTTCGGTAGATCGGTGAGGGAGGGGATTAAAATTATTATTTCTCTGCGTTGGGAAAAAAATGTCTGTTGATATGGAAAAGATTTTTTCTGCTGATGCCGCATAATTTTAAGATTCGACGTTTCTACATGTATTGTATTTTGTTCTTCACGCTGCCAAATGACGTCATCTAGCGCGGCTGCTCCAGAAGAGTCAGATTTCGCGAAATCTCGCGATACGCCGCGACGTTAAATCGGAACGCTTTGAAATACTGTTAGCTTTAGAATGCTCGCTACATAATGGTTCGGAAAAATATGTCTGTTTGCTACATAACAGTTTGCTATATCGGTGATTAAAAAATTATTATTATTTCTCTGTGTTGGGGAAAACTTTCCATCACATATTGGTATGGAAAAAAGTTTCTGCTGACGCCGCATAATTCTTTCTATGATTCGCGCTGCCAAATGTCGCCATCCTGCACGACTGCTAGAGGAGATTCAAATTACACACGATATGCAGCGACGTTAAATCGGAACGCTTTGAAATACTGTTAGCTTTAATAAAATGTGTTTGTATCACTATGTAGCGCTGTCTCTTTTCCTCTCCCAGATTTAGCTTTAAAGTAAATCGGAACGCTTCGAAATACTGTTAGCTTTAGAATAAAATGTGTTTGTATCACTATGTAGCGCTGTCTCTTTCCCTCTCCCAGATTTTAGCTTTAAAGTAATGTTCTATCTCTTTCGCACCCTCCGAAGACGCGGTGTGTAAAAAAACGCCGATTTTTCCCGAGATCGTCCGAAATAATTCCCAATAAAAATAAATTATTAAAACAATTTCAGCTACATAATGGTTTGGAAAAATATTTGGGGGTGGGCCAAGGTCATTCACTCCCTCCGGTTAGGTCTAAAAAGTTTTCGGCGGTGGGTCCGGTCTTCGCGGCGGCTCGGCCTGGAGTGATCCCGCCATCATCGCGGCTTCCCCCACTCCGCGGCTCGTGCGCGCGCAACCGGTCTTCCTCTCCCCCCGCCCCCGCGCTCCCCTCAGAGGACCTGAGTTGGAACCCGCTTTACCTTACTACTTACTTATTTTCGATATAGATTCATCGTGCCAAGGCTCATCAAAATCGATGACTACCTCACTGTGGACTCCCCTTGTTGGACTAAATAAATAGTCTTAGACTAAATAAATAATCTAAGACGCGTTATATATGTATTTTCTTTGGTTATGTACATACTGATCGCTGCCTTTAAGCTTGGCTGGTCCCTATTGCTGACTGCCTAGGGCGGAAAGTCGACAAGAGGTGCAAAATGGTATTTTCACTGCTGGTATTGTTGAAAATAAACTTTAAAATAAAATATTACTAATTGTACTGCAACTGTTTTAAGCTACGAATAACAATTCAGAGTAAGGTCATCAATAAACTCAAATAAATGTATTATAATAAAGGGCGTTATTTCACAAGTTCGCATAGGGCGCAAAAAAGATTCGAGGTGCCTGCGTCAAGATTTTGCGAAACGGTTCCCGTGCTCACGTTATGGGTTCGTGACCATTGCGCACGCCCGGCGCGCACGCAAAGGACGGAGTGTCACGGCGTCCGAAAGACGGAGCGAGACAAAACATCAACGCGTCGTTTGTCTCGTACCGCCCTTGCTCGCTTCCAGTGCCTCTCGCTCGCTCTCGCCTTCGCCGAACAAGAGTGAGACAGAAGTGGTGGGGATAGCGAAAAACCCACATCGTGTACACCAAATCGAGTCCATAAGGAGACAATACGGTATTGTTAGAAATATACTTATTTCGATTTCAATGCAAAAGTTCAAAAGTAATATTACACAGTATTTACATAATTTAATCTGCATCTTCGTTATCTAATTGTAGCATTATACTTCGTTTATCTTCTAATTGCAATTCATAATACAAAGCCACTAACTGTGCGAATCTGTCTTCTCGTAAACGATTCCTTTTCAAAGGATGAACGTAAGCCCATTTGGAAAATAATCTTTCTAATTGTCCAGCAGATGAACGTAAATTGTTTAATTTTAATGCCAGATTGCTAAGTTCTGGATAAAAATACCTTGATGCTCTCCAAAAAGTATTACATGAATCGTAATTTCTTGAAAATAAAACTTCAAATGATCCAGTCTTATTTTTATAATGTTCAAGTTGAACAAGGCCATATTCTGTTAAAGTAGTTTGTAGAAAATCATGAAGAATGGCAGTTTACAGCCTTTCCGATTCGTTCGCAAATCATTCTCTTATAATTTTCATTATCTGTAGGAACATCTAATTTGAACCACATTTCAGTAGCTTCGGCGATTGGGCAATTCAAGGATTGACATTTATTAATTAATTCACAAATTGGATCGAGTATTAATATATTATCAAAAAGCTTCATTTCAAATGTAGGATTGGAAAGCAAAGTTCTTATTTCTTCTTTTATATTGCTATTCTCTGCATTAGCAACAAGACGCATAGGTTCCAAATTCCTAAGACATCTTCTAAAGGTATCTCGATAGCTGCACCAACGAGTCTCAGCAGCTAAAATCATTCTCTGACCACCAAGAGCTAATACCTGGTGTTGCGGCCGAAAGCAGCGCGCCGCGCCGCGCGATTCGAACCGGTGCCCGTTGACTCATCACAACAGCTGATGAGTCGGCCGGGGCGCCTCTGTAATGTTTTTTGACCGCTGAGGAGCTTCGCGGGCATTAGCCCGGCGACCGTTAGTAAAGAGATATTCACCATTTCACTCTTGACCACTCTTAACAACTCTTACGTTTATGGCGATATTTTACTATCTATTTATTCGGATCCGTGGAAATCGCGCTCTAGTGGGACGATGGATCAACGGATACCCGAATGTATTAAAATAAACACTTGGAGAACAAGTAACAAACTGTATTTTTCAATAATATCTCTTTCTCTCTCGTAGGATTTCGATCAAACATGGCGGACCAATCAAAAAGTGGCCTCCTCGTGTCCAGACATTAGAGCATATACTATGGACGTCTCATTGAAAGCTTGAAACTGTCGCCAACATGGTGCGAGACAGAAAGACATGTGCGAGCGAGAGAAGTATATGTCCTATTCGACCGTAATGCGCAAGCGCCGATATCGTGCGAGAGAGAAAGACGGGCGATTGAGAATCTATACTTCTCTCTCTCGCACCAGTTCACACGACTTTCTTCCTCGCACGATATCGGCGCATGCGCATTAAGGTCAAATAGCACATATATTTCTCTCCCTCGCACCAGTTCGCACATGTCGTTCTCTCTCACGTGATGTTGCCGACAGTTTCGAAGCAGTCACTCTAAGGCAATGATACCTCCATTTATATATGCTCTAAGGTCCAGACTCTTATAGCGGATTCGGCAGACACGCACTGGCACTGCACTGGCGCAGTTTCGTGCTATGCCGGTGCTGCCTCAGTACCGTGCCAGTGCAGCATGTTTTCTAGGGTTTTCTAGCATCGATTACATTGGATTTACATGCGGGCAATCTTGTATCGTATTCGGTGACCAAGAACTGCCCTGGTGTAGTGCAAACTTCGCATTCGGTTGAACGGAATAAACCAGCGTCTTCCAACTTGCCTCTTGAGAGGCAAAAGCCGTCCGCCACCATCGTCCGTCGTTGCCATGGCGCATAGACACGGCTGATTCAAAGTAACAGTGAACGTCGTGTCGTCTGAGCTTCCTTGTCTACGGAAATGTCGCGGTCTCCTTTTCAGCGTCGCGCGGTTTCCTTGACGACAAGTCACGCTGCTCGAAAGAAAGGTTGGAAGGGGAAGCGGGCGCGTGAGGGGCCCCTACGCTGGACGGCGCTGGAATAAACTGTACTAATGCAACCTTTTTCGCACTGTGATTTTTGGCAGTGCAGTCAGAGCAAACTCCAGTGTAGCCAACTTACAGAAAACTATGCAGGTGAAATGATCTTCATACCAATTAACGGTGACAAATATATATTTCGTAAATAATATGGATACAACTATTATTACAATTCCCAGACTTTTACGTTGCTTGCTATATGCTCTCTCTGAACTTGTTCCGAATGGAAACGACCAGAAGCATCCTTCTTCTCGTGCCGTTCTCTGATTGGCTGGTCTCTGGTGAGGATATAATGAGCGCAGGTTGCGCAGGCGCGTACCAAGCCGCGCAGGTTTATCCCCTCATGAAAAAACAGCCAATGAGAGACGAGACGACAGAAAAGGACGCCGTTTGTCGTTTGTTTGGAAAAAGGCTCATTGTCAGAGGCACTAGTAGAAAGAACGAACGAGCTACGCACAGCGTTTGTAGGAAATGTGTCACCGTGTGTGGCGGTATATGTATACGTGACGAGAAACGCATCGACGCCAGCGCCAAGCCAAGTGACGAATCGGATTCGTCGCTTTCAAATGTGTACGAATCGGATTCGTGGCTTGGCTTGGCGCTGGCGTCGATACGTTTCGCGTCACGCACAAATATACCGCCACACAAGCTGACACATTTTCTACAAACGCTGGGCACGATGGTAAATTTGATTACGTTTGTTCCCAATGATCCGTGATTTTATGTGATCGCTTCTGATTGGTGGAGAGCATAACTGTTCTTTATGAACGTCACACAACTCCAATTTCTCCCAAAACATTCCCAAATATTCTTATAGAAGTTCAATTGTATATTTTGAACCAATGTAATCGTTCTTTATCTATTTAAATATACCGAATACTTCTTGACTTTAGTTAAAAAATATGTATACCTATATAAATATTTCATCAAATCAGTGTGTGTATACATTGACTAGAGAATGTATACATTCGCTGAATTGCGTTCTCAATTAACGCTTTGACTGTAACACAAACCATATTGATGTAGTTTATGAAAAATAATTCAATCAATGTTAAGAATTACGATCACAGTAAGCAAATTCACTCAAGATAAAAATCACTATCTCCATCCCTAACCAGAATCCACCAGAACAGAGCTGTCAGCTGAGTCAGCTCTAGTTTCACAATGAGTGCGAACTTTTTCAGTGCGACACCATGCCGCACATTCGGGTGAAACTAGAGCTGACTCAGCTCTGTTCTGGTGGATTCTGGTTAGGGATGGAGATAGTGATTTTTATCTTGAGTGAATTTGCTTCCTGTGATCGTAATTCTTAACATTGATTGAATTATTTTTTATAAACTACATCAATATGGTTTGTGTTACAGTTGTTGCGTGGCCGGCTGGTTCCTCTGGATCCTTCGTAGGGAATTCGGCGCAGGACGATGCCCGTGGAACGCTAAGGCGTTCTGCTCCTTGGACGCGGATTTTTGTATGATAAATATAATGAAAAAGATGCTAATTAATTGAATAAAACAATTTGAACACAGTAACTAATAATTATAATCAATTCAAACAACGATTTTAACACAAAATAAATCTTTGAGAAATTTTATTGAATATGAACGTCCGTTCGCTTTTGCTTTCGGGGCTCGAGTAACGCTTTCCAAGCGAACGCTCTTACAACCGTTTTTTATTTTTACAAGATGTCCTTAACAACTAAGCTAAACAAACTAAATTCCTCTTGGTCGATTTTGAGAATCAAGTGTTTAACTACATAGCTCTGGAATGTCACCTAGGAGAAAGATCAAAGTGCGGTTCATTTATTCAAAAACCCGTTTCCAAGGGGTATCGATTGATTTATAATCTTGAAGTCCTCTCATTTAAGGATCTCTAACTATTTTCAAACACCTCGGCCTTGTGCGAACTTCACTTTGTCTCCTTTTCCCATTACATTCAGGTAATTCAATCTGAACTTCGCGCTTCCGAAGCTTATACTACACGCCGCCAGACGGGAGTCGCAACACATCCCCCCTTATACAAAAGGTGTTTTCCAATGGAAACAGCTTTTCCAAAAATACGCTTATCAATGTCGCCTCACATTCTTAATTTAATCTATACATAAACGACTCACAGTGAACGACTTTCCTGAGCCTCCCCTTCTCGCCTCCCCACAGTAGCCGAGCTACTCGGTCCACCCGGTTTCCCGCGAAGATTGCGATTCCAAATACGCTACAGAATGTTCACTGTGTTACAATTTGTTACAATTTTGTCTCCAAGATACGACGTCTCCAGATAGATTCTGGGTAATACATGAAATGTTAATTATAAACTAACGCGGCATCGAATTCACAAACAAATGGAATAGAATGATTTTAACTTATGCCAAGGTGATGTGGCCAATTCCAACAATAAAGGAATACAACAATGGTACACTATGATAAAGGTAAGTATTTATAAGGAGTTTAATCTTGTGCAGGCTACTTTTAATTTGTTCACATGAACTACTTTGATTTTATTAACTCTTATGCTTATTTCTGCATTCAAATTATCAAACATTCTAACAATTTTACAAAGTGCTAACTAATTAGAACTGAGTTTAGATGTTTTTGGTTCTATCACCATCTACTGAGAATTTATAGAATTGCCACTTTTATCGTAATCTAATTTGCATTTCTGTTTTGCCCTTTCCAGATTTGCCGCTGTTACAGCCTGGGTTGTGCTTATCTTAGAAAATAAGTCATCCAAATGATCAACAAACGTTCGTGGTGTTGTGCCCAGGCAACGCCCAAGCACACGTGTCAGACATACCGCTATATATTATACATACTATATTACGTTACGGAACGTTCGAGACGTTTCCAAGCTAAGACAGCAGCTAGCGACCGAATCTACAAAATCAGCAATATGCGAACGCATCGCCGCGATCGGGCATGGTAACGCGTACCACGCCCAACAGGGATATAAAAACCAATTCGACACCGCTAACCAGGAGATTCTAGACCTGGCTCTCGACCTGTTAACACGGCTAAAACTCTTGTACATCTCAGTCTAGTTAAAGTTTGAATAAAGACTTAGTTTTGAGTTTAATCGAACTTGGTATAGTTCACCCAGTAGATTCCCATCTTTTGTTCACTCCCGAACCTACGATATCGCCAAATCCCGTACCAGCCTTGCGAGCCATCACGCAGGGCACAACAAATTGGTGGCAGCGGTGGGATTGTGCATCGTAAAATTTTACCAAGCCTTGACACAACCGAGTGATCAACGTCGACAGAGGTTGAACTACCTCCGACAAGATTATTGGATCATCGCAATCAAATAGGCCAGAACAGGCTATCGTCGCTACCGAGGTAGCACAGAGGACCGAGGAACGGCCTTTGAGAAAAACGTTCGACGCAGTCCGAACGACGTCGAGCCTGGCGACGAGTAAAATCAGCCTGCGAGTGAACGGGTGAAACCACCATTAGTCTAACACCAAAATCCATCTACGAGGACGTCACTGATCCGAGGACCAGGACGCACGAGAGGAATTGGAGACTGAAGATCGAGTGGAAGCCGCACCTGAAGGACGGACAGAGAACCGTACGAAGGAAGCAGCCGTCGGAGCACGCAGTAAACAGCTGTACGGATCGACCTTGCTGAGTCCGATTCGCCTTATTACCACCGTTGGATCACAGACGAGAGGACGCCTGACCGAGTTGACGACATGTGGTTGCGAGCAACCTTGTGAGTAACAGAATAGTTTAAACGTACAAATTGTAAACCAGAGTCCTATGAAGGTAAAGACGGTACATGCATGTCTATAGAAGACGAACGCGCAAATCAATTTAAACTCCCGGGTCAAAAAAGCTTGTCACGATCATTTTGTCACGGTCGTTTTTCGATAAAAAAACTAATCTTCGTACGAGAGGAACTAGACCTTCTACCTTCTATAAACCATCCAAGACCGTCTCACCGAACACTTCGACCGTCGCCGTTACGACTAAACGTTAGGAAAAGCGACGATTCAAGTGCCGAATCGTCCCCAGAAAACTTTGTAACACCGAATAGAGAATACCCGATTGTACTAGCGGATTTTAGTTTGTTGGATATAGAAGGAACGGAAGAAAGCGAAATGCCACTAAACGCGGAAAATAACCTCCCGGAACCAGACGTGAAAAGACTATCTACCGCGCTGTCGTTAGTCGATAAATTCGTAGGAAAATCGTCAGACGAACTTGCAGAATTTTTGAAGTCTTATACAAGCGCATCGGAGTTTGTCCCCGTGAATGAATTGCCACGATTCTTGAAGACAGTGATAGGTACAAAAATTAAAGGCTAAGCAGCCAAAGTATTAGAGTACAAGGATGTAGATACTTTCGATAAATTAAAGGACATCTTAACTTCCTTATTCGTAGACAAAAGATCTATAGGAGCAGTTGGAGCAGAGTTCCATGCCTGTCACCAACGAGAAGGCGAAAGCGTAAAATTATTCGCGTGTAGAGTAGAAGAATTAGCAGGAGAATTATCTGAACTATCGGTAAAACCAGGGAACAGCGACGAAGTAAATAACGCGTTAACGGAATCGGTGCAAGAACGCGCCCTAGATGTTTTTACCCTCGGGTTGAATTTAAAACTGAGAACGATCATAAGGTCTCGAAACTACGCAACGCTAAATGCAGCTATCGCCGCAGCTATAGAAGAGGAACAAGCGATGGGTCTAAACACCTCGCGAAACTACAGGAAATTCGGTAATCAGCCCAAAGGAAGGGAAGGATCTAACATACCGCGCTGCGATCGCTGTAATAAATTAGGGCATTTAGCTAGGAATTGCTATACGCGATTGAGCATGCCGCGAGAAAACTATCCGACGCAACAAACGACTGTAAAAAAGGAAGTACAGCGCGTCACAATGTTTTGTCACTACTGTAAAAAGCCAGGACATCAAATCAGAGAATGCAGGGCGAGAGAAAGAGCAAACGGACGACGATATAGACCGCGCTATACGAACTCGAATTATGGGCGCGAAGATACTAGAGAGAATTTTAACAGAACTCCGGGTCGAGAACAATCTAGCGATAATCAAGATCCCCCTACCGCGAGCCGCGGAACAACTGACTATAGACAAACGAACACAGGACCTAGAGTAGAATCATACCGAGCGAATACGATAGTGACTTCCCAACTCGAAAATAATATCGAAATTAGGGCGCCGGAATTGATAAATGAAAAAGCGAATATGTTAGTAGACACCGGTGCCGATATTACGTTAGTAAAGATAGGAAAAGTGCAGGATGATGTCCGTGCAGAAGACGAAATAGTCTCATTGCGAGGCATAGCCCCTATGGAAATAAAGACGCTGTGTCTAGTACAATTAAACATAAAAGTTGGAAATAAAACAGTAACGCACCCTTGCCGGTTAGTCAGAAACGACTTCCCGTTAGAAGCAGACGGAATTCTAGGACAAGATTTTATGGCTAAACACGACGTATGCATCAGGGCGAACCTGGGAATAGAGGTGTACGGAATACAATTCCCTTACTCAGGAGGAAACGTAACTTTAAAACCGCGATCTGAAACCATTCTCCTAGCTAGAACAACAGATAAAGGCGAAGGTATAGTGGAAAGACAATTTATTAAGCCAGGAGTGCTCATAGGAAATTCGCTAACAGTAGGCCGGAACGGGAGATGTGTAATAAGCATAATGAATACTACTGCAGACGAAGTCCTTATCAATACGCCAGCCGTGACGTTACAAACGCTGACGAACAATGACATTGACCCGACGAACGCGATCGGCGACAAGGAGAGCGACGCACCGACGTACGTGGTACACGCCGTACACGGAAGAAATAGAATGCAATTGTTACGTGAAAATCTTAGAACGGAACACTTAAATAAAGAAGAAGAAGACAGCTTACGCGGGCTGTGCGAAAAGTATAATGAAATATTCGGTTTAGAAGGAGATAAGTTAGGATACTCCACGAAGGCGGAACATTCGATTTCCTTAGTCCCAGGTACCAAACCTATATACGTAAAGCCGTATCGATTGCCACAAGCGCATAAGGAGGAAGTAAATAGACAAATTCAAGAAATGGTAAAGGAAGGAATAATTAGACCGAGCGTCAGCCAATGGAACGCACCGTTGCTAGTAGTTCCGAAAAAACCCGACGCTTCAGAAAAACGCAGACTCAGGGTGGTAGTAGATTTTAGACAAGTGAACGAAGCAACGATAGGCGATTCATACCCCTTGCCGAACATAACAGATATTTTAGACCAATTAGGCGGAGCAAAGTATTTTTCAACTTTAGATTTAGCGTCAGGTTTCCACCAAATAGCCATGAAAGAGGAAGACCGCGAGAAAACGGCATTTTCGACACCATACGGCCATTTCGAGTATAATAGAATGCCATTTGGACTCAAAAACGCTCCCGCGACGTTCCAAAGATTAATGAATACCGTACTATCGGGCCTACAGGGAATTAAATGTTTCGTGTATTTAGACGATATAGTCGTTTACGGACGCTCGTTAAAAGAACACCAAGATCGTCTAGAACTAGTATTTGAACGCATACGCGAGAGTGGCCTGAAACTTCAACCTAATAAATGCGAATTTTTACGAAAGGAAACCGTGTATCTAGGTCATGTAATCACCGAAGACGGCATTAAACCGGACCCTTCGAAGCTCGACGCTGTCCGAAACTTTCCGATACCTAGAGTAGTTAAAGACGTACAATCCTTCTTAGGCTTAGCTGGATACTATAGGAGATTCATAGAACAATTTTCACAAACCGCGAAGCCGTTGACGCAACTACTAAAGAAAGACAAAATATTCAGGTGGACCGCACAGGAGCAGGAAGCCTTCGAAATACTAAAGGAGAAATTAACAACTGCACCGATACTACAATACCCTGATTTTTCGAAACCATTCGTTCTGACAACAGACGCTTCCGGAAAGGCAATAGGAGCAGTATTATCGCAGGGAGAGATAGGGCAAGATTTGCCAAAAGCGTACGCAAGTAGAGTGTTAAATAAAGCGGAAGAAAACTACAGTACCATCGAAAAGGAATTGCTGGCCATCGTATGGGCAACGCAACATTTCAGACCCTATGTATACGGCACTAAATTTAAAATTGTAACAGACCATAAACCTCTAACTTGGCTTTTTAACGTAAAGGACCCCGGTTCTAGATTAATGAGATGGAAATTGAAATTAGCAGAATACGATTATAGCATAGAATATAAAACGGGAAAGACAAATAAAAACGCGGATGCCCTCAGTAGAATGTTCGCGATAACGCGAGGAACGAAAAAACAACACAGCACCGAAAAAGACGAATCTCGACAAGAAGAAGAAACGACTGATACAACATATACGGAGGACGATAAAAACCGAATACTGCGCGAATTTCACGACACCCCCTTAGGTGGACATTTAGGAGTAAAACGGACCCTGGAACGTATAAAATTAAACCATTCGTGGTCAGGTATGCGCCAAGACGTAGAAAGATACATTTCAAAATGAGAAAAATGTCAGAAAAATAAACTAACAAGAATAACCAAAGCGCCCATGGTAATTACAGACACTCCCACAGAACCATTCGAGAAATGCGCATTGGACATAGTAGGACCTCTACCCGAAACAAGCCGACGGAACAAATACATATTAACCTTTCAAGATCTATTAACCAAATTCAGTAAAGCCATACCCCTTGAAAATCAAGAAGCAAACACTGTAGCGAAAGAATTCGTCACTAGGATTATTTGCGAATACGGTATACCGCAACGAGTGCTAACCGATCAAGGAACCAATTTCCTTAGTCAAGTATTCAAAAACGTCTGCAAGTTGCTCAAAATCGAAAAAATTCAAACCACGGCCTACCATCCACAATCAAACGGAGCTCTAGAAAGAAGCCATCGCACACTAGCCGAATATCTAAAGAATTTTATCGCGGAAGACCAGACTGATTGGGACGAATGGCTACCGTACGCGATGTTTACTTATAATACTACCCCGCACACGTCTACTAGTTACACGCCCTACGAACTCGTTTTCGGAAGACAAGCAACCCTGCCGACCTCACTAAACCAGGCACCTCAATTAACATATACCTATGACAAATACGCTGAAGAATTACGCGAGAGGCTACGATCGACAAATAGCATTGCGCGCGAAACTATAGGTACCAACAAGAACAAATCAAAAAAGCAATACGATAAAAAAACAGCTAACAGAACTTTCAAAATTGGGGACCAAGTACTTCTACACGACGAGACGGTGAGACGCGGATGATCGAAAAAACTAACACCCACATGGATAGGCCCCTACACGGTCCAGAAAACGCACGATAATAATAATTACTCTATAACTAAAGGACGACGAACGCTTCGCGTACACGCAAACCGACTTAAGCATTTTATTGAATAGGGCAGGAATAGGAAATGGTCGCTATCGTGAAGGGAAGTAACGGTACACAAACAACCACAAGAACTAAAGGAAATAATATGGCTATATTTTAAAAAACTGTTATTTTGTTATATTATTCTGTTAAATTATGTTATTCCTCCTCCTCGCGAAACATAGCCCATGCAACACGCCGCGGGACGGGCTCTGGAAAAGAGTCACCATGGCGTTCTGGAATAATAACCAGATGCGAATGAGTTAAATTAGAAAAATCCCACTAGAGATTTAAAAAAAAAAAAAAAATTACATATAAATAAAAAGAAACTCACCAAACAGGGCGCGCAAGCTCCACGCGTCCTCGCTATCTAAGAATTCGGCGTTTTCCGCCTCAATCTCCCGCCGAGTCGCGCGGTACTCCCTCACCGCCCGCCTGTATTCGATGTTTATGAATCCCGGCGGAGCCGGATATTCCAACCACTAGAAAAAAAAAGAGAGAGAATTTTTAAAACAATTAACACCAAACACTTCAACCTCACGCACAGAGACACTAGACAGTATTACACCCACCAATAGAAACATCACGATCTCGCGTGGTAAGTCCCATAGCGACGGCATAATGGAGACTGTAACGAAATGAGAGGCGACGAGGCAATCGAGCCTCTACGCAAACGAACTGACCGACGTCTGCAAAATTTTATCTCGAAGGAGCCGTGCTCTCGCACGACTAAAGACTTCACGACAAAACGAAACGCCGACTACACCTCGACATTATATTTTCCAGGATTATCGTCCTACAAAAGTCAATACTAGTCATAGGAGGGACAACCCCCGACACAGACTTTGCTATAAAAGAATTTCAGGACCACCCAGGCGTTTACTTCAAAAATATAGGCGATCTACAAATCTACCGAGATAGTTGGAAATTAATGCTACACGTAGACATATCTTATATTTACCGATGCGAATCAAATCTCCAGGCAGCACTATATGACATACTTGCTCAGTGTAAAACACCCTCTACTGATAATTTACAAAACTTCTGTAAAACGTTTGGCACGAAAATTCAAAGCAAAATAGACCGCGTATCCAAACTCCTTACTTACGTCCAACAAACAATAAGCTCCACGCAAAAACTGCGTCGCGGACTAATAGACGGATTAGGTTACATAGGAAAATCACTCTTCGGACTAATGAATTCCGAAGATAGAAAGAAAATAAACGACCAAATAGACTTCCTAAAAAGACAGGACAGTAGACTAAAAGATACAATCAAAGGACAAATGCAAATTGTAAGAGCGAACGCCGAACTTCTCAACGAAACTATACACAACGTACAAGAAAACGAAAAGGCACTTCTAAATGCGACTTGGCAACTTCAATACCTACTCCAACAGACGACTGACATTACCAAATTTCGAGAGACAATAGATGAACACCTCATACTAATAAACAGCGTTGCGGAAACACTATTACGTGACACACAAGATTTGTTAGAATTCATTATGGATGTCAAAAAAGGAGTCCTAAACCCGCGACTGATACCACCGGCACAAATCATAACTTATCTTACTTCCGCACTAGCTCACATACCACAAGGACTAAACTTCCCCATCGGAATAAAATTAGAAAACATGCACATCTTGTAAGAAATCCTTACACTCTCTGCATTTTCGGATATCAAATCGATTACTGTAATACTAGAAATTCCATTATTAAATGCGAAAAAATTCAAATTGAGCAAGGTACATCCGGTACCCACAAAAATAAACGAATCGTTCTACGCGTATATAGAACCCCTCGACTCCTACGTGGTACTTGATACCGCGGTGCAAGATTACATACAGTTAAGCAAACAAGACCTATCAAAATGTAAGACTATAAACGAGCTATACCTCTGTACCTCTAATCACCCAATATTCAAAGCGATACCATACGGACCGTGCGAAGTACAGTTGTACACCAAATTAACCAAAAAACCGAACAATTGTAAAATACGCATTATGACACTGAACCACACAATCCTAATAGAATTACAACAACCAGGCGCATGGATCTATATCGCGCCGAAACCGATACAATTAGCAGCAACTTGCGACGATAAAGGCACAAACATGTATAGTATTAAGGACTCTGGTATAATAACAATAAGAAATAAATGTACTATCACTACCGCTGAATTTACAATAGAAACCGGAAAACAATACGGAATAGAAAAAACATGGAACTACTTACCTGGTTACAACTTATCACTAGACGAAATTACACTCCCACAAACCACTGTAAACTCGTATCGTAACACAAATTTCGAACTAAAGAGGATAATTAAACACCCAGAAGAATTAAATAAAGTTAGTAAAAAATTAGACGACTTACAAAATGACTTAGAAAAACCCGAGATTATACCAACCGAGTATCACTACAGCTTTTTTACACTATCCTCGATAACGGGACTCATAACAGTTACACTATGTATCTTTACACTCTACAAATGTATTGTACACTTCAAAGCAAGAACACCGCAACATTGTACAACGGACAACACACGTCGCGACAAAACCACACAAAAACCCGAAGCAATAATTAAAATAGTTAGCAAGGAGGGAATGTCTTCCACCAGTTCCCTTTGAACCATTGTAACCGTTATATACAAATCACTATCACCGTATAATACAAATATTATATTATCAAATGTAAACTAATAATATGCGGATTTAATATGCGAATTACCATTATAATCTAGCTTAAGAACCGATGTTAACAAACCGCCAAGAAAAGCTATGGCTTTTCCCCCCTTAGGGGGAAGGGATGTTGTGCCCAGGCAACGCCCAAGCACACGTGTCAGACATACCGCTATATATTATACATACTATATTACGTTACGGAACGTTCGAGACGTTTCCAAGCTAAGACAGCCGCTAGCGACCGAATCTACAAAATCAGCAATATGCGAACGCATCGCCGCGATCGGGCATGGTAACGCGTACCACGCCCAACAGGGATATAAAAACCAATTCGACACCGCTAACCAGGAGATTCTAGACCTGGCTCTCGACCTGTTAACACGGCTAAAACTCTTGTACATCTCAGTCTAGTTAAAGTTTGAATAAAGACTTAGTTTTGAGTTTAATCGAACTTGGTATAGTTCACCCAGTAGATTCCCATTTTTTGTTCACTCCCGAACCTACGATATCGCCAAATCCCGTACCAGCCTTGCGAGCCATCACGCAGGGCACAACAGTGGAATTTGTTTAACAAAACTCCGGGGAAATATAGCGTTTGAGCCAAATACAGATTCACGTGGAAGAATTTATGAATATCTGAAGACCTGCTACTGCAAGTTCATATAATTCTTTATGGAAGAATTGAAGCCTAGATGTAAATGGAGCTACAACTTCGTTGGCGCGAACCGTAATTGTATATTTCAAGCTATTTAGTTCCTGTTCTAGAAGATATTCAATGAAATCCCAACTAACACGCTCGATATTATTATCATATTCAGAGATGCTGACTACTTGAACATTCTAAGTATCTACAAGATGTTTGAAGGAAATTACCGAAGATTTAAGATGGTTCTGGCTTACTGATTCTGCTGGACATGACTTTACGAAAGATGAAGGTAAGAGATTTTATGTTGAGAAAGACCATTGTTCTTATGACATTGGTGTTATATCATTTAATCTGTTCGAGTGAAAATACATTATACCTTAACAAATCTATAATAAAAAGAATGAATAAAGTTATCCTTACACATATAAAGATAATCCTTGAAATAAATAATATTAGGGAGAAAAAAAAATGATGGGTGATTGGCGTTAATGAGGTCGTCTTTGTCATTAAAACACTACCATTACTTTGTTCAACTAGGTCACTGTTTCCTGAGACCACATCAACGGAGGATAGTGTCTCATCAACTGCGCGCTTGGTCACAAATAAAGTCCGGCATATTTCAGCCTCCAAATTTGGCTCGGCAGCCCCTAACCAGACACAAGCCGCGGATGCCAAGCCGTGGACCTGGACGGGGTGCTTAAAGCCTATCCGATGTCCCAGGTCAGACGTATCCTGTTCACCCTGAGGTACGTGGGCTGCCCCTAGCGGGATCTGTGGCGGGGTGCCTTTAAAATCAGCCTTTCCGATGTCCAACAGACGGCCGGGTCGAAGCTCATCCACACGACCTCTCAAGAACGATCCTCCAACCACTACATCTTTAGTTGGGACTCCACCTCTTTTAGATATTTCTGTCATAAGAGAAGGTGACATCTCTTCGTCTGCAGTAAAGTAAGCGTCGCTGTCAATTGAACTGTCGTCTTAGTGTTCAATCTCTTTGAAGACCTCAGGTAGACCGTAAAAATTTACTTCATGGGCAAGAAAATGGTAACTATTACCTTTTCATTATTTTCCCATATTCTATTACAGTCTGTATTCTCTACTTTTCAGAATCTGCAAGTGGCAAATCGTTGGCGCCTACGACAACCCTTTGCAGACGCTTAGAAGAAGAGATGTCTGTAGAGTCCGTCTTAGTACAGTTAGATGGCAAAAGATTTTGAAGATGAAAAGGTCTTGAATAGTCAACTAATTCTGACTCTGGCTCTATCTTTCTGGCAATGATAATAGCAGTTTCGAGATCAGGTAAATTTCTTTTGCTCTCTTTCTGTCTATTCAAATAGAATCGCGCGGTTTAATTCCACAGGCCCTTCATAAAACTGATTATTGCCGTGTTCCTTAATAAATCGTTAACACCAACTACATGTTCTGTATTTGTTACATATGTGGAATTTTTCACATACGCTGCTCTCAACCGTTTTTCGAGCTCGCGTCTACGAAGGGAAAACGCCCCAAAATCCTTTTTGTTTATCACATACCACTAATGGGGGACATGATCTCGACCATCTGGATCACGACCATGGGAACGGGAGTGACACGACGACGACACCGAAAGATCTCCTTATGTGGAAACTTCTAACGAACCCCCAATCATTTTCGGGACTATATAAACCCTTTGGTTTCAACCCTCGTCGGTTCAAAGCTATCCCCACAAAAAACTTCAAAAAAGTAAAAAAATTACGCCAAGTACATGAAATCAAGTAAATCACAAAACATAGAAGATAATAATAATTATAAAATTAAAAAAAGATGTGAAATCAAAATGAGCTGCCAGTACATAAAGATGCTGTCCAACTACGCTTTAGATGACACAACTACATATGCACAGCTAAAATTCCATTACTCATAATGGCTATTTATACAAAGAAAACATGTAAATCACAAAACATAGAAGATAATAATAATTACAAAATTAAAAAAAGATGTGAAATCAAAATGAACTGCCAGTACATAAAGATGCTGTCCAACTACGCTTTAGATGACACAACTACATATGCACAGCTAAGATTCCATTACTCATAATGGCTATTTATACAAAGAAAAAATGTATTAAATAATATTAAGCAGATATATTTTTACGCAAATAAATGTTTTTATACGAATAAATATTTTATTCAAAATACTTGGCGCTGCGCCCCGAATTGGTGTTGCTAAATTGAATAAACATGTATAAATTGCATCAATCTTTTTCTTTCTTGTGGGTGCGTTCGTAACTGTGTGTGTGCGTGTGCATATGCTACGTATTATACTAGAATTAAATATATGTAGAATAAATCGGACTGCGTTTCTAATATGTGTATGTATATGTTTATGTATTTTAGATTGTAAGGGAGTAATTGTAAATTATTAATACTAATTGTAAGACAATTAACATTTTTTCGGTTGCGCAGCGCCAAGTATTTTGAATAAAATATTTATTCGTATAAAAACATTTATTTGCGTAAAAATATATCTGCTTAATATTATTTAATACATTTTTTCTTTGTATAAATAGCCATTATGAGTAATGGAATTTTAGCTGTGCATATGTAGTTGTGTCATCTAAAGAGTAGTTGGACAGCATCTTTATGTACTGGCAGCTCATTTTGATTTCACATCTTTTTTTAATTTTGTAATTATTATTATCTTCTATGTTTTGTGATTTACTTGATTTCATGTACTTAGCGTATTTTTTTTACTTTTTTGAAGTTTTTTGTGGGGATATCACTTCTTTTTTCAAAGATTTATTGTACTATTATTTGCAAATTCATATTCATACACACGTGTTAATTGTTTATTTATCCTGAATGCATGGAAAATCTTCCAGACGATTAGCTCGAAACATTTGGATCAAATGTTGACGCATTAACGCATGATTGTACGTTACTTTGTCTGGTAATTTATTGATGAATAATAACGAAACAGTAAATGCACTCGCAACAACTCCGCAATCCCGACTGTTAGGTTGAACTTGTAGGGGAAGGTGGGACAAGATGGGGTAGTTAAGGTTTGATGATGAATAAAACACAGGTTTTCATAATCAACTAATCAATTTTTTTGTTTGAATCATTCTTTGGTAATAAGTCTTTCAGTTTAACTATGCATCAACCTAATCTCTATACAGGTTTTAATAGAAAATTTCAGAAAAAGTCCTTTCTCCCAATTGTTCGGCTGAATTTGTACATGTGGACATTTAATAAATTCTTCGTCGATTTTTCCGCCATGTTTGGTCAAAAAATGGTATAACTTCTTAAGGTAAATTTTAATTTGTGCAAAATCTGTATGTGATCCTGATGAAATGAGGATGTTATAATTGCGGTGTTTCCACGTTTTCTGGACATACGAGTCTTTTGCTCTGTGATTGGCACGAGAATCAATTATTTTGGTCTAATTATTAGAAAAGAAGTATCATTTTCCTCGGTCCGTCTTACGTATGTAGTTTCAAACCATCCTGAGACAATAAAAAACTTTGATTTTTATATCTTGGTTTGTGAGGGGAATGATGGGTAACTCTCATTTTCATTACCCTGTCATGCCCCTTCTCGTCTGACTATAATAATCATATGAACACTGCCCGAAACATTATTTGCAAAAGCATAAAATAACTCACGTACCTTATAGCCAGCTAAATTCTGCCTCAGAAACATATAATAATACATGTACTGGGGATCTTCTATATTATTATATTATATTATATCACTGTCACGGGTCCTAAAAATAAGGAAAAAGTAAGGAAATCCCAATAAATGGTAAATTCTGATCTATCTTCGTCACACGTCCACGTGTTTACGGCGCACTGCAGCCTATCCAGTGATGTTAGAACATAAGGCGCGTATGCAGCCAGTAAAGCTTACTCGGAATACTCGGAATAGCGCAAAGCAGCTCACCGAGTTTACTTTACTTATTTTTTTATTAAGGATAATTTCTAGGGGAGGCAGGGGCAAAGTGACACGAAAAAAGTTTGAAGTCGAATAAAATTTTTCCCTTTCAATAAAAATGTGTGGAAATAGATTTATAATATAATTTGAACATTACTATTGATAAATTACGAATAGCAATACTTAAAATAAACTTAAAGTATATTAAAATTCAATTTGAAAAGAAAATGCCAAAACTGACCACTTTACCCCATGTATGGGGTAAAGTAAGCTACTATCCGGGTTAAAGTGAGGTGCAACAAAATAGGAACTTTAATTAAGGATATAGGTAAATATTAACCCCTTGTACTGGAAGGACGTGTGTAGCACGGCAGCTTCTGGCTTTTTTGCACCGTAGTTGTCAAAAACTGTGGCAGATTTTTCATTTTTTTTTTTTAGGTTAGATTCTGTTCCATCACGCCGCGTGGTTTTCTAGCCAGCTGACAGGTTAGGATATTGCGCACATCACTTGCGCATTGGTTTTTAGCAGCCAGTTGCAGCTCAGTTTACCCCGGTCACTTTACCCCGAATGTGCACTCAGTGGAAAATGAATTATTTAATAATGTTAGGATTAATGTTTTCTCAAACGCTTGTGTATGTATGTTTATAAGTTTGTTATAAACACGCAGAAAAAAATTGGAGTTAAAATAATACATTTAAGACTCATTTATCCAAAAAGCTAAATTGAAAAGAAAACCAATTGGAAGTCTCTAAAACTTCATTTTGAATTTTTTAAATGAATTTCCATTTTTTGATATCTGAATGTGCATAATTATCATTGTGTTATTACACACATTTATTACATCACCAAAATTTGTAAATATATTCTATTGTTAAAGAATAAATTAAGGAAGCTCATTTTACCCCGAGGTTCACTTTGCCCCGGTCTCCCCTACGTAAGTTTAACATCTACGAAAAGAAACCATGTGCACTGTATAGTCATGGTGCGCGAAGCAGCTTATGGCGCTGAAAGCAGCCTTTGGCGCTGAACGTATTTAACATTGAATTGTGTTAACAACCACAATTAACACCTTTCGAAGAAAAATATGTATGCATTTTTAGCATTTCGTGGCCAAGCTAGTTTTTCTACTCGTAAATCATCAACGGATACCCACGTTGTGCCCTTACCCCTTACCATACTCGTGTAATGACCATCGGAAATACTTTTACCGTGGTGGAAAATCGCTGCCTTAAGTTTGTAACAGTGATCTATCATTTGTATTTTAGTAGTAGGTATTGCTTTGATGTAGAAATTTTCAACTTTCGTTGTTCCATTACTATCGTGATCGAACAAATGTAATTTTGCAATAAGAATTTGTTTGGAAGCAGTTATATCGACTTTCTTCATTGTGTTTGAATTTGCATTATCACAATTATTGCACGGATCTTTCAGATTTTTCCATCCTGTGAAATTGTGTTTTATTATATCTTGAAATTCAAATAATTTTTTTTTTAACATCTTGGGCAGTGCAAGATGTACCACACAATTTGTACTAATAGTAGTACTTGTGTAATTACACGCTAAACATCTTAATACCGTTGTTATTTCGTGTTGTACTGCATTCTTAATAAGAATCTCATGATCACAAAGAGAGGTAATAAACTCAGCTGCATCATGCAGCTGATTGTAAGCGTATTTTTCTCCTGCGAATTGCCGTAATGATATTATGTTTGGATTTTGATCCGATTTATATTGGTCCATAAAGATTTTTATAATATGATCAGCTTTTTCAGTCGTTAATAAGTTTTCTCTTATGGATGAACAATATAACATGCATTGAATTGTGGCATTCGCATAACAAGACACACCATCAGAATTCGGGAGACCTCTTACGTAGTATTGAGTGATATCCACGATGTGATCATTAGTATTCTGACATTCGGATACATTATAATTAGGTACTGCCCAAACAGCATCACAAACTTTGATGATGCGTTTTTTAGAAATTGAAATAGTCATAAGATCAGGTCTATATTTTTTCGCAATCTATTTTACTCTATTATAGCCGATTCTTGTGCCTTTACGGAAGATGGATCATAATTGATAAGATGCAATCCTTGTAATGTGGTCACCCGTGAAAGAGCAACGTAAATTTGTCCGCAAGTAATTATTGAATTACCTGCTTCTACGACAGCATTCTGCAAGCTTAGTCCCTGACTTTTGTGAATAGTTATACCATAACTGAGGCAAATCGGAAATTGTTTTCTAATAACGAACGCTCTATCCATTACTTCAAATTTAACACATACACGTTCTATTATATGTTCTTGCCCCGTGGGTAATATAATTTTTAATTTTTCAATGTCATTATCAACACCTCGTATAACTGAAACAAGTTTAGCAATGGTACCGTTGACAAGACCTAGCGTAACATCAATATTCCTTCTAATCATGATTTGCACTCCTACTTTAACATTTACGACCCTTGCAAGTCCCGTCGTTCGGGAGCTATCATCGTCATTATTGTTTAGTACCTTTGACACCTTTTTTTCAAGTATGGTGCACAATTCATTGTATCATGAGCAATCAAATGGATTTCTTCGGCTGGAAATCGACTCAGCATTGCAGCGTTCAAAACATCGCACTGAACACATGTGGGAAGTAAACACACCGTATTAGATCCCACATTAAGCATGTAATCACATAATTCGTTTAATCGGTCATTACAACAATTTGTCGCTTTGAAATTTAATTTCCTCGATTCTAAAAGTTTTGTATCCGAATCGGTCACTACTCCGGTGCGAATTCTCGACAAGATGTCTTTGTAAATATTATCACCCTTCTGTCGCATGTTTATTGTCAATTCGTCATAGCTAAACAAGGCAGACCATAAATTATAAGAACCTAACCCTCCAACATTTTTCTATATACTCTTATTGGATAATTGTATAAAAGCAGGATCTTCGTGAACAGGAGGAAGTTGTAGTAAGTCACCAAATAGCAGCATAGGCATTTTTCCGAACCAAGCATCATCGGAATCTGCAGTATCAAATATTTCCGTAAGTCGTAGATGTATGTACAGGAAAGTTACGTTAGAAACCATCGAAATTTCATCGATGATTACTAAAGCAACATTTTTGAGTTGATCCCGTACAATTTGAACGGCTGCATCGCTAAGTTGCCTATACTGGCTGTATGCCCATGTTCTACAGGTAATTGAAATAATCGGTGTATGGTAAGACCTTCGATATTAAAAGCTGCGATTCCAGTAGGAGCAGTTACTGCTGCGTCTTTCTGATAGTTTTTATTAAAAAACTTTTCCCAGTGCCACCTTCTCCACTCACATAAAGTCTGAGAATGTTATCGTTAGACGTCAAGGACTTAGTAACTGCATCAAATATCCACTTCTGATCATGGTTCAATTCCGAAATCATTTCTTGAAGATCACTACAGTCAAATTTGTTTCCCGCGTCTTTAAAATCTTTCATGGCACCAACAGTTTCAACGGGGACACAGTCTATTGGGTGATCGCCTTGATCATTTTCTTCTTGTTCTACAGTATTCAACACGTTCTTTTCAATTTCTTTCTTTATATGATCACGCGCTTCTTGAATATCCGTTATTCGTTCGTGATATTGAACTGCTTCTGTCAATTGTGATTCTAGCGACAAAAAAGCCTCCGCATATGTGTTAAAACCATTTTTCAATTCGTCGGTTTTTCTCCAAGGTTTGAATAATAATAATAATGAGAAATAATAATTCTCAGGTTGGATTTCAACATTGTACTTACAATGATTGATAAGATAGCCTCTGCTCCTTTTTTTCAAAAACAAAGAAGCACGGATTTCATAATATTCAGTTTTTTCTGACGGTTTATTTTTAGTAACGTCATACCACATAGCAAAATCGTACAGATGCATAAATTCTAATTCCTTAGGTCTGTTAGGATAGTGATCATCTATGAGGGATGGACAAAATATGTCTGTGGATTCACCCTCCAGCTCCTCAATCTCTTTACGAGTTTTCAATTTCCTACTTCTCAGTATATTTACATCTAACCATCTAATAGTAGTATTGGAGTCAGTGCCATGCAATGATAATCCTAAAAGAGTATCAGCGCATTCAGGCGCTCCACATTCTCTATGATTTAGCATGCGCATTCCAAGGTTGCACAGCAGACTAGACAATGACTTAGTAGAATTTATTGCTGCCATAGTGTCCGTAGCGTAACTTTTTTCCGGCTTTGACACGTACTTAGTACAGTAACATGTTACCAACCCTGTCTTTTCACCAATATATTGTATATCCATGTTACCTCTCCAAACCATGAGAACGGCAGCATTAAAATCATTGATACGGACCTCCTGTGTTGAACGTGGAAGATCATAGAGTCTACCTTTTGCTTTCAATTGTTTTCTAGCACCTATAGAAACAGCTACATCCCTTATTATCAAAGTATCTGTAACTGGACGTGGAAATGAAAATCTACATACTTTACGGAAGGAATTTTTAGTTTTTTTTGTTGCGTAGACAATAGCTATTGCATTTATGCATTTGATGTGCAATTACACGACTATATAATTCTGGCGACACATGCGGTGATGGCAATCTGCAAGTGACGTATTTCCTAATGAATCGTGCTACATCTTCCTTCGAAGATTTATCGATTATAGGAGCATCTTCAATCCAAATTAAAAGATGAAAATGTTGTGATCCCCTGCTTTGATATTCTCTGCGCCAAAAGTAATGAATGACCTTGCCAATCGGATTGTCGGGCGAACAAATGAAATCCAGCATAGCGTGGAATGCATTATCTATAAATCGAGCAGTTGAAACGGGGTCAGAAGCAATAAGTTCGTTCAGGGACATTTTAGCCACCGATGGGCCGTTTACTTCACGCAGATATTCTATTAAATCTGTCCATAGCCACTCACTTGGACTAAGCGTGAGGAACCATGTAGCTGGTCCATAATGGTGTATCATACAGTTCAAATCGTTTCTCGGTTTTCGCCAATACTGTGCTGTATTACGTAATCTGGAAAATATAGTGTTCAAATTCGTTTGTAGCTGATCTTTAGAGAGTTGCTCAAGAAAACCAGCAGCTGTGTACTTTTCACGTGGATTTACGACGTTCATTTTGTGATAAATTCCAGCGTTCAATTGCCGCATATTGGTATCGTGTAATAAATGGAAAATATATTGCATGTTCAATCGAAATTGCGAATGCTTGGACATCAGTTTGGACTTAATGAATTCATGATCAGTCAAACGAACCAATCTGTCTTCATGCTGTCCGTTCACCCCATAAGGATATAAATCTGGGAAACATTTCACATCTAATTGTTCAGCACGATGGCCCAACGTCATGAACTTTAAGCATTTGATAGAGTGCAGTAGCAGATTCATTAACCCTTTTGTCATACATTGGATAAATCGTAAACTGATCATAATATGCATCAGTTTATGACATTTGCGTCAATAATGCACGTTTGTTATTTTCATCGATATTAAGTGTTTCACCGTCAACGTCCTCGATAGATTCGTTATTATTATCATTGGCAACAACTTCTTCTTGAAATTCTGTATCTGGTAATTTGGCATTCAGCAATAAATCATGCGATTGTGGTAAAACAATTTGTGAGTATAGAGAATTATTGGCTTTCAACCATACTAAGGCATTCCATACTTTCTTCAAGTCAACTAACTTTTCCCAAACTATTTTAGATTTTGTTGGAACGCCCCGTACCAATATGTATAATTCATGATTTTGATTTAAAGGTTCAGTCGAAGGACAGATTTTTTTTAAATTTTCTTGTAACGGCAACGGAAGGTGAAATGTTCTCCCCTTTACTTTTGGAAACATATGTTTGTGTGGCATATTTTTTTTACGCATTTACTGTATCCATTCTCACAATCGTTTGAAACGGTTTAGCTCTTTGAATGAGAATTCGTACGTAATCGTTCAACACTGCTATTTCTGAAACTAAACGTACATCAAGCTTATTTAGAATACATTTTGGTGGTATGGAATCGTTGCGAATTTTATCGTGACAATATCGGCAAATAAAATGCATATCACCAACTTTGAATCCAATATGATTTAATAATGTTTGCACTACATTTCCCTTATATGTTCTTTTAGAAATATCAAACTTATGAACCTCTCTTTTAAAACAGAGTTTCTCGCAAGAAGCGCACGGGATGCGTGGTGTATCCATAGACCACTTTGTGAAAGCTCTAAATGCTAAATAATATCGAGATATAATCTCTTCTTCGTTCAGGCTTATGTCAATATTATTTTTTTGTAACGCTTCAGCTTCTTTCCGAGCTTGCAGTGTTATCCGTTCAAGTGTTTCAAGGTAGAGCTGTTTCGAGACTCGAAACATTCGAGTAGCTTGAAGTTCGCACCGAGCGGGACTCGGTTTTTCGAGTCGAGCCGAGACTCGAACGATTTCGAGTAACCCGAAAGATTCGGGTCGCTCGATTTTTTCGAGCCGCTCGAATGCGTTTCGGGTAGCTCGACTTTTTCGAACAGCTCGAATGTGTTTCGAGTAGCTCGATTTTTTCGGGCCGCTCGAATGCGTTTCGGGTAGCTCGATTTTTTCGAACGGTTTGTATGTTTCGGGTAACTCGAATGTTTCGAGCCACTCGAATATATTTTAGGTAGTCGACTGTACGGTGCAGTGTGACAGTTTGGTGTAGCTGGAACGTTTGGTAGGCACCGAATATAAATTAATATAGATGTATAATATGAGAAGTATAGATATGAAAGTCATATCTAGTAATTTAACCCTTGCCTGGTGGATATTTGAACTACACATTGGATACGGGATCCATTTTGACCCATAATTTAATTCGTATACACCGCGGGATAAGCTCCTAAATAAGGTTATCACCTTGTTAACATCTAGTAGTAGTACTAATAAGAAGTCACACGTGTAGTTTGATGTTTCGGAGGGTCCCAATACAATATGTATATATATTAAAGGTAATTCTTTATGTTTGTTAAAATCATTTATTTCTGTACCAACGATAGATTATATTGACCTGCCCAACGAATTTAAATGGTTTGTAATATTAAACTATTCCATTGAAAGTTGACAATTCTTTCATTAAAGGAGGAAATAGGAAAGAATGGGAACGTAATAGGTGTACAAAAATTATTATTATATACAGTAACATTCACGCAAACGCTAAACTATATACAGACACTATTTACACACTAGTTCTTAAATTGGCTGATAAGTAACAAATTTGCTCCACTTTTTCGCACAAAAGGGAGGCACGTTTATACGTGACAATATTTCCAGCAGTTGAAAATAGTCTTTCGCTATATGCCTGGCTTGCTGGAATACCCAACACATTCTGTGCCACAATGGCCAAATTTGGCAACCGAGCTGAATTTTCCTGCCACCATTCCAGGATGCATTTATTGGCTGGTAAGACCTTTTCATCATAATACCATTTTAGTTCGTTTTCTATTGTACATAACGTATTTTCGCTAATTTTCTTGTCCTCCTTCTCAATATTTAAAAACTGCTCCATCAAACTTCCCGCTGACGTTGATGCTGCAATGAAAATATATAAAATACATTATTTCGCTCTATGTTACATAATAATTTTTAACATTTTAATTTTTTTCAAGCATACCTGAAGTCTCTGACATGTCACTTGCCGTTGCCACATCTGTTTCGCGGATTCCTGCGTACTCCATAATTTTACGGTGCAGTAATGAGTGCGCCGATTCCTTTTTTCCGCCCGGTAACAGCCTGTCCTTAAAACGAGCGTCCAACATCATCGCCATTATTAAAACGTGACACTCGTCAATAAAATTGAATCTAATATTTAGACCCAATAGCAGAGGCCTGCTGTTGCGATAAATCAATTAATATTTTTCTTAACATATGCACGGTCGGTATATACCGAGATAAAGTGGGTGCTGTATCTACTGTTGTGATTAATGTCGCTTCTTTAAATATTTTTAAGCAATCACAATAATGTTCGATGTGGGACCACTCGGTACGGGTTAGGTTTCCGGGCATTCGGGAATCACTCAATACTGCACTTAATGCACGGCGCACTTCAAATAGGCGGTTCATCATGTCGTATTGCGAATTCCATCTGGTTGCCACATCGCGAACACGACGAAGTGGTTTTAAATCGGGGGAATGTTTCATCTGTTCTTTCTTAAGTTTCTGTTCTGCCGACGCAGAATGGTGAAAGAAGCGAACAATACCTCTGCATTTTTTCAAAAGTTTCTTCATATATTTGCAACTTGCAATTGCGTCATTTACTACGAGCTGGAAAGAACATCAAATTTAACATAAACTAAAAATAATTTTTAATTTACTTCTAATGTCGACTTTTTTGTACACTTACCCACACAGCACCATAATATTGCAGCAACGTTTCTACAATATTGCGGTGCAAGATTGCAATGTTGCACCATAACATTGCAGAGACGTTGCAGGTTCAGTCCTATGTCCGCCTTCGCAATATCACAGGTATGTATTTTTGCAATGTTGCGGCAGCATTGCAAATATGTAGTCCTGCAATGTTCCGGCAATGATTCTGTACCGAAACGGCAAAATTGTGGCAATGATCCTGCACAACTCTTCGGAAATATTGCGGTGAGAGATTATACTGTTGCACCGTATCATTGCAGGGAAGTTGCAGGTTCATTCCTATGTCCGCCTTAGCAATGTTGCAGAAGTATATTCCCGCAACGTTTCGGAAATTTTACAGCAATGGTCCCACCGTAACGTTTCGGGCAGTGAGGGACGCGACGTCATGAATATGTGTGCAGAATCGTAGTAGTATAACGCCCGTGTGTTTTTCTCATAGAAAATATTTTTACCCCACGGGGATTCGAACCGAGGACCTGTAGCATCGTAGGCGAACACTTTACCGCCGCAGCTACAACTGCTGATTGATAAAATTGCTTACGTATTCGAACTTATACTCCTACCTTACAAAACTTTAAACTCAAATTATTAAAAAACGAAGACTCATTTGACAAACCTATTAGGGATTTTAACACTGTAGGTGCGGACTCTAACTATAACTCGGTGTCATTTTAGGTTAGGTTGGAAAGTAGTCTTTAGACTAAACCTTTGCATTTGTCTTTTCATCTCTCTTTTCTCTTGATTGTATATACGTGTTTGTACAATAAATACGTTTAATAATAATAATAATAATAGTAATTTCACACATTAAAATATATAGTATCTACTCTATCTAAACAAATTAAATTCATTTTCAAATCTCTTCTATAATTTAAATTCATGTACAATCAACTCTCACAATAACACTTTTTTCATATCTTCAACGGTCAACGAGAAATTCTAGCATATCCAGAAACATGCTGTAGAATCTACTCGTCGTCATATTTCAAATTTCGTTAAAGTCATAGTTGCTTCAGAATATTGATGTACTGTTTCTACAATATTTCCACTACAGTATTGCACGGCAATATGGAGGCAATTTTGCTGGGTCGTTGCCAGTGGAACATTGCACGTCGATGAGCGCGCAATATTGCAGAAATATTGTAGAATCGTTGCCAATGGAACATTGCACGGCAACGTTCTTACAATATTGCTGCAATATTGTAGGATCGTTGCCAATGGAACATTGCACAGTAACATTGCACAGTAACATTCTTGTAATTTTGCTGTAATATTGTAGGATCATTGCCACTCCAATAATGCACGGCAATATTGCAGGAACGTTCTTACAATATTGCAATGCAACCTGCAACAACGCAATATTGCAGCAACGTTCCTGCAATGCAGCTGCAACGAAGTGTGCTGTATGGGTACCTGCAATGTATGGGCAAAACAGGGTACGCGTTCCCACTCGCTACATAATTTTACGGCTTTCACGATATTTGCCGCATTATCCGTGGTAAAATATATTTTTATTTTTTTTCATTCAAACCCCATTCCTCAATGCCGTTGCGCAATAACTGGCATAAATTTTCACCGGTATGGGATTTTTTGACCGGTTTTATGCGTAGGGTATAATTTTTTAATTTAAAATTAGAATTTATGTAGTGTACAGTCAGCGACACGTAACTGTCATTGGCACGTGAGGTCCAGCCGTCTGTAGTGAAGGACAGACTGTGTACATTTCCCTACAAAATTATAATAAATTTTAAACATTTTACTTATAGCGGCAAAGATATTGTAATACAGATTTATGTATTATTACACTTATAGCTCAGATGATGCTGATAACTATTACAAGTAATATTATACAAATTTTACTTACATTTGTGACGTCACTATTAATAATTTGTTGCAGTCCCTTTTTCTCTTTTATGTACATATTCGGAATTATATCCGAAAAAGTGGTTCCCTACGCATAAAACCGGTCAAAAAATCCCATACCGGTGAAAATTTATGCCAGTTATTGCGCAACGGCATTGAGGAATGGGGTTTGAATGAAAAAAAATAAACATATATTTTACCACGGATAATGCGGCAAATATCGTGAAAGCCGTAAAATTATGTAGCGAGTGGGAACGCGTACCCTGTTTTGCCCATACATTGCAGGTAAGTGTACAAAAAAGTCGACATTAGAAGTAAATTAAAAATTATTTTTAGTTTATGTTAAATTTGATGTTCTTTCCAGCTCGTAGTAAATGACGCAATTGCAAGTTGCAAATATATGAAGAAACTTTTGAAAAAATGCAGAGGTATTGTTCGCTTCTTTCACCATTCTGCGTCGGCAGAACAGAAACTTAAGAAAGAACAGATGAAACATTCCCCCGATTTAAAACCACTTCGTCGTGTTCGCGATGTGGCAACCAGATGGAATTCGCAATACGACATGATGAACCGCCTATTTGAAGTGCGCCGTGCATTAAGTGCAGTATTGAGTGATTCCCGAATGCCCGGAAACCTAACCCGTACCGAGTGGTCCCACATCGAACATTATTGTGATTGCTTAAAAATATTTAAAGAAGCGACATTAATCACAACAGTAGATACAGCACCCACTTTATCTCGGTATATACCGACCGTGCATATGTTAAGAAAAATATTAATTGATTTATCGCAACAGCAGGCCTCTGCTATTGGGTCTAAATATTAGATTCAATTTTATTGACGAGTGTCACGTTTTAATAATGGCGATGATGTTGGACGCTCGTTTTAAGGACAGGCTGTTACCGGGCGGAAAAAAGGAATCGGCGCACTCATTACTGCACCGTAAAATTATGGAGTACGCAGGAATCCGCGAAACAGATGTGGCAACGGCAAGTGACATGTCAGAGACTTCAGGTATGCTTGAAAAAAATTAAAATGTTAAAAATTATTATGTAACATAGAGCGAAATAATGTATTTTATATATTTTCATTGCAGCATCAACGTCAGCGGGAAGTTTGATGGAGCAGTTTTTAAATATTGAGAAGGAGGACAAGAAAATTAGCGAAAATACGTTATGTACAATAGAAAACGAACTAAAATGGTATTATGATGAAAAGGTCTTACCAGCCAATAAATGCATCCTGGAATGGTGGCAGGAAAATTCAGCTCGGTTGCCAAATTTGGCCATTGTGGCACAGAATGTGTTGGGTATTCCAGCAAGCCAGGCATATAGCGAAAGACTATTTTCAACTGCTGGAAATATTGTCACGTATAAACGTGCCTCCCTTTTGTGCGAAAAAGTGGAGCAAATTTGTTACTTATCAGCCAATTTAAGAACTAGTGTGTAAATAGTGTCTGTATATAGTTTAGCGTTTGCGTGAATGTTACTGTATATAATAATAATTTTTGTACACCTATTACGTTCCCATTCTTTCCTATTTCCTCCTTTAATAAAAGAATTGTCAACTTTCAATGGAATAGTTTAATATTACAAACCATTTAAATTCGTTGGGCAGGTCAATATAATCTATCGTTGGTACAGAAATAAATGATTTTAACAAACATAAAGAATTACCTTTAATATATATACATATTGTATTGGGACCCTCCGAAACATCAAACTACACGTGTGACTTCTTATTAGTACTACTACTAGATGTTAACAAGGTGATAACCTTATTTAGGAGCTTATCCCGCGGTGTATACGAATTAAATTATGGGTCAAAATGGATCCCGTATCCAATGTGTAGTTCAAATATCCACCAGGCAAGGGTTAAATTACTAGATATGACTTTCATATCTATACTTCTCATATTATACATCTATATTAATTTATATTCGGTGCCTACCAAACGTTCCAGCTACACCAAACTGTCACACTGCACCGTACAGTCGACTACCTAAAATATATTCGAGTGGCTCGAAACATTCGAGTTACCCGAAACATACAAACCGTTCGAAAAAATCGAGCTACCCGAAACGCATTCGAGCGGCCCGAAAAAATCGAGCTACTCGAAACACATTCGAGCCGTTCGAAAAAATCGAGCTACCCGAAACGCATTCGAGCGGCTCGAAGAAATCGAGCTACCCGAATCTTTCGGGTTACTCGAAATCGTTCGAGTCTCGGCTCGGCTCAGTTGTTTCGAGTCTCGAAACAGCTCTATTTCAAGGTCATTATCGTTTAAGTCTTTGTCTAAATTATGTAATTGGTCTTTATAAATGCTCACTATTTTGTATATCATTCTCTTCAAATATCGTAAATCCGGAAAGTGAGGTGCCAAAATCTCAATGGCTAAAAAATTGGACTTACATAGTTTACGGTTTATGTTACAACCATGAGAATGACCAACTTTTTCAGCATGCACTTTATTAGAACAGCTACTGATATGGTTGTTCAACTTATGTACCTTTTTTAATGAGCATTCTAACAATCGTTTAAAGAAATCCTGTAAATTATTCAGAATTTCAACATCTTTTATTTTACAAAGATAATTACAATGCCATGCTTTTGTCGCCTTCTTCGATTGCAATACAGGTAGAACGTTTATAGCTTTCCCTTGCGAATTCATTATGATTGATTCAGAACCGCTGAAAGTATGGTACGAACTTTCCGCAAAATATGATTCTGAAGAAGATGTATGTCTGGATTGACCACACAAAGCATTAATCCTGTCATCAACTTCTAAACATTCTGCTGCGCGCGTTAAGGAAACTTCCACTTTTTCTTTACAATCTTTCAACAGTTTCGTCATTTTCAAAATGTACTTTTGCCTAATATGAAAACACCATTTTATTATACGTTCAGCTTCCAATCTACTTGCTTCTCCGGACGGCATGCTAATAATTTTTGAAAGTTTTCTAATATAAGTTTCTTTGTTATTTTTGGTTGCTATATTGTTATTTGTTACAGCAATATAACGATACTTTTTTATTATTTGCAGAGCAGCACGACGTTTTGCTACTTTATTATAATCATCTCCTTTACGTATTTCATGATAATATACCTTCTGCTTTTTGGACATAACTTCTTTATTTAGTTGATAAAATTTTTTTCGCTTTCCGCATATCACTTCTTTATTTGCGTCATACTGCATTTTTTATTTTTTAATATACCTTCTTTGTGTGCGATATAATATTCACAATTAGAAATTTTTTTGTCTTTCTCCCTTTTTTCACACTCTTTGCCTTGTTTCGTGTTACACTCCCCTTTCTTTGTTTTATAAACAGCTCTTCTTTTTAAATTAATTTCCTCTTTATGTTTTTTATAATAATCAGTCATGTATTCCGTCCTATTTCTTGGTAGGTTTACATTGCTGATTTTGGGCTTCGAAACTAATGGGGAATCTGTCTGAATTACATTTTTTGTATATATGGTGCCTTCTTTATCACTATCACTAAATACTACATTTTGAAGTGGGGATATTTTATTATCTGTTTCGGTAGTAATGTAACTTTTACCGATTTTAAATGCAGGATCCTTTCCACAAGAAGGATTTTTATTAATTGTACTACCAATTGCAGATTCACATTCGTGCACAGAACGTGTTAATTGTTGATTCTGATTGCTTGGAAAATGTTCGATACTATTAGATCGAAACATTTGGAGCAAATGTTGACGCATCAACGCATGTTTGTACGTTACTTTGTCTGGTAATATATTGAATAATAACGAGGCAGCAAATGCAATCGCAAAAACTCCACAATCCCGACAGTTAGGTTGAGCTTGTACACGTGGAAATTCAATAAATTCTTCGTTAATTGTACCGTCATGTTTGTTCAAAAAAGGGTATAACTCCTGCAGAAAAATTTTGTGATGACTATGCAACTTCGAGGAATTAAAAGAATCATAAATATAAACTCTTCTTTCATCATGTTTATAGAAGCTACAAACCCAGTGTCCCCCTGCACTGGTTTTAAAATCTTCGCTTTGGTGTAAAATCTGTATGTGATCTTGATTTTCAGGAACTGGTTGAATTGTACCAGGCAATTGAATTCTCCACGTCTTGCGTGGTTTATAGTTAGAGTTAGCTTCTAATAATTTGTGAAAATATTCGATATGATCATCTTTTAACCATTCCCCTTTACTGATAATTTGCATGTTATTAACACTGAGCGGTGAAATATTAATTCTACGATTCATTACAGACATGACGAATTATACTTTTATTTATATATATAATAAAAGGTGGTTTGGTTATAATTCAATAATATATGTATAATACTTTTATTTATATATATAATATAAGGTGGTTTGGTTATGATTCAATAATATATAATATATATAAGCGTGGCGGTTATGCGCTCGCGGATGACCAACTTTATTGAAAGTGGTTATACTCGAGACACGGCGCACTGCAGCATATCAAGTGATGTTGTAAGATAAGGGGCGTAAGTATGCAGCCAATAAAGCTTACTCGGAATAGCGCACAGCACACAGTGGTGCCTTTTCCCGAAAAGCTGGCCAAAAGTCAATTTCTGAAGTGAATAGCAGCTTGTTGATAGTATGGTACATTTAATATATATACATCAGTGCAACAAATGCCGTTTGAAAATTTAAAATATAGTGGTCGGTTAATGAGATATAGGCTATCAAAGTTGACGAAATTTCGTACTTTTTAGATGGCTTGAAAACGCTCGCACGTTTAATGTATCAGGCAAAGTTTATTTTTAAAAAATTCATATGTAACACATTTTACCATCAAGATACGTGTTATAAACATACATTTTGCACATGAGTAATGCAAAATATCTTTGAAGTTACTCTTGTACTTCCCTTCTCAAGATGTCCTAAATCCTACTCATATTTTAGTACAACGGAAGGAAAATAGTTACTTTATTCACCGAACTTCACTCAGTTAAAGGTTTCTTGACGTAAAGTAATATGTGAAGTATGATATCCAATTGCAAAATCTTGCGCATATTTGCGCCTTTTTAAGATATCTGCATTTAAAGTGCCTATTCAAATACGTGGTCCTCGACATCAAGACTCTTCAAGATGGTGATTTCCTCCGGTGTAATTGGGCCCACGCTAGAACCATCGCTTAGGATGGAGTCGTCGTAAATTTCTTCCTGATCTTTGTTTTCTTCCTGGAATTCGGGCATTCCCGTTCGTGCTTCAGCTGGGTCCATAGCGGTAGAGTTGGCTCTGCTTTCTATATTTCTTGTGTCGTCTCCATCTAGCGTGGAATCGTCCATGAAAGAAGGTGGCTCTTCGTAATTCGGCCGTGGCTGTCCTTGACGGCGCTCCGCTACGCGCGTTCCTATTCCTTCGTTTACTTTATTTGGTGCGGTTTCCTTCGGGATTGTCGGGAAAACGTGTGAGATCGGGTTTCGTGATAACGCGTCTGCGTTTGCATTTACTCTGCCGGGTTTGTAGATGATTTCGTAGTCGTAATCGGCGAGTATGATTTTCCAACGAGCAAGTCGCGATACTGGATCCTTTACCGAGAATAACCATTGCAGTGGCCGGTGGTCGGTCACCAAGGAGAATTTCCGTCCATATATGAACGTCCGAAATTGTTTTACAGCGTAAATTATCGCGAAGCATTCCTTTTCGGTGGTGGAGTAATTTTCTTGAGCAGGATTGAGCACCTGTGAGGCGTACGCTATGGGCGGGTCCTCGCCTATCTTGCCCTGGCTTAAAATCGCGCCAACTGCTACGTCGGAGGCATCGGTTGTAATAATAAAAGGTTCATCGAAATTTGGATAACGTAAGACCGGTTCTTTGCAAAGCGCCTGGCGTAGGTCTTCAAAACTTTCCTGATATTTTTCTGACCAATAGAATGGAATTTTCGGGGTAGCCAGACTCGTAAGAGGTTTAGCGCGTTTAGCCATGTCGGGAATAAAACGACGATAGTAATTTACTAGACCCAAGAATTGCTTCAAATTTTTCAGAGTTTTCGGCACGGGGAAGGCGGCGACGGCCCTGATTTTTTCGGGGTTGGGTCTTACTCCGTCAGCCGCTATTATATGGCCCAAGTATGTGACTTTATCCTTCAAGAATTGGCCTTTTCTGTTTGTAAGGTTAAGTTATGCTCGCGTAAGCATTCGAAGAATTTCTCGAGTCGTTGCTCGTGCTCCGCGAGTGTACGTGAATATACAACCACGTCGTCTAGATACACGAATAACTCTTTCCCGATAAGCCCTCTCAGGACGTGGTTCATTAAACGCTGGAAGGTAGCCGAAGCGTTTTTTAATCCGAAAGGCATGCGAAGGTATTCGTAATGTCTGTCGGGGGTAGTAAACGCGGTTTTTGCGCGGTCCTCGGGGGCCATTGGAATTTGGTGGAAGCCGTTCGCCAAGTCGAAAACTGAAAAATATTTGGCTCCACCTAATCTATCGAGGATATCCGAAATCCGCGGTAGCGGAAAACGGTCATCGATCGTTTTCGCGTTCAAACTTCTGAAATCTGCGACCACCCTGTACCGTTTCTATCCATCCTCGCCTGCCTTTTTCTCGACCACGTGTAAGGGCGAATTGTTCGGTGACGACGAAGGAGCGATTATTCCCAGCTCCTCCAGGTTGTGTGTTTGTTTGGCAATTTCTTCGTCCATCAGCGGTGGATGAGGATATTGTTTAATGAACGTGGGTGTTGAATCGGTCACCGGAATGGTGTGTTCTATCGATGTTGTTCCGCCTAGCGGGTTTCCTGGTACAAAAAACCTGTCCGAATACCTTACAACCAAATCCTCTATTAGCTGACGCGGTTCCGGGTCTAATTCTTCCAATTTCGATGTTTCGAATATATGTTGTAAACGTTCCTCGTGAGATTTTTTATTGACTCTGTACTCTCCCAGATCTAGGTCGTCGTTAGTGTCGAACTCTTCTCCAAAGAAAAAGGGGGAGGGCAATCCCGTTCGTTCTCTTCGGGACAGTCGCTGTCTCTGGGGAGGCAAATGTTTATTTCGTTCGCGTTGGGCTCGGATTCGCTTAAGCGTGCCAGATAGTCCTGGTGGCACTGCTTATAGCCATTTAATGTACCCTCTAAGTCTTCAAAGTTGGAGAAAATTACGGGACTGATCGGGTGTTTCGCGGTTACCATCGTGCGCTGGTGGTAAGAGATGATGGCTTCCTCCTGGAGCAGATACGGGCTTCCGACGAGGTCCGCAGTTCCTTTAGGTAAATGGGGCATGCATATTACATGGAATAATGCCCAACTACCGTTAATTTTCAAGACGGTCGTCCGCAAAGTCAAGACCTTCCCGTTTAAACCGGTGATTTCGAGGGGTGTAGTACTTAAAACCCGGGCCTTTGAGCTTGCAGACCCGATTTCTAACAGGTTCAATGCGGAACCCTTGTCTACGATAAATTCTCCCTCACCGTTCTCCAGCTGTTCGGCCTTGACCCGGATGCGGGGGGAGTCCGCTCGTAGGAGCGTTGTTGAGGGCTCTGGCTTTGAGGTGATCTTTGGGCGTGCGACGAAGACCCGCCCGCCTCGTTCCGGTTGAACGGGCGGGCGCGCTGGGAGTTTAAATGATTGCTATTCTCAGGGGTAGTTCCATGTTCCTTCAATCTTTGCGAATCTTGGGGTTCGTATCTTCGCGATTCACGAGGGGGTTCATATCTTTCCGATTCTCGAGGTTCATATCCGCGAGACTCGCGGGGTTGATAACTTGGTGATTCTCGCGGTTCATATCTTTGGGGTTCGTACCTCTGAGGCTCGCGAGGTTGGTACCGTCTATCGCGCTGATATTTTCCACGTCCTCTTCCACGGGGCGCGTACGGTCTGTGTTCATAGTCCAACGGGCGTTCGCCTTGCCTCGTCAGCAAGGCCGTTGGACGGCGCTCCGGCGTCGGGTCGCGATAACACGGATCTCGATAATAATCGTCTCGATAGCGAGGGGCACTATAACCGGAATACGGAGAATGATGATCGCGGTACGAGTCATCTTCGATCGGTTGCCTCCATTCGGTCCATCTACGCTGAGGGTCATATGGTGACGGGGGACGCGCATTCGGTGTGTATCCATGCACGTCCTCGCGCGGTAAACCGGAAAATTCTTGTTCTCGTCTTTGTATATGTAACGCTAAATCAAACGCGTCGTCCAATGATTCGGGATTTGATAGTGCTACTTTAGTCGAAATTCGTGGGGGTAAAGCCGTGATAAACGAGGTCCGAGCTATTCGCTCCGCGTCCTTTATAGTTCTCTCTACATTTTCCCCAATCAATTCTTTCGCCCTTACGATTACCTGTCTGTACAGGCGGCCCACGCGGTGGATAAAGTCTATTAGACGCTTGCGGGGAAACATGCTTATACGTTCGAGTTCCAGCCGGAGCTCCTCATAACCGCGGCATGGGGAATATCGGACCCTTAGAAGGGAGAGCAGATCGGCCACGCTTTTACAACCTTTATCTTCGAGATAATATCTGATAGGATTCTTTAATTTGAATATGAGCTCGGTCAGAAATCTTTCTTCCTGACCGGGCGGTACGCGCTCTATGGCACGCTGTATTGAGGCAGCGAAGTCCTCTAAAGTTACAAAATCAGGGTCGAAACGGGGAATGTTGTCAAGCGCCCGATACACTCTCTCCTCATCTTCTCGGGAACGCCATACGTCTAATGCAGACATTTCTAAGTCGTTCGTCCGTGTACCGAAAGATGGTCGATTGCTCGACATCGTCGGCAAGTGAGGAGGGATTATAGGAGGGGCTGTCTCAGGTATTTGGGAATTGGATATATTAGTTGGAGGTGATCTCAGGATACCACCAGGCATTGTTAGGCAATGCTCTGCAAGACTTTAAGTAGTAGGAAGTATAGTCAAGTTACGAGCAGATAAGATTGCGGCGGGTCAAGGTAAATAGCGAGGGCGCACTCTCTTTTATTCTAATAAGAAAGATTTTAGAAAAAAGAAGTGGATCCCACTTCTGACACCAGTTTGTTACGTCCTGAAGGGACTTTTGCGAATCGCCCTGAGCGGCTAGGATGATTCACAGGGTTCTTGCTCTTTTAAGGTGCTAAAGCACGCCTTGACTATACTTACCATGGAAGGATAAGGGGAAAAGGGGTCAAATCAATAATTACATGGAATTCATGAGTAAAACAATGGAATGAAATATATTCTTGAGGAAAAGATTAAAGTAACAATTAGGACATACCCTAGGGACGGCGCTCCGTCCCTGTTATCGCTGTGCGCTCGGGTGTCGGCACGCTTGCCGTCTCTCGTTTCGTGCGCTCTCTAGGTCGCTCAACCTTGCCCAGGTCGTGGTCGCTCGCTGTGCTCTTTTGTAGCACACGGAAGTCGGGGAAATCGGAGTCCGTCGCTTATCTCTGTCTCGTTCCGTCGCACGTCTTCGCGGAGTCAGCGGCGGTTCATATCGCGCACAAGGGCTCTCCCGGCTAGGCCGTTCTCGGTGTATCGGAAGGAGTTACCCAGGGCTGATCTCGACCGTCCGGACGGGTTTACGTGGTATCTACGTGGAGGCGAGGTCGCGAATCTAGACGGCCCGCTGGCTCGTCGCAACTTCCTAGCACGAGCTCTCGAAAACGAATCCCTGTCCCGCGGATCTCCATCGCGGGTCGAACCTCGGACAGTCCCCATGAATGGGGGAAACTGCCCCGTTGGCGGTTGTCAATTGCTTCACCCATTCCTTGATTATTGTGAAATAATCAGGGCCCGGGCTCAGCGCGGTCGTTGTCCCTAACGCTGTTGCTACGGACTCAGCACAACGCGATTGCTACACGCGAGGCGATTCCGCTGAGTCGCCTTTGCAAAAGAAAGCGACGCGCGGACAGCAAGCACGGGATGGACCTGAAGGGCCCATGTAACAATGCTTAATATTTTAATTAAATTACAAATTGGTAGAAAATTAATCATTGCAGAATTTTATTGATACAAGTTTAAAAATTAAGATAAATTTTCATAAAAATTAACCAGATTTGAGCATTAATTATTTACATAACAGATAAAATAAAAGTGACTCTAATTATTTTATTTTACTGATTACAGAAGGATATGCAACCCGACGGCACATGAGGAGTGGCTGGAGGGTGAGGGCCCGACAACAGCACTGGGCCGCCCTCCAGCTGGCGCGGGATCAGGCTAAAAGCCTTCGAGCTCAGGCGAGCACTGTGAAGGCCCTGATCCTGCAGCAGTGCTGTGGCTGGAGCCGTGGCCGTGGTGGCGGCAATAATTAATATGAATAAATAAATAAAATAAATAAATAATTTCTAACATAATTATTTTAATACTTTTAATAAAAAATCATACCTTCCCTCTCGCAGGCTTCCAGATAATTTGTTAATTTAAAACTCTGACAATATGAGTACATTTTCATTATATTGCGTTTTAAAATAATTCTAAGATCATTCATCGACACCATGCCTTTGCATTCTACCTTGCCTTTGACAGACGTACAGCTAAGCATTTAAAAATAATTCCAACATCATTCATCAAATAATTTGTTTGTCAATTTAAAACTCTGACAATATAAGTACACTTTCATTATTTTGAGTTTTTAAATAATTCTTATTCATCGACACTTTGACCTATCCTGGCCACGCCAAATACCTATTTGACTTCCAGGCCGCAAACATCTAGGCAAATGTCTTTCCACCTTCGTTGTTTCACTACTATCGTGATCGAACAAATGTAATTTTGCAATAAGAAATTGTTTGGAACCAGTTATATGGAATTTTTCATTATGTTTGAATTTGAATTATCACAATTGTTGCAAGGATCTTTCAGATTTTTCCATCCTGTGAAATTGTGTTTTATTATATCCTTGAAATTCAAATGACTTTTTTTTTAACATCTTGGTAATAACTATAAAGAAATAAATTTTTTATTTATTTTATATTATACATATACATGAAATTGTGCTTGTTTCATTTGCTCGTGCAGCAGGGTTATTTTCTCTTTCAGCTGTTGAAATAATTCTCATCGTCTGCATTGTTAACTGAAATAGGACACATTTACTAATTATTTATAAATTATCACACATGCTCATATGTTAAGATCATTGAATGAATAATTGCGTATGCAAAACCCTACCTGCAAATTTGTGCGTACATAGTCTAACGTAAATCACACTGCATCATCTTCTGCTTCGATTATCTGTAAATATATGAAAGCCATATTTATTTTATGGGGATACAACTTAACGTAGAGCTAATATAGAAATAGAGTGGCATTTTGCTATAGTAAGTCTAGAGACTACATAATGTGTTCAAAGGAGGTGAGAGCGTACGGTTGAAAGTCTTATTGCTGAAAATTGAAATGCTAATGGTAATTTAGCGAAAATGAACGAAGAGATCCAATATTTTTATTGGTGAATTAATTGGAATATTGTTAATGGGGAACTACTAAAATTTATGAATAGTGTAGCAACTACTGTGGATTTTATTAAAGTATTGCGAATGTGTTTCACAAAAGATTGGAAAGTATCAAGGGAGATGCGTTTTCAGCGTACTTTATTCACTAATGTGACTTGCTCTACATTGCAATCAGTCCGCCATAATTTTCTTAATTCTTAATGCTATGTCTTTTGACACATTTTGTCGATTAACCTTATTTGACAAATTGGCAGAAACTTGCTCGAAAGAAGACGCTTCTCCGTCTATGTAACCACCTGCGGACAACCTCCAAGCCTTTGCATCCCCTTAATTTCTATTCAAGCCTGTGCGTCCCCTTCATTTCTATCCAAGCTTGTACGTCCCCTTCATTTCTATAAGCTTTATAGGTATATAGAAACTCTAAATTAAAAATAGTTTGCTAGTATAAAAAAAATATCTGTCAATTTAAATGCAATTTGTTACAATACATTATTTTGTAAATACACGGTATTTCCAGAAACTTATGCCAAAGACAATGATTCTCTATCGAACTTTCTCTGGACAATTCTGCGACCCTATATATAAAAATTATTACAAATATTTTGGTGACTTACCTTGTTAATTGAGACAATAATTGCGCGTCCTAAGTGGGGTAAAAACTCGTGACATTTCAAATTTGGACAACTTCGCAGGTTATGATATGAGCGATTAACACTTGGCAAGTTATAATTCAATAGTATAGGTATATATGTACAATGAAGGACAACGATCCCTGTGGAATGATCCCGAGAGTCGACGAACGAAACATGTGTAGCTTCTTTTGGCTGAATATATATATTATGTCGACGAAAGTATATGAGGGTATATGAGGGTGTAAGGGTATAAGGATATAAGGATATAACGGTATATAAGGGTATAAGAGTATAAGGGTATCAGGGTATTAGGGTATATAAGAGTATAAATGTAAGGGTATAAGGGTATAAGGTTATAAAGGTATATAAGGATGTAAGAGTATAAGAGTATAAGTGTATAAGTGTATAACGGCAGTCGACATTCATATACAGGGTGTATTTTATATGTACGTAGTACAGGGTGTCTTTTCTTTCATGTACTTGGCGTTGAGACGCTACCGCGTCTCTAGATAAAAGTAAAGGGTGCAAGGGTAAAGGGTGCAAGGGTAAAGGGTGCAAGGGTAAAGGGTGCAAGGGTAAAGGGTGCAAGGGTAAAGGGTGCAAGGGTAAAGGGTGCACGGGTAAAGGGTGCAAGGGTAAAGGGTGCAAGGATAAAGGGTGCAAGGGTAAAGGGTGCAAGGGTAAAGGGTGCAAGGGTAAAGGGTGCAAGGGTAAAGGGTGCAAGGGTAAAGGGTGCAAGGGTAAAGGGTGCAAGGGTAAAGGGTGCAAGGGTAAAGGGTGCAAGGGTAAAGGGTGCAAGGGTAAAGGGTGCAAGGGTAAAGGGTGCAAGGGTAAAGGGTGCAAGGGTAAAGGGTGCAAGGGTAAAGGGTGCAAGGGTAAAGGGTGCAAGGGTAAAGGGTGCAAGGGTAAAGGGTGCAAGGGTAAAGGGTGCAAGGGTAAAGGGTGCAAGGGTAAAGGGTGCAAGGGTAAAGGGTGCAAGGGTAAAGGGTGCAAGGGTAAAGGGTGCAAGGGTAAAGGGTGCAAGGGTAAAGGGTGCAAGGGTAAAGGGTGCAAGGGTAAAGGGTGCAAGGGTAAAGGGTGCAAGGGTAAAGGGTGCAAGGGTAAAGGGTGCAAGGGTAAAGGGTGCAAGGGTAAAGGGTGCAAGGGTAAAGGGTGCAAGGGTAAAGGGTGCAAGGGTAAAGGGTGCAGGGGTAAAGGGTGTAAGGGTAAAGGGTGTAAGGGTAAAGGGTGTAAGGGTAAAGGGTGTAAGGGTAAAGGGTGTAAGGGTAAAGGGTGTAAGGGTAAAGGGTGTAAGGGTAAAGGGTGTAAGGGTAAAGGGTGTAAGGGTAAAGGGTGTAAGGGTAAAGGGTGTAAGGGTAAAGGGTGTAAGGGTAAAGGGTGTAAGGGTAAAGGGTGTAAGGGTAAAGGGTGTAAGGGTAAAGGGTGTAAGGGTAAAGGGTGTAAGGGTAAAGGGTGTAAGGGTAAAGGGTGTAAGGGTAAAGGGTGTAAGGGTAAAGGGTGTAAGGGTAAAGGGTGTAAGGGTAAAGGGTGTAAGGGTAAAGGGTGTAAGGGTAAAGGGTGTAAGGGTAAAGGGTGTAAGGGTAAAGGGTGTAAGGGTAAAGGGTGTAAGGGTAAAGGGTGTAAGGGTAAAGGGTGTAAGGGTAAAGGGTGTAAGGGTAAAGGGTGTAAGGGTAAAGGGTGTAAGGGTAAAGGGTGTAAGGGTAAAGGGTGTAAGGGTAAAGGGTGTAAGGGTAAAGGGTGTAAGGGTAAAGGGTGTAAGGGTAAAGGGTGTAAGGGTAAAGGGTGTAAGGGTAAAGGGTGTAAGGGTAAAGGGTGTAAGGGTAAAGGGTGTAAGGGTAAAGGGTGTAAGGGTAAAGGGTGTAAGGGTAAAGGGTGTAAGGGTAAAGGGTGTAAGGGTAAAGGGTGTAAGGGTAAAGGGTGTAAGGGTAAAGGGTGTAAGGGTAAAGGGTGTAAGGGTAAAGGGTGTAAGGGTAAAGGGTGTAAGGGTAAAGGGTGTAAGGGTAAAGGGTGTAAGGGTAAAGGGTGTAAGGGTAAAGGGTGTAAGGGTAAAGGGTGTAAGGGTAAAGGGTGTAAGGGTAAAGGGTGTAAGGGTAAAGGGTGTAAGGGTAAAGGGTGTAAGGGTAAAGGGTGTAAGGGTAAAGGGTGTAAGGGTAAAGGGTGTAAGGGTAAAGGGTGTAAGGGTAAAGGGTGTAAGGGTAAAGGGTGTAAGGGTAAAGGGTGTAAGGGTAAAGGGTGTAAGGGTAAAGGGTGTAAGGGTAAAGGGTGTAAGGGTAAAGGGTGTAAGGGTAAAGGGTGTAAGGGTAAAGGGTGTAAGGGTAAAGGGTGTAAGGGTAAAGGGTGTAAGGGTAAAGGGTGTAAGGGTAAAGGGTGTAAGGGTAAAGGGTGTAAGGGTAAAGGGTGTAAGGGTAAAGGGTGTAAGGGTAAAGGGTGTAAGGGTAAAGGGTGTAAGGGTAAAGGGTGTAAGGGTAAAGGGTGTAAGGGTAAAGGGTGTAAGGGTAAAGGGTGTAAGGGTAAAGGGTGTAAGGGTAAGGGTGTAAGGGTAAAGGGTGTAAGGTAAAGGGTGTAAGGGTAAAGGGTGTAAGGGTAAAGGGTGTAAGGGTAAAGGGTGTAAGGGTAAAGGGTGTAAGGGTAAAGGGTGTAAGGGTAAGGGTAAAGGGTGTAAGGGTAAAGGGTGTAAGGGTAAAGGGTGTAAGGGTAAAGGGTGTAAGGGTAAGGGTGTAAGGGTAAAGGGTGTAAGGGTAAAGGTGTAAGGGTAAAGGGTGTAAGGGTAAAGGGTGTAAGGGTAAAGGGTGTAAGGGTAAAGGGTGTAAGGGTAAAGGGTGTAAGGGTAAAGGGTGTAAGGGTAAAGGGTGTAAGGGTAAAGGGTGTAAGGGTAAAGGGTGTAAGGGTAAAGGGTGTAAGGGTAAAGGGTGTAAGGGTAAAGGGTGTAAGGGTAAAGGGTGTAAGGGTAAAGGGTGTAAGGGTAAAGGGTGTAAGGGTAAAGGGTGTAAGGGTAAAGGGTGTAAGGGTAAAGGGTGTAAGGGTAAAGGGTGTAAGGGTAAAGGGTGTAAGGGTAAAGGGTGTAAGGGTAAAGGGTGTAAGGGTAAAGGGTGTAAGGGTAAAGGGTGTAAGGGTAAAGGGTGTAAGGGTAAAGGGTGTAAGGGTAAAGGGTGTAAGGGTAAAGGGTGTAAGGGTAAAGGGTGTAAGGGTAAAGGGTGTAAGGGTAAAGGGTGTAAGGGTAAAGGGTGTAAGGGTAAAGGGTGTAAGGGTAAAGGGTGTAAGGGTAAAGGGTGTAAGGGTAAAGGGTGTAAGGGTAAAGGGTGTAAGGGTAAAGGGTGTAAGGGTAAAGGGTGTAAGGGTAAAGGGTGTAAGGGTAAAGGGTGTAAGGGTAAAGGGTGTAAGGGTAAAGGGTGTAAGGGTAAAGGGTGTAAGGGTAAAGGGTGTAAGGGTAAAGGGTGTAAGGGTAAAGGGTGTAAGGGTAAAGGGTGTAAGGGTAAAGGGTGTAAGGGTAAAGGGTGTAAGGGTAAAGGGTGTAAGGGTAAAGGGTGTAAGGGTAAAGGGTGTAAGGGTAAAGGGTGTAAGGGTAAAGGGTGTAAGGGTAAAGGGTGTAAGGGTAAAGGGTGTAAGGGTAAAGGGTGTAAGGGTAAAGGGTGTAAGGGTAAAGGGTGTAAGGGTAAAGGGTGTAAGGGTAAAGGGTGTAAGGGTAAAGGGTGTAAGGGTAAAGGGTGTAAGGGTAAAGGGTGTAAGGGTAAAGGGTGTAAGGGTAAAGGGTGTAAGGGTAAAGGGTGTAAGGGTAAAGGGTGTAAGGGTAAAGGGTGTACGGGTAAAGGGTGTAAGGGTAAAGGGTGTAAGGGTAAAGGGTGTAAGGGTAAAGGGTGTAAGGGTAAAGGGTGTAAGGGTAAAGGGTGTAAGGGTAAAGGGTGTAAGGGTAAAGGGTGTAAGGGTAAAGGGTGTAAGGGTAAAGGGGTGTAAGGGTAAAGGGTGTAAGGGTAAAGGGTGTAAGGGTAAAGGGTGTAAGGGTAAAGGGTGTAAGGGTAAAGGGTGTAAGGGTAAAGGGTGTAAGGGTAAAGGGTGTAAGGGTAAAGGGTGTAAGGGTAAAGGGTGTAAGGGTAAAGGGTGTAAGGGTAAAGGGTGTAAGGGTAAAGGGTGTAAGGGTAAAGGGTGTAAGGGTAAAGGGTGTAAGGGTAAAGGGTGTAAGGGTAAAGGGTGTAAGGGTAAAGGGTGTAAGGGTAAAGGGTGTAAGGGTAAAGGGTGTAAGGGTAAAGGGTGTAAGGGTAAAGGGTGTAAGGGTAAAGGGTGTAAGGGTAAAGGGTGTAAGGGTAAAGGGTGTAAGGGTAAAGGGTGTAAGGGTAAAGGGTGTAAGGGTAAAGGGTGTAAGGGTAAAGGGTGTAAGGGTAAAGGGTGTAAGGGTAAAGGGTGTAAGGGTAAAGGGTGTAAGGGTAAAGGGTGTAAGGGTAAAGGGTGTAAGGGTAAAGGGTGTAAGGGTAAAGGGTGTAAGGGTAAAGGGTGTAAGGGTAAAGGGTGTAAGGGTAAAGGGTGTAAGGGTAAAGGGTGTAAGGGTAAAGGGTGTAAGGGTAAAGGGTGTAAGGGTAAAGGGTGTAAGGGTAAAGGGTGTAAGGGTAAAGGGTGTAAGGGTAAAGGGTGTAAGGGTAAAGGGTGTAAGGGTAAAGGGTGTAAGGGTAAAGGGTGTAAGGGTAAAGGGTGTAAGGGTAAAGGGTGTAAGGGTAAAGGGTGTAAGGGTAAAGGGTGTAAGGGTAAAGGGTGTAAGGGTAAAGGGTGTAAGGGTAAAGGGTGTAAGGGTAAAGGGTGTAAGGGTAAAGGGTGTAAGGGTAAAGGGTGTAAGGGTAAAGGGTGTAAGGGTAAAGGGTGTAAGGGTAAAGGGTGTAAGGGTAAAGGGTGTAAGGGTAAAGGGTGTAAGGGTAAAGGGTGTAAGGGTAAAGGGTGTAAGGGTAAAGGGTGTAAGGGTAAAGGGTGTAAGGGTAAAGGGTGTAAGGGTAAAGGGTGTAAGGGTAAAGGGTGTAAGGGTAAAGGGTGTAAGGGTAAAGGGTGTAAGGGTAAAGGGTGTAAGGGTAAAGGGTGTAAGGGTAAAGGGTGTAAGGGTAAAGGGTGTAAGGGTAAAGGGTGTAAGGGTAAAGGGTGTAAGGGTAAAGGGTGTAAGGGTAAAGGGTGTAAGGGTAAAGGGTGTAAGGGTAAAGGGTGTAAGGGTAAAGGGTGTAAGGGTAAAGGGTGTAAGGGTAAAGGGTGTAAGGGTAAAGGGTGTAAGGGTAAAGGGTGTAAGGGTAAAGGGTGTAAGGGTAAAGGGTGTAAGGGTAAAGGGTGTAAGGGTAAAGGGTGTAAGGGTAAAGGGTGTAAGGGTAAAGGGTGTAAGGGTAAAGGGTGTAAGGGTAAAGGGTGTAAGGGTAAAGGGTGTAAGGGTAAAGGGTGTAAGGGTAAAGGGTGTAAGGGTAAAGGGTGTAAGGGTAAAGGGTGTAAGGGTAAAGGGTGTAAGGGTAAAGGGTGTAAGGGTAAAGGGTGTAAGGGTAAAGGGTGTAAGGGTAAAGGGTGTAAGGGTAAAGGGTGTAAGGGTAAAGGGTGTAAGGGTAAAGGGTGTAAGGGTAAAGGGTGTAAGGGTAAAGGGTGTAAGGGTAAAGGGTGTAAGGGTAAAGGGTGTAAGGGTAAAGGGTGTAAGGGTAAAGGGTGTAAGGGTAAAGGGTGTAAGGGTAAAGGGTGTAAGGGTAAAGGGTGTAAGGGTAAAGGGTGTAAGGGTAAAGGGTGTAAGGGTAAAGGGTGTAAGGGTAAAGGGTGTAAGGGTAAAGGGTGTAAGGGTAAAGGGTGTAAGGGTAAAGGGTGTAAGGGTAAAGGGTGTAAGGGTAAAGGGTGTAAGGGTAAAGGGTGTAAGGGTAAAGGGTGTAAGGGTAAAGGGTGTAAGGGTAAAGGGTGTAAGGGTAAAGGGTGTAAGGGTAAAGGGTGTAAGGGTAAAGGGTGTAAGGGTAAAGGGTGTAAGGGTAAAGGGTGTAAGGGTAAAGGGTGTAAGGGTAAAGGGTGTAAGGGTAAAGGGTGTAAGGGTAAAGGGTGTAAGGGTAAAGGGTGTAAGGGTAAAGGGTGTAAGGGTAAAGGGTGTAAGGGTAAAGGGTGTAAGGGTAAAGGGTGTAAGGGTAAAGGGTGTAAGGGTAAAGGGTGTAAGGGTAAAGGGTGTAAGGGTAAAGGGTGTAAGGGTAAAGGGTGTAAGGGTAAAGGGTGTAAGGGTAAAGGGTGTAAGGGTAAAGGGTGTAAGGGTAAAGGGTGTAAGGGTAAAGGGTGTAAGGGTAAAGGGTGTAAGGGTAAAGGGTGTAAGGGTAAAGGGTGTAAGGGTAAAGGGTGTAAGGGTAAAGGGTGTAAGGGTAAAGGGTGTAAGGGTAAAGGGTGTAAGGGTAAAGGGTGTAAGGGTAAAGGGTGTAAGGGTAAAGGGTGTAAGGGTAAAGGGTGTAAGGGTAAAGGGTGTAAGGGTAAAGGGTGTAAGGGTAAAGGGTGTAAGGGTAAAGGGTGTAAGGGTAAAGGGTGTAAGGGTAAAGGGTGTAAGGGTAAAGGGTGTAAGGGTAAAGGGTGTAAGGGTAAAGGGTGTAAGGGTAAAGGGTGTAAGGGTGTAAGGGTAGGTATATAAGAATATACGAGTATATAAGTATAAGGGTATATACTCTGCGGAATGATCCCGAGAGTCGACTAACGAAACATGTGTGCGAAACTGATAGGTGCGTGTGTGTAACGCGTAGTATACGTATACATAAGGTTGCAAGGGTATAAGGGTAGGTATATAAGAGTATAAGGGTATATAAGGGTATATACTCTGCGGAATGATCCCGAGAGTCGTCGAACGAAACATGTGTGCGAAACTGATAGGTGTGTGTGTGTGTAACGCGTAGTATACGTATTGTTTCAACAATTATGTCGACAAATTTTCGACTGGTGAAGAAAAATTTTCGCTTACCATTTTCGGCTGATTCATGAGACGATATTACGATATCTCTAGCATGCCTGGACCGATTTTTTCGGAATTGGTCTTAT